>JAECXG010000821.1:19455000-19835000 GCA_018152135.1 Drosophila paulistorum | reverse complement strand
ACCACCACCCCCAATGCCCACCTCAATTATCACCTACAGCAAATCGACGCAAACAGAGGTCTCACTGCTTGAGCTCCAGGAGCGCGAGGCTGAACACGAGTCTGGCAAAGTGAAGCTGGACGAGATGACAAGACTGTCCGATGAGCAAAAGTGCCAGATTTTGGGCAATCAGAAGACAATTGACCAGCACAAATCGCACATTGCCAAATGCATTGATGTGGTCAAAAAGCTGCTAAAAGAGAAGAGCAGCATTGAGAAAAAGGAGGCCCGCCAAAAGTGTATGCAGAATCGCCTGAGATTAGGCCAATTTGTTACCCAACGGGTGGGCGCCACATTCCAGGTTAGTTTCTTTACCTTCTTGCCCCATCAACCCCTCCCCAAACTTCTTCTATATATGTATTTATTTTGTATTTTGTGTCCATTTTGCAGGAGAATTGGACGGACGGCTATGCCTTTCAGGAGCTAAGTCGACGGCAGGAAGAGATCACAGCGGAACGTGAGGAAATCGATCGTCAGAAGAAACAGCTGATGAAGAAGCGTCCGGCTGAGTCCGGACGCAAGAGGAACAATAATAGCAACCAGAACAACCAGCAGCAACAGCAACAGAATTCCAATTCCAATGACTCATCCCAGCTGACGGGCGGCCCGGGCAGTGATCGTCTGGGCGGTGGCGGAGCTGGTGGTGGCGGTAGTGTAGATAGTGGCCTCGGCGGCACCAATGCTGGTGGCCTTGGCGGCGGTGGTGGCGGTGTTGGTGGTGCCGGCGGCGGTGGCGGTGGCGGCGGCAGTGGCCGTGGCCTATCCCGCTCAAATTCCACGCAAGCCAATCAAGCCCAATTGCTACACAACGGTGGCGGTGGTTCCGGCGGCAATGTGGGCAACAGCGGCGGTGTCGGTGATCGGCTATCTGATCGCGGCGGCGGCGGTGGCGGCCTGGGTGGCAATGATAGCGGCAGTTGCTCCGATTCGGGCACTTTCCTCAAGCCAGATCCGGTTTCGGGTGCATATACGGCCCAGGAATACTATGAATATGATGAGATCTTAAAGCTACGGCAGAATGCACTCAAAAAGGAAGATGCCGATCTGCAGCTTGAAATGGAGAAGCTGGAAAGGGAAAGAAATCTGCATATACGTGAGCTTAAGCGGATACTCAATGAAGATCAGGTGAGTGCTCAACCTAACTCTCTTCTCTCTCACTCTAATTGATTGAACTATAAATCCAATCTATCTCACTCACACTCGCTCTCTCTCTCTCTCTCTCTCTCCGTCTCGCAGTCCCGCTTTAACAATCATCCTGTGCTAAATGATCGATATCTGCTGTTAATGCTACTGGGCAAGGGTGGCTTCTCTGAGGTGCACAAGGCCTTTGACCTTAAGGAGCAACGCTATGTCGCATGTAAGGTGCACCAATTAAACAAGGATTGGAAGGAGGATAAGAAAGCTAATTATATCAAGTGAGTAGAGGAGGAGAGGAAAGCATTAAGAAGAAGATAAAAGCGAAAATGTACATAGAAGAGAAGACAGCAAAAGAATTTAAAGTCTAAGACAGATTTAGTATATATATTTGAGGATATTATCATTACAGATCAGAGTTCAGTTCTACATATATGTCTATATTAAGCATGTTGGGTAGCTCATGAGTGAGTGAGCCAAAATGAATGGCTCACTGAACTGAGCCACTGAGCTGGTTCCTTCAATATGGCTCTTTTTGGCTCACTAGCTCATTTTAACTAAGTAGTTCAGTTTTGTTCACTAGCTCATTTTGACTCACAATCAGTAGTTCAGTTTTGTTCACTAGCTCAGTTTTGCTCACTCACTCATATGGCTCATTTTGCGTTCTTCTCAATTCTCGTTTAACTTATTATACAATGTCGTTAATTGGACTAAATGCAAGATTTGCAAGTGTCTTAAGCACAAGGCCAATCATCCAGAAACTACTGAGACGTATTTTACTTCAGTTCTCACTATCGGATCATGAACTATCAGCAAGTGAGCCAGTGAGCCAAATGAGTGAGTTGGCTCACTTCGAAAAAAGAACGAGTGAGCCAGTTCACCACGATGAGCTGCTTTTACCCAAGTCCTAGTCTATATACATCTGACTTTTTGCCATTAATCACGATTTTTGCTTCAATTTGTTTAGTTTAGAGGATGTAACTAGAGAATAGTTTCATAGTTGTAGACAAATTTTGTCCAAGTTTTGCGTTAGGTGCGTCTCCTCCAAGTGTGAGGAGTGAGTTCATTATCTTTACTCAATTTGCCATATATGTATTTATTTTCTATGTTTTTCCTTATTTAGACACGCCTTGCGGGAATATAATATCCACAAGGCTCTGGATCATCCGCGTGTTGTTAAACTCTATGATGTTTTCGAGATCGATGCAAATTCATTTTGCACAGTTCTCGAGTATTGCGATGGTCATGATTTAGACTTTTATTTAAAGCAGCATAAGACTATACCCGAGCGTGAGGCTCGCTCGATAATAATGCAGGTAAGAGACAGAGAGAGAGAGAGAGAGAGAGAGAGAGAACTAGAGAGAGACTATATTATCTCGTATCGCATTTCAGGTTGTATCTGCACTAAAGTATCTAAATGAGATTAAACCGCCTGTCATCCATTATGATCTAAAGCCAGGAAACATTTTGCTCACCGAAGGCAATGTTTGCGGCGAGATTAAAATAACCGATTTCGGTTTGTCCAAAGTTATGGACGATGAGAACTATAATCCAGATCATGGCATGGATCTAACATCCCAAGGAGCGGGCACATATTGGTAAGTACTTGACTTTAATTCAATTGTCCACTGTCTGGGAGTTATCTTCACTTGTATCTTCATTTCATTTAGGTATTTACCACCCGAGTGCTTTGTTGTGGGTAAAAATCCACCAAAAATCTCATCCAAAGTGGATGTGTGGAGTGTTGGCGTGATATTCTATCAGTGTCTTTATGGCAAAAAGCCATTTGGCCATAATCAATCGCAGGCAACCATACTCGAGGAGAATACCATACTAAAGGCCACCGAAGTTCAGTTCTCTAATAAGCCAACTGTGTCCAATGAGGCCAAGGTAATAATGATTAAATATGGGAATGGGCTATCTTTACTTGGGGATCGCTTCACTTAACTTTTAATTCTGACTTAAAAGAAGATTGAGAAGTTGTGTGACTCGGTCTTATAGTCAAGTTTAAGTCAATCCATCTATATATATATATCTATATCTTTTGCCTTTGCAGAGCTTTATACGAGGCTGTTTGGCCTATCGCAAAGAGGATCGTATGGATGTTTTTGCTTTGGCAAGGCATGAGTATATACAGCCTCCTATACCAAAGCATGGGCGTGGTTCGCTTAATCAACAGCAGCAACAGCAGCAGCAGCAGCAGCAACAACAGCAACAACAACAGCAGCAACAATCCTCAACATCGCAAGCCAATTCGGCTGGCCAGACATCCTTCTCAGCCCACATGTTTGGAAATATGAATCAATCCAGCTCATCCTAGCTGCCAACTAAACGTAATTCCAATTCATAATTCGCCGCCGTAGCAGCAGCAGCAGCATCAACAACAGCAACAACAGCAACACCAACATTATCGACACCAATACCAATACCAGGAAATGCTAGCCCATTGGTGGGCATGGCTGCCATTGACCAAATTCAGCATCAGCATTTGCATCATTTGCAGCAGCAACATCAACAAAATAGCAGCAATAATTATATAATTAACAATACGCTACTCGATGCAGCAGCGGCCTATTGCTATGAGACTGTGATGGATGGGGGAGGAGTAGCTCACTATAAGCAGGCGTCCACAACAACAACAACAACAGGAGGAGGAGCAGCAGCAGCAACAACAGGAGCAACTGCAACACCAACACGAGCCTATCAAGGAAAATATAAGCGTTGGCAGCAACAACAATTGCAACAGCAGGCCCAATTGCAGCAGCAACAACAAATGCTACTGTTGCAACAAGAATTGTTGTAAAAAGACAAGTTTCTCGTTGCACACGACAACAACAACAACAACAACAACAAACAAACAAAATATTGTTAATTTCCCCCCAATCGTTCGATGTCGCCGCCGCCTGCAACAGCATCAGCAACAACACCAACTAAATGCTGCATGCCTCCAACCCCCCACCACCCCCTCTCACCACTGACTCCATCAACACTCACTACCAAGATACTTCGTTTTGTTTGTTGCTGCCACATCACCGGGAAGAAGAAGAAGCACAAGCAGCAGAAGAATTTCCACAGCGAAAAAAGCGTCGCAAAATTAAATAAAATAAGTAAAAAGTTGCATAAAACATTAAAAACAAAACAAAAAAAAAAAGAAACACCCTAAATTAAAGAAAGAAAAAACCTATATATAAATATATATATATATTATATTAAATGTGATAAACAAGCGTTAAGCAAACAAAAAAAAAAAAAAAAACAAAAAAAAAAAACAAAAAAACTTCAAGAAAAAAAAAACCAACCAACAAAAAGAAAAAAAAAAATAGCAAGCAGCAAGCAAATTTAAAAAACAATATAAAAACAAATTCTTAGCGCGCAGTTAAAAAATTATAAAATTGAAAAATGCGAAAAAACGTTGTTTAAAGGCTGCTTTAAACATTTTTTTTGTTAACTTAAAAAAAAAAAACACAAGAAACCAACCAGCAGAATAATTAATTATATTATAATAAATGTAATTTAGGAAGGCAACTAAAATTTAAAAAAATTATAAAAGAAACAACAAAAAACGATTTCCAAAAAGGGAGATAACTTTTTTTTTCCAGAGAAAAAAAACAAACGCAAAACCTAAACTAAAAACAAAAATCATATGTAGCTAAACAGAAGATAAAAACAAAAAAAAAAAAAAAAACATTTTCTTGTGGTTTTCAATCTCCAAATTATAATTATCATTTTTTTTTTTTTTTAATATTAACTTTGTATGTAATTATAATTTTGCCTACTGCAGCCTTCTAAAAAAAATTTTCTTTTTGTTGTTTTTGGTCTGCAATTGGGTTTTCTTTCTGGGTTTTGCTTTATTCATTATGTTAACTAACGGTACATGCATATATATATATATATATATATATATATATATATATATATATATATGTATGTGTGTGTGTATGAACACAGAGCAAAACCCAAAACCAAAAAACAATTCATTTATTTTGTATCAAAATTTTCTTTTCTTGATATATTCAAACCGTTATAAAAGAGCCGCCCCCCTTACCCTATGCCTCCCCCCCAATCGCCCCCTTTACAACAAAAACGGAGATAAAACAAAACTGAAAAAAGCAAAAGCAAAAGAAACAGAAGAGTAAAATCACACACACACACACACACGCAGCCCATAACAAAAACAAATAGTTGAAATGTTAAATTTAAATTAAGAAGAACAACAAAAGAACCCAACAACAACAACAACAACAAAAGCAACAACAATTTTTATATTTTACAACATTTGAAAAAGCAAAAAGAGAGAGCGAAGAGAGGAGCAAAAAGAAAACGTTTCAATAAGTTGTACCAACTCTTAAATCGATCTATATATATATATATATATATATATATAGAAAGTAACACAAAACACACAGATTTGAAAGAATTACACTTTTAATTATATAGATATATACATACATGATAATATTAATAATAATAAACTAATGTAATAGTTTTTATTAAAGAATAATATATATATATATATATATATATATCGGTATATATATATATACGTGTTTTTTTTTATTATTATTATTATTAATTTTAAACTATAATTGTAATGAACTTTATGCATAAAACATTGTATTAAATATTAATATTCAAGGCATATTGATAGAACTATATATATAAATGTATATATATATATATATAGATCGATATACATACAAACATACACAAACGCTTACATGTATATATATCTATGTACATATATATATATATATATATATTTATATATATAGTTCTATATATATATATATATATATATTTATATATATAGTTCTATATATATATATATATATATAGAACTATATATATAAATATATATATATATATATATATGTACATAGATATATATACATGTAAGCGTTTGTGTATGTTTGTATGTATATCGATCTATATATATATATATATACATATATATGTGTGTGGAATTTGAGCAACAAGCAGCAGCAAGCAACAAAAATTTGTAATGTTTCAATAGTTATATATATATATATATATGCACATATATGTATATCTCTATGTATGTATGTATGTATATATATGTGTGTATCTGTGCTGATCTGTACATTTATGTAAAACCCAGAGACGACGAACGAAAGAAAGAGACGGAGAGTGGTGGCAGAGTGTTGCATTGGTGGTGTAGTTGTAGTAGAAACAGTTAGCCGAGGGGCGCTTTAATGAAATTCCAGAACAAGCAAAAACCTAAAAATTATAAACAAAAACGAAAAAAACAAAAAACAAAAAGAAACAAAACTTAAAAAGCCATCATTGATGAAATCTTTAACAAAAAACAAAAACAAAACATAACCTTAACCCAACATTTTAATGCTGAAAGTGTTACACAGACCTTTGGTTTTTTTTTTGTCTTTACATATATGTGTATATATGTATGTATATATACATATATATATATATATATATGTATATACATATATGTATGTATATGAAAATATCTAGAACTATAATGAAAACATATAGAAATTAGCATAACGCGTACAGAGGGGAGTATGAGTAATAAGTATGAGAATGAGAGAAAAAAAAAAAACAACAACAACCAACACAGAAACGAAAGTAAAAAGAACTTCCGCCTAAAATGCATCTATCCCCCCCGCCCCATCCCCCTGCTACCCCCCTGCCCTGTGGCAAGTGAAACAATTTTTGAGGAAAATTTGTAAATATTTGATATAATAATAATAATTTAATTTTAACTGTCGTCATATGAATGAGAGAAAGAGATAAAAATCACACACACACACACACACACACACACTTCAAATGCTACGAAGAGACGTTTGAGAGTAACTTTCCTTTAATTTTAGCCTGAGAACAGTTTTTAAGTGAGATTTTGTTTAATTTTTTTTTTTTTTTGTCATCTCTAAATATATTAATTTAATCTACATTTACGTATGCATATATATATAAAACCATATACATATGTATGAAATTCTTTTTTTTTTACCATTAGGCTATAATTAAAGCTATGCATATAAAACAATATAAACATACATATACATATATATATATATATATATATATATATGACTTTCCACATGTGTAGGAGCCGTGTGTGTTGAGTTTTATTTTAAAGCGATCAGCGGGAGCGAATCTATATTAAAAGAGAAAACAAAAACAAAACAAAAAACAAGAAATACATGTAAAATGTAAAATGCACATCTTTAAATTATAAAACAATATTTAAATGAAAGAAAAAAAAAATCAACCTATTAATTATTATTTCATTGTGTTTTATTTTTCATTTCGGTTATTTTTTGGATTTACTCTGTTGTTGTTGTTAAATGTCGCCGCAGCAGGGGAAAGCAGACGAGCAAGTCTCCTTTCTGGATATGTACATATATCTATATACACATATGAACAAAAGGACGATATTCTCTATTCAATCTATATTGGATTGGATAATGTTCAGTTGCTGAATGTGAAGAAAGGATGTTGATGAAACGAAAGCTGATCTCGAGTTGTTGTTACATATTGTCCGAGTAACGGTTATGAGGGCTTATTTTGAGGTTTGGTCAGTCTGTTATCCTCCAACCAGTGTTGCCATCTAAGCTCTTTGCTAGGCATATTTGCGAAAGAGATCAAAAAAGAACAGATGGCAACATTGGCTCCAACTTAGCTCCCTTTGCATTGGTTTAATGAGTATTTCAATTTGGCTCGATTCAAACCTGCAAATATATGTACATACATAATTGTGTCCAATGCTGATGAATGGCTTGTTTTATATTTTTGATATTTCAGTTTAATTTTGCTATTGGTTTTCATTGGTTTCTGTTCTCGCAAAAATTCTCCAAATTTTTCTCATTATTTCACTCAACAATTTCTTCAACAAGAGTGGCCACAAAACTTAAGCATTAAGTATACCTACTAAGTGTTTAAATAGTACTAAACAAATCAAAATATAAATACACCGAAAACAAGCAGATCAAACGATGACGACCTCTCCTCCTCCTACTCCTCATCCACCCCCATTCCAACCCACTTTCTCCTTTAAATTATTTGTTGAATATTTTATTAATAATGAAAACAAAAACAAAAACACACAAAAAAACAAATTGAATACAAAACACAAATGCAAAAAAATATAATATTAAACTACAATAAAAATTTAAATTAATAAAATAAAAATAAAAAAACAAAAAACTGAATCTTCATAAATATGAGTACATATATGAACAAATGATTTAATAGTTATGCTAAAAAATTATTAACAGAACGATGGAAATAATCGAAAAGAAACAGAAACGACACAGAAAAAAAGGTGAACATAAAAGAAAGTGAAAGAATTTCGCAGAAAATGTTCAAGCAGAGCCCCTCTGTGCCCGCCTTCGTACATCTTTAACTAACTGCTTGCTCGACCCGCGCTGTTTAATTGAAAGGGGTTTCAAATGGGTGGTGGGGTGTGGCCAGGGGCGTGGCAGCCCATTTTGACAGCTTAAGAGTATGTGTTGGTAAACAACAACAACAACAAAAGAAAAAAAGAAAACAAAAGAAGAAAGGATCGCAAAGATACTAAATCATTAAGTAAAAAGTAAAAAATTAATGAATAAATTAATTCCAAATGAAAACAAAGAGAAAAAAGAAAAAAAAAACAAAAAAAAAAACAAAAGCATTGAGAATAAAAAATACTAAAATGATTTAAAAAACAAACATGGTTTTTCTAAATGGTTAATTTTACTGAAATATCCTCATCCACCATAAATATTCATAAATATTTAATTCCGTTTGGAAATATGTCTGAGTCAATTACTGATGAAATGGCTCGAGATTTAACTCATCTTGACAATTTTCTTGTTTCCAAGCAGTGCCGAGTTTTTTTTAAATAGTTATCTGAGCACCTCTATCGTTATCGACGTTATCGTAGCAAACCTATCGTTATCGACATTATCGTGGCAAATCTATCACCATCGAAATTATCGAAGCGAATCTATCGTTATCGACATTATCGGAACAAACCTATCGCTATCGACATTATCAAGGAAAAGTTATCGATATACTATATATCTTATCGAAATTTCTAACATCCCTGTTTTTTTTGCTTTTGCATTTCAAATTCAATTTCTGCTCTGTAAGGTTGAGAACGCCGACTGCGACTAAAATACACACAAAGTTATATATATATATATATATATAACCACCACATACAGTCACAGCTGACATACATAAAAATAAAGTGCGCAAGAGAGGAATACACCAAAGAAAAATAAACTGCGTTTCTTAGTGAATAATTTAATACAAACAATCATGAAGTTCCAATATAAAGAGGAGCATGCATTCGAGAAGAGACGCGCCGAGGGTGATAAAATTCGTCGCAAATATCCTGACCGTGTGCCTGTAAGTAGAAAAAATACACTTTAACATTAACACAGACACGCATACACATTTATATACATATGTACATATGTGTGTGTATGCGTTTGTTTTGCGTCGTTCGTTTTTGTTGCTGTCGCTTTTATTTTTCGTATGCGTGTGTGTGTGTGTGTGTGTATACACGGGGGAAAATCAATAATGCGCAAATTGTAATTGTTGCTAACTTTTTATATAATATTGCATATGTATAATTATATAAATTATATTCACTTTCAAGGGATATCAGTTAGCTTTGACTAGAGTTTAGTATAGATGGAAAAGCCACTAAAAGTTTTCATATGAAAAACCAAATTGACCCTCGCATACAAACACAAGTCCAAAACACACACACACACAGAGAAAACTGCTTTGTTCTCCTTAGATGGTGCCTGTGTCTGTGTGTGTGTGTCTGTATGAGCAAGAGAGCAAGCTAGTGGTGTGTGTAGGGGTTGGAGGGGGAGAAATAGAGAGAGTAGCTATGTAGTTTCAGTTACTTTGCTCAGCTGTTGTTGTTGTTTTCACTCCCTCCCTCTCTCTCTCTCTGTCTGTCTCTTTCCACCTGTGCTTTTTGCCTTCATTACTCAAACCACCCTCTAGCCCGAAGTCATCCCCCCTCCCCGCGTTGCTGAAACCCATAGAACCAGTTGTTTTTAATTTTGTGTGATTTTTTTGTTTCAAATTTGGTTTATTTTGCGAAAAACAACAACAACCAAAACGCCAAATAAGAAGAAGAAGAAAAACAAGTATTGCGCATAAGCACAAATCGCGATTGCTAATATTACCTTTTTGTTGTTGTTGTTGTTGTTGTTTTTTGTGTGTTATTATTGTTGATTTGTTTTCCACTTTGTTAGTCATTCGCCCCATTGTTTGCACTTTTTGCAATTTCATCATGCCAAAAGACCTGAAACATTCATCCTTATCAGCAGCAACAGCAAAATGCGCCTCCCCCCTGTCTCTCTCTCTCTCTCTCCTCTGTATTGCCTTTGCCTTTTGTAGATTTCATCCTTTTCCTAACCAAATTTCTCTCTTTGTCATTCTCTCTATTATCAATTATTTAAATTTTCTATGCTTTTGCTTGTTATGTTTGTTTGTTTGTTTGTTTTTGGCAACCAGACAAATCACATAACAGCTGACCAATTGGTGGCGAGGCCAGCTGGTCATGCAACTATACAGTATATGTATATATATATATATATATCTAGTAGGTATATTATCAAATATATATCCTATAGACACCTTGACAAAGGCCAATGACGTCCAACAAAAGAATTGGCAACATATTCAATACAAAAACTCGAAATCGAAACCAGAATTTCTTAATTATTCATTATGTTTTAGCGCTTCTTCCTACTCCAAAAGATAATTAAGGAAAATATTGAAAGTCAAAGTGTTTACACTCAATTTGCATAGATCTAAGCGAAGTTTCTCTAAAACATATGTTTGGGTGTCCTTGAAATGTGTTGAAACGAAAGTTGATCGAAATAGTTTCGATTTTTCGATTTATCAACCATATATGTATTAATGAAATGAATATGTCCTATATATGTATATAGTTCATGGCAAAAAGTACTTTAGTGCAAAGGACCAGAAATTTCCATGCAAAATTCAGATTTTCAATTGGCTCCAAATCGAAAGTTGTGGGGGAAAATTTGTGCTTATCTTACTTTTGCTAGATCTACAACTTCTTCAAAGAGTTCATACTTCTATCTTTAATATTTAAGATTTTGGCAAAAACGTCTTAAATTCGTGTCCGCCTTGACTTGTTATAGTCATTAATTCCCTTTTTGGCCAATTTATATGGTAGAAAGATTTGTCAACTCGAAATGAAATGGTTTTCTTTACTATTAACTCACTTTATCAAACATTCCATAGATCTATTAGCCATATGTTGATCCTTTGTCCTTTCAATCTTATCCTTTGGGACACTAAGAGAATGAAATTGCCCTAAATTGGGGAAATAGAAAACTGTCACCCTAAATATATTAAGATTTCATCTACAACTCAGAAATGTCTCATTTAGCATCAAGGAGAAAGAATTTGTGTTGAAATTTGTATAGAATCAAGTAGCCGGCATTTAATACTCTTACCTTTAACCCCAAATCTCATTGCAAATGCGTGAGAATTGTGAAATTCTCGATTAGACCAATGTGTTGAGTCATCTAAACTTTCTTTTGGGGCAAAGTATTTGCCATGTTTCTTCGATTGCAGACCAAAGTCAAGGTCATATCAAAATGATGTTCTTTGTGGCCTTGAAACGAGAAAATTTCAACTAAAAATAAACACAGAGACTAAAATAAAACGCAGAGCAAAGCAAATATTGCAAATGTGGGAACAAGAACCAACAGAAAAATGAATAAAAGTATTGCAAAATTAAAATTATTGTGGTAATTAAGAGAGAGCTGCATGAATGATAGAAAAAACAATTCGAGTTAACAGCATTAAAAACCAAATGAATGAATTGAATGATTTTGAAAATTGCCTTCAACTGAAGGAGTGTGCTGACGTAGAACTCAGTCGCACAGACTAGACTTGGGTAAAAGCAGCTCATCGAGGTGAACTGGCTCACTCATTTGGCTCACTGGCTCACTTGCTGATAGCTCATGATCCGATAGTGAGAACTGAAGTAAAATACGTCTCAATAGTTTCTGGATGATTGGCCTTGTCCTTTAGACACTTGCGAATCTTGCATTTAGTCTGTTGCGTTCCCTAGCCCTCAAAATGTTTCCAAATCTCGCTAATTAACGACATTGTATAATAAGTTAAGCGAGAATTGAGAAGAACCCAAAATGAGCCATAAGAGTGAGTGAACAAAACTGAACTACTGAGTCAAAATGAGCCATATTGAAGGAACCAGCTCAGTGGCTCAGTTCAGTGAGCCATTCATTTTGGCTCACCCAAGCAAATGATTTCAAAAAAATGTTCAATTTGAATACAAAAATTTGGTAAGCAATTGGCAGAAATCGGGAATGAACAAGAAAGAGAAATTGCTATCACAAAGTTAGCTAATTTTCAGATGATCCTAGGAGAGCCAGAAGAAAAAGTTCTGACGAGTTAATTTGAATTTTGAAATATTTCAAATTTGAAGAATCATCATTGGTCCCAGTATTTGTTATCGATAACTAGGTAGCTGGTAAAATGTTTGCGTGAGTAAAACGCTAGCACAGACAGCAGACTCAATGTATATGATATGAAACATTTGAAAATAAATTGATCTTATAAAAATATTTACATGATTTTGTTAAACATTTAACAACAATGATATCTTAACAATAGCTATTGACACATTTTCATACATTTTTTGTGAAGATGTGAATAATCTGAGAGATTCCATACTCACTCGCAAGTACTTGGAAGTACCAAGTAACTTGAATAAAGTATTCGTTTGTATTCATCTGTTTCGTCGTTTGTCGTTCTCATTTGTTTCGGCTTGCTTTGATTTTGTATTTGCTTGTTCGGCTTGAAACATTCAGGAACTACGAAACAAAATACTTTGAGACTTTTCATCTCGTTTTATTCGTTCCGAAGCAATATTACCAAACCAAATATAGCAAAATTTCCAAGTGTTTGAAAGACTGAGGCAAAGGACTCTAGTTTCAATCCCCTACAGAGATGAATTTGTTGGATGGAGATAAGTGAATAAGCTTGTTGTTGCTTTAAAACGTCCCAATAGAAATGAGACAATTCGAATAATTCGAATGATTCGAGTGCCTTAGTACAATTCGATGCTTTGACACTCAATTCATTGCCTTTCATTAAACAGAGCTACGTATTTTTAGAGATTTGACAAGTGCTAACATTCGCACTCATTCTTTTCATTGTGTAGTTGTCACGAATGGATTCATTTGGCTTTGACTTTTCTCTCTAGTAATTAAAAATGAATTCGAAGTACTTGGGGGAATGCAGCATATTCCTCATCGCCTGCATGAATGTAATTTGTGTAATCTAATGTGTCAGGGTATCACGTATTCGTTATAAGAAGACGAAGGGAATAACACGTACAAACAAAATGAAATAAAAAGGCGCAGTACAAATTCTCGTACAATTACTTACCACCCCCTCCATCATCTATCTCTGTCTAATTCAGGTGATTGTCGAAAAGGCACCAAAGGCTCGCATCGGGGACTTGGATAAGAAGAAGTATCTGGTGCCATCGGATCTAACTGTGGGCCAATTCTATTTCCTCATACGCAAACGCATCCATTTGCGTCCCGAAGACGCCCTCTTCTTCTTTGTGAACAATGTCATTCCACCAACATCGGCTACCATGGGCTCATTGTACCAGGTGAGTGTGCCACATCGGCTTCCACGTCAACAGGATCTAATTCAGTTTGCCGTTTGTTTCATTCTGCCGCAGGAACATCACGAAGAGGACTACTTCCTGTATATAGCCTATTCCGATGAGAATGTCTATGGAGCGGCCAATTAAAGGAGCAGTCGCCCGGGTATATAGAAACGCATCCAACATCAACAGCCTAAAATCGATCTATATATATATAAACTATATATAATACGTTTAGCAGACAGCTTAAAAGAAAAATACAATCGAAACATAATGAAGCAAAAACTGCTGGAAATTAGCTAAACAAATTGATGGAATAGAAAACAAAAACAAAAACACAAAAAATTATTAAACATATAAAACAAAACAACAAAAAAAGATTGATACAACAAAAAAAAAAGTATATTGTTATGTGACACTTATTTTATATAAACATTTTCTATACGATCTAAGTATGCTTTAATTATATAACAAAGCCCCTCCCCCCTACCCTGTCTCTGCCCCCCAACCCTAAAAACTGAGTTCTTCCTGACGACCCCCGCCCTATCCTGTGCCCCGCCCCTTATCGGCTCTTTTTCTTTATATAAAGCGCAATTACTTTAAATTTGATTTATCTGTAACTTTTTTTCAAAACAAAACAGAAAACAGAAGAAAAAAAACCAGATGAAATAAATTTTGTGCATATTTAGTATGTATGGCTACGAATAGGACTCTCTCGGTTAAGTGTATGGTAATTAATCTATTATTAATTAAATAAATAAATACAACAAAAACAAAATAAAAAGATAAAAACAAAAAACCAAAAAAAAAAACAACCAAACCAACAACTTATATAAATATATATGCATATTTTAGTGGCTGCTTTTATTAAACAAATTTGGAAATCATTAATTGAATTCGGTTTCAGTTTCTAAAAAAAAGAAAATATTAATAAAAACAAAAAAATTCGCAAAGCAAATGATTTCAAAAAAATGTTCAATTTGAATACAAAAATTTGGTAAGCAATTGGCAGAAATCGGGAATGAACAAGAAAGAGAAATTGCTATCACAAAGTTAGCTAATTTTCAGATGATCCTAGGAGAGCCAGAAGAAAAAGTTCTGACGAGTTAATTTGAATTTTGAAATATTTCAAATTTGAAGAATCATCATTGGTCCCAGTATTTGTTATCGATAACTAGGTAGCTGGTAAAATGTTTGCGTGAGTAAAACGCTAGCACAGACAGCAGACTCAATGTATATGATATGAAACATTTGAAAATAAATTGATCTTATAAAAATATTTACATGATTTTGTTAAACATTTAACAACAATGATATCTTAACAATAGCTATTGACACATTTTCATACATTTTTTGTGAAGATGTGAATAATCTGAGAGATTCCATACTCACTCGCAAGTACTTGGAAGTACCAAGTAACTTGAATAAAGTATTCGTTTGTATTCATCTGTTTCGTCGTTTGTCGTTCTCATTTGTTTCGGCTTGCTTTGATTTTGTATTTGCTTGTTCGGCTTGAAACATTCAGGAACTACGAAACAAAATACTTTGAGACTTTTCATCTCGTTTTATTCGTTCCGAAGCAATATTACCAAACCAAATATAGCAAAATTTCCAAGTGTTTGAAAGACTGAGGCAAAGGACTCTAGTTTCAATCCCCTACAGAGATGAATTTGTTGGATGGAGATAAGTGAATAAGCTTGTTGTTGCTTTAAAACGTCCCAATAGAAATGAGACAATTCGAATAATTCGAATGATTCGAGTGCCTTAGTACAATTCGATGCTTTGACACTCAATTCATTGCCTTTCATTAAACAGAGCTACGTATTTTTAGAGATTTGACAAGTGCTAACATTCGCACTCATTCTTTTCATTGTGTAGTTGTCACGAATGGATTCATTTGGCTTTGACTTTTCTCTCTAGTAATTAAAAATGAATTCGAAGTACTTGGGGGAATGCAGCATATTCCTCATCGCCTGCATGAATGTAATTTGTGTAATCTAATGTGTCAGGGTATCACGTATTCGTTATAAGAAGACGAAGGGAATAACACGTACAAACAAAATGAAATAAAAAGGCGCAGTACAAATTCTCGTACAATTACTTACCACCCCCTCCATCATCTATCTCTGTCTAATTCAGGTGATTGTCGAAAAGGCACCAAAGGCTCGCATCGGGGACTTGGATAAGAAGAAGTATCTGGTGCCATCGGATCTAACTGTGGGCCAATTCTATTTCCTCATACGCAAACGCATCCATTTGCGTCCCGAAGACGCCCTCTTCTTCTTTGTGAACAATGTCATTCCACCAACATCGGCTACCATGGGCTCATTGTACCAGGTGAGTGTGCCACATCGGCTTCCACGTCAACAGGATCTAATTCAGTTTGCCGTTTGTTTCATTCTGCCGCAGGAACATCACGAAGAGGACTACTTCCTGTATATAGCCTATTCCGATGAGAATGTCTATGGAGCGGCCAATTAAAGGAGCAGTCGCCCGGGTATATAGAAACGCATCCAACATCAACAGCCTAAAATCGATCTATATATATATAAACTATATATAATACGTTTAGCAGACAGCTTAAAAGAAAAATACAATCGAAACATAATGAAGCAAAAACTGCTGGAAATTAGCTAAACAAATTGATGGAATAGAAAACAAAAACAAAAACACAAAAAATTATTAAACATATAAAACAAAACAACAAAAAAAGATTGATACAACAAAAAAAAAAGTATATTGTTATGTGACACTTATTTTATATAAACATTTTCTATACGATCTAAGTATGCTTTAATTATATAACAAAGCCCCTCCCCCCTACCCTGTCTCTGCCCCCCAACCCTAAAAACTGAGTTCTTCCTGACGACCCCCGCCCTATCCTGTGCCCCGCCCCTTATCGGCTCTTTTTCTTTTATAAAGCGCAATTACTTTAAATTTGATTTATCTGTAACTTTTTTTTCAAAACAAAACAGAAAACAGAAGAAAAAAAACCAGATGAAATAAATTTTGTGCATATTTAGTATGTATGGCTACGAATAGGACTCTCTCGGTTAAGTGTATGGTAATTAATCTATTATTAATTAAATAAATAAATACAACAAAAACAAAATAAAAAGATAAAAACAAAAAACCAAAAAAAAAAAACAACCAAACCAACAACTTATATAAATATATATGCATATTTTAGTGGCTGCTTTTATTAAACAAATTTGGAAATCATTAATTGAATTCGGTTTCAGTTTCTAAAAAAAAGAAAATATTAATAAAAACAAAAAAAATTCGCAAAGCAAATGATTTCAAAAAAATGTTCAATTTGAATACAAAAATTTGGTAAGCAATTGGCAGAAATCGGGAATGAACAAGAAAGAGAAATTGCTATCACAAAGTTAGCTAATTTTCAGATGATCCTAGGAGAGCCAGAAGAAAAAGTTCTGACGAGTTAATTTGAATTTTGAAATATTTCAAATTTGAAGAATCATCATTGGTCCCAGTATTTGTTATCGATAACTAGGTAGCTGGTAAAATGTTTGCGTGAGTAAAACGCTAGCGTCTTAAATCGTGTGAGTAAATCGCTCGAACATGTTCGAGTTCGCGAGTAAAATGTTCGACGGCGAAAATTGTTCTCTTTACGGCGAAAATTGTTCTCTTCACGGCGAATATTCTCTCTTAAGAGAGCACAACGTGCAAACATGTTGGAGTTGGCCTCATCGGTTGCAGTTCGCCTCATCGGTTCGCCTCATCGGTTGCAGTTCGCCTCATCGGTTCGCCTCATCGGTTGCGGTTCGCCTCATCGGTTGGCTTCAATGGCCTCATTTGTTCGATGTTCGATGATTTTGCTAAATTTTCGCTCTTTTGTTGCATGCTGTTGCTCTTAAACGCGGGTTCGACGTGGTTTCATGCTTCGCATTAAGCGAATTGACTGTGTTTTTTTTTCGTGTCCCTATTTCGGCCGAATTGTTATTATTATTATGATTGTTAATTGCGTGTGTGTGCAGAAGCGTCGCTAAAATACAATACCGAATCAAACGTTGCTCGCAAAGCCGAGATTGGTGCGTGAATTACAACAATAAAATAACGCCAATTGCAAACAAAAGCAAAGAGAAAAAAATCGGAAGAAATAACGCGTGAGGTTTTTTTTTTTTTGTTGGTTTTGGGTTTTTTTTTTTTGGTTAACAACGCCGCCAACAAGAACAACAATAACAGCGACGAGACACGGTAGAGAGGACGTTGTTGAGAAAGGGAAAAACTCATACGCGAGTGACAAAGGAGAAAAATGGTAAGTTTAATATTATTATTATTTTTTTTTTGTTGCTGCATGACTTAAGATATTTTTGTATGGACATAAAAAAGAGAAAAATTGTAGTGAGTTTTTCTTTTTGCACACACACGCACACAAACGTAGAGGCGCAGCAGTAGCAGCAGCAGCTGAGCGTGTGCATACACTGTAGCCATCTCGCTTACACCCACACATTTGGTTGAAGCCACATGGTTATAGTTATAAATGTGTGAGATAGCAGTAAACGTTAACGCTGACGCTGACGCTGACGCTTACGTTCAGTCAGCCGTCTCAGTCGCTAGAGCAGCAGCACCAACAGCCGCAGTTATAACAAAAACAAAAAGAAGAAAACTGCGGCCCCTCTCCCTCCTTCTATTGTCTTTTCCACACATCCCATTGAAGAGTTTTTCCTCATTGATAACTATCCTCTTTCGCCTTATCTAACTGCCTCCCCTCCCCCTCCTCCTCTCTATCTCTGTAGTTGTATATTGTAGTTTCTTTTGTTTTCAACTATTTTCAATCACATTTTTCCATCAAAACTTTTGTTATTGTTGTTGAATTTCGCTTTTTTTCAGCATGGCGGTTTTTTTTCTTTTTACCATGTGTTTCTCCTCAAATGTGATTCAACTTTATGTTGTTGCGCTAGGTTAGGGTTAAGGCCAAATGATCCCAGTACATTGAGCAAAAGGTGTGCCATGGAAGATTAATGTCCTCCCACAACCAATTTCCCCCTCAAAGTCATATTAAAAGAACCTTTACTTTATACTTGATGCACTCTTCATGCTTTACTCTTGTCGGCTTAGTAAATTGACTTAAGAACGGGTCAACAAATAGGGCTAATGCAGGAACTATCGCTCAATTGATATCAATTTTCAGATTATGTATAGACCTTTAAAGTTCTCCAATTCTTTTTAATCACAAAACGTTTGTAGTTGTTGTTGTTGTTGTTATCAATCATAGACCAGATTTACTGATTTAGGCCTTGGTTGGCTCAAAGTTTAACGTGAAGTAGCAATGGATGCTACTCTTGTTGACGGCCAGGTCGTTGGCCAAGGGATTCGGATGAACTCTTCGAGATGGTCTCCATGGCGCGGGCCCATTCCGCTCCTGTAATGCTCCTGTTTGCACCTTTTTTGAGTCGATGTAGCTGCAGATCCCCAAATAGGAAGGGCATATATATGTGAACGTAGGTTGGGGCCTTAGTAGTAAATCAAGTCATTGATTGATTTTTCGAATAGAACTAAAAGGATTTGGGTAGTTGCGCCACATGGACTCTTCATTGTCGTCTTGAGCATCGCTATAGAACCCTAGAAAAGTTGTAGATCCATGGAAAAGAAACAAGTAAATATGTGTACATCACACTTTAGAAAAAAAGTTTTTGTTGTAGATGGTAAACGAATATCTTTGGCCTTAAGATGGACTCAATAACAACTTATAACAGGATACATGTGGGATGTGCATCAATTCCACTGTACACGAACATTGATGTCAAAAACAGCTAAATCGACTCAAGAAAATAGCTAAAAAGTTTTATTATTTATTATATTATCCAATAATACTATATTGTCAATATCTTTCCTATCGCTCAGATAATATTCTCTCTGTTCGATTGAAGTTAGACAGCTGGGAGGTATGTATATAGTAATCACATGGACATCATATGGACGTTTAACGTATCAACGTTCATTCTGTTCGTATTTCGGATTTAACCAAATTTACTTAGCCAAATACCATCTCGACTTCGGCATTTGCAGAGTAACTGAAGCCAATTCATTCGCCAATTCGGTCGTTTCCCCCTGAAACCCGGTATTTTATAGTGTCGTCTACATTTTCCCATTGTACTAAGCTTATTCATTGCACTAATCGTCAAATGCTATAGAAAGAGCTTCCCGGTGCCCGCTGTTTTCGAAATTTTGCCGCAATCGCATATGGAAAACACCCAAATCTGGCTGGAAAAAAGCTGAAATGACATCAGTGTACACGAAGACGAAAGACAAGACGACAATCAATGAGAGAACGTGAGCGTGTGAGAATAGACGAACCATAATGAAAAGAGTACACGGTGGTCCCGTCGGCAAATCGTACGGTCTTATACATGATAAAATAAGTAAACCGACAACTGAGAACTGATGACAAAGTCGAACGACAACTGAAATAGGACCTCGTCGTGAGCAGCGCTGCTGCCGACGGGACCACCTTGTACTTATTTTATCATGAGACGATCAAAGAGGCATGACGAACGAATGAGTGATGACGATGGGAGAGTCGAACAAGACGGACGTGTTTTGAGGTCATGCGTCATAGTCGGATCCAAGGTCAAATCGAGTTCCATAGACGGTTCGATAGTACCATCGAAGCGTCATAGACGGACGCCAAACGTCGATTGTCGACGTGAGATTAGAAGAATTTTACATCTGGAAATTGAAATGAATGTTAAGAAAAGGGTAAACCATCAAAATTCAAACCAATAATGGTTTCGATTGGCCCTTTGGCATAGTGGGTATCCGTCTTTAGAGGAGAAACACTAGAACTTACATATCTTGCATCTCTTTCATGCCTCAGCTTATTCCGTAAGCGTAATCTTTCGTAGTCCTTAACTAAAGTTAAACAATAGACAACATCGTAAGTGATGATTTGGGCCAAATTCAATGAAAATGGTAAACAAATGAAACGTTTTCATATATTCTTATACAAATCCATGGGCAAATGAACAAACTGATTCCAAATTTTAGGTACTTGTTGCTTAGCCGGGACACATACACTTTAGGCTTAGCTTAGATGCAAACCCTTTTTTGGGTCTTTGTCATTTGTAGAGAGTTTTGACTGTGGCTCCAATAATGAAAAGTGTTCGGGGATTGGCAGTGGTGTATTCGTCTTGATTAATTATCCTAGTTGCAATTGCAATTGCCACTCCTACAACCTGCGCACCTATAAAGCGAGAGACAGAGAGAGATGGGGAGAGGCCAGTAGGCTATTTATCACATAATATGCTTTGGTCATTGCATTCGCATAAAGGATGACGCATGCGCCCCAGTGCTGAAAATCCAGGATAGATGGATGGATGGGTGTATGGATGGATAATGAGGGGTGAACTTCTTATTTTGTTCACCTTTTTATTTTTTGTCCTTTTTTATGTTGTTCTTTTTTATATTTTTTTTTTATTTTTGTTGCTTCTCTTATTCTCTGTGTCTGGCAACAACATGTTGATGTATCATTCTCTCTCTTTCTCTATCACCCCTCGCCTTCTCTAAAGGAGAGATGGAGGCGTGGTGGGAAAAACATGTGTTTTTTGGATATAAAATATTTTCAGCATTTCCTTTATTGCAAGGTCATTCGTTTTGATTTTATTTTGTGTGTCAACACACAAAAACTGCCCCCACCCCGCAAACCCCGTGTAGTAGGAGTAGAAGAGGGGCACACGTTTCTATCTGTATGTGTGTGCGTGCCCGAAGGGAAACTTGGATACTTGATTGATTTCGATTCTATTTATACACATAAATAAGAAATTTTTGAATTCATTTCTCATGATTTTGAATAAATATATCAATAGGTTTATATTGGGAATATATTATAAAAACAATCAACAGAGTCGTCCAAAAGGAAGAAATGGGTAAAAGACACATGTAAACTTCAACAAAATAAATCAAGAAAACTCCACAAATATATATATCAAAAGAGATGATGAGAGATCATAAGATCAAAATCGAAAACATTTGAGTTATAATTTAACTTGATTTATTAGCCCCAGAGGCTTTGTCAGTGTTTTTTCGCTTTATTTAGTTGTAATTCCCAACTAGTTTTAGCGTTTAGCGTAAGGGCATGGAACAATGCAGTCTGCTGATAATAACTAGACCTCTTTTTTGTGATGCCGTCCTAAGGACAAGGGCAAGGTGCCATAGGTAATATATGTATATCTGATTTGAATAGCCAAATTCCTTCTTTGGCAATTGTCACTGTACATGTTGTTCGTCCCAAGAGGTGCAGGCACAGGCACAGGCTTCGGTAGAGGCCCTGTGATTGTCAGGGTAACCAGTAGACGGCGTCAGTAGTTATCTGTCTTGCTCTAATTGCTGTACATGCACCACATTGCCCACTATCCACTACGCCACTTCCCTCCCCCAGTCCATTGCTATTGCTGCAATCCTTTGTTTCTAGAGCAGAGGCCGTGATATTGTAGTGGGCATAGGCTTTTCCCCAACAAGAGGCAGAGAGAGAGAGAGAGAAAGAGAGAGAGAGAGAGAGAGTGAGTGAGTGAGTGAGTGAGTGGGAGGAAGGGAGGAGAGTGTCTGTTTCGGTAAAGGGGGATTGGGTGAATTTGCATACGACCAACCCCTCGGCTCATAACGCACGTTGGGCGCACATTACCCATAAGTGAAACAAAACAAAGTTATTCAGTTCAGGACCATCGTGTCAAATCAGAGACGGAGCGAGATTATCAATTGTCAAATTAATGTTTGGGTAATTTCTCTATCTTTCAGTTAGTTAATGTTAGTGTGCAATTTAGCTGAATCGCATCTACAAAAACATAAATGGTCATAGCTTCAAGTTTCGAACAGATCGGACGAATGGATTTATTGTAAATCTGCTATAAGCTACATATAAACATCTACTCAAATGAAAAGTGATTAAATGCTTGCCCATATTCGAAGTCGAAGGAAGGGAAATTGAGATTTTAGGGACAGAATAATTGTAAGATCCATTTAGAGTCAATTACTGTGAGTGAGAGTATAAAGACTTCGCCTTAGTCGAGTTACACTGTACACACATATCTATGTACCTCCCCATGGACACGATTGAATCACCTTGTATTGTCTTCTTCTTGAGCCTAACCAGCCAAAAACGAACCAAACACCCACCCACCCATCAAATCGTCGTCGTCGTCGTCCACCCCACCAACCCTTTCGGTTTTGAAGAAGAAGAAGGGGTGTGTCGGCACGGGGACTTTGTCTCTATGTTCCACTGTGTTCCGTGTGCGTTTCCTTCATCTCTTCTGCTTTGTGTTTCTTCTTCTGTCTTCTAACTCTTGTTTCGCTCTCTGACCGTTACCCATCCCCATCCGAGAACCACCCTGGACCCGGTTGCTTCCACCCCACCTCAGCCCACCACCCTTCCTTACCCCACCCCAACCCACCCCACCCCACCCTTAACTCATTTCCATAACTGTGTGTAGTGTAGTGTATATGGTTTAGAGCCTGCAGTTTTTGTGTTGGCGAAATTTCCATATTGGTTTGAAAATTTTCGTTGAATTTCGTTGTCTCGCTTCCTCCCCGTTGCCATTGCTGTCTCCCTTCCTCCTCCTGCTACTCTGCTCTCTGTCTCGCTCCTTCACTCGACGCTGGTTGCTGCTGTTGTTGTTGTTGTTGTTGTGACAAGTTGGCGGGTCGGTCTAAAGCATTTTGGGTTCTGGGTACTGGGTCCTGGGCCATATCCTCTTGTAGTTGGCTCTAACACGAGCATAGAAACAGTCGCATGAGCATAAAGCCATCGGCATAACAATTTTCCTTTTCAAAATTTTCGTTGTGAATTGTGAAAAACTGCGAAATCGGTTTGCAAAATTAAGAAAAACGCAAAGAAAAATCAAAAAACCAGTCAACTGATTGACTGAGTGACTGACTAAATAATAAGTGAGTGTGTTAACAATTTTCCTTTTTTCTTTCGTTTCTTTATTCGTATGCAATGTACGCTCGGTTTATACATTCGTTTGTCTTCGTTTTTTTCGGCCTTTCTTCTCTCTCTTGCTTTAGATGTGTGTGTGTGTGCAATTTTTTTGCTCGTGCTTTTTGTGCCCTTTTTTCTAAACAAATGCAAAATATTTTTCTTTCTTTTTCCCTCGCTCTCGCTCCTTCTCTCTCTCTCTTTCTCTCTTTTACTGTAATTGTGTTTAACAGGATGATAACTCACAAAAGTGTGCTACATTTTTTGTTGTTGTACTTTTACATCAATTGTCATGTAACTCATGTACTAAATCTACAATTCTGTTGCTCTCGAGTTCGAATCCCGACGTAGGGGGCTCTTCCCCCCGATGAAGCAATAATGAAAGGTAGTTCCGTCGGGGATAATGGAAACGATTGTGGTTAACGAACTCAGAAAAGTGTGCTACAATTTCTTTTTTTGCACTGTGTCATCAATTTGATGTAATTGCCCTTTAAACTTTATGAATTCTGGCAAAGTTATTGATTTTTTCTTGGCTTTTCCTTGGCCAGACAGACAGTGAATACCGCCAGTCAACGAAACCCATTAAGGGTTTCCCAGGGGAGGAGGAGGAGGAGGCGGGGTGTCCCTTCCCATAACGTTCTTTAAATGTTACTATTTACCATTTCTTGTATTCTTTTCTCTTCAACAGACTTCAAAGAAGCGAAAAATCTTTTTAGACGCTGCCGACGATGACGATGATGATAATAATTTTGATGATGAAGATTCTGGCTCAGACTTTGATGACGATGAGGATCCAGATCAAATCGAAGTGCCAGGTAAATAAATCCACATTGGTTTCTAGTCGAATCACATTTCCATTATCCATACATCTGCCCGCCCGTGTTTGTTCTCTGTAATTTTGTATCTTTGCTAATGTTAATTAAAAGCCCAACATGCATTAGGAAGCATTTGAAATATTCATGAAATGTGCACTGACTGCCCAAGGTTTCAATCAAAGTGCATCCCTACCACCCACCACCACCACCACCACCTCCCTTAAAACCACTGATGATAATGATGTATATATGTAGATGCTTGGAATATCTCATTATCTCGGGCCTAGTTGCCTTCCAGATGCATATAATTATAATCCACGTACATAACATTCACATATACACATACATACATATATAGATTGTACATGTTTCTTATTTACCAATTCATCAAATTAGTTTTGCTTATCGATTGATAAAATGACCATTAAATTGATCCAGTTGGTTGTCTCAATAATTTACAAAGAACATGAAATTAAATGAAATGCTTAAGGCTATAAGGAGAAGGAATTGTTAATAACTTTATAGGCAGAATAAATGAATAAACAAACACACACAGACACACACACAGACACACACACAGACACAGGTTTGTTGTGTTCAAATGAAAGGTGAAAGTCTTTTTCACAGCTGACAACTAAAGTGAATAAATAGGAACTTTCATTTAAAGCTTAAAAGTGACTTCCAAGTCCTTGTGAGGATTCAATGTTTGCTTTAAGGAAATTCGAATTCAAATTCGAATTAATTTCCTATTTTCAAATAATTCAAATCTTTTGTTAAACCTCAACCACAATTATCATCGGACATCGGTTATTATTCTAGCCTAGCCTATGTACTATTAGTCCTATTAGTAGATAATCCTCTTGATCATCATCAAAAGTATAGCCAAGGAAATAGGCGAGCTTTGCTTTATACTATATGATAATGTATAATAATTGAACACAAATAACAAACTAGTTATTAAATATTTAGATTGAATGTGGTTGAACGAATACGACTAATTCGATGGAAGTTGACCGCTGATTGTGAAACCACCACCACCTCACGGCACTCAACCCCATCGCTCAATCCCCCGCATGCTTCTGGCCATCCTCCCTCCTCTATGTACTCTAATTGCAAGCACATTATAATGTTGCACCTTTCTATGTTCTAGGAGAATGTCTACGCCTATGTATATATGCTTAAGTTCAGTTTATATATACATATATCTATGTATGTATATACATACATATGAACCTTTGAGTCTCATCGTCATCATCATCTCCTTCATTCATTATGTATTTGCAATTATGCAATGTCTTATGGTCTCCCTCAGTCTCTGTCGGTCGTTCTCTCTCACTCTCTCTCACACTGTCTCGCTTTCTCCCTTGGGGCGGGGGAAGTCCGAAACCATATATTCCACCCACTTGCTATGTCTTTGCTTAACCCACGCAAAATTTGCAGCTTGGCTCATTAAATTGTTAAATGTACCTATATTAAATCTCAACTATGAAGAAGTTAAGGTATAGAAAAAGCACACACACACACACACACTCGCACACAAAGGATTCACATTCAATGTTACATATTTAAATATTGGCCAAAATAAAAGTACTTGTTGCTCTTGCCACGTGCTGTTGATGCCAGAGACAGAGAGGGAAAAAGAAGAAAAAAAAAAACAAAAACCAGAACGAAATTATAATAAAAATGCTGGTTTTGCCGCCTCTCCTTCTATCTCCCTCTCCCTCTCTCTCTGTCTCTCTCTCTCACTCTCTCCGCCTATTGTTTTCGCCCCCGGCATTAGCCGGCTAGCCATGTGCGTTTGCTCATTTTTTTGGTCTCTTCATACCCTTTAATACTCATACAAAAAGTGGGTATCTCTATTGAATACTGAATACCTTCATGTGAGTTCATTTGTTCATCGCCTAGAAGATTATCTTAAAGTCGATTAACAACCAATATTTCAAATGTGCTAAAATTAAGTTTGATCTTTGGATTTACAAAGATAAAATGAAACCTTTATGACTAGTTAAACTAATTAATAGATCCTTAATTTCAATTTCTATTAATCGCATAAAAAAGTTCATCAATGAATTCTTGTTCTCAGTATCAACAGATTAGTATCCATTAGGGTTAAAATTTAGATTTCATCTCCTACGAATTGATGAGGAGTCAAAAAGGGTACCTAGTAGTCGTTGCTGTCCATCACCAAACAAACTTCAACTCGTAGGTGTTGGCAAAAGAGAAAATGGAGGGACAGCAACAGCTGATAATGTGTATGTTTGCCGGTTTGTTTGTTTTTTTGTTGTTCGTTTATTCTTTCCCACAGTTTACTTTTGACGTAGAACGTAGAGCGGCTACAATTGCAAACAGTATGCACTACAGTGAGCACTCAATATAATGAAAAATTGTTGCTCAAACATTGTCGTATCCATGAAAAGCTCAAGCCATCCTTATAGGTTGATGAAAACCACAAAACTTTTGAACTAAACAAAGTTTTGTGGGCTTGAGGCAATGATCTCCTTGGGGTTCTAAAACTATAGGAACCATTAGTTGTAATAAGTTCTAATCAATTCATGAGCTAAACATGGGGAGGAGTACGTGGAGTAAGGTAACGGTACAGCAACCGTCCAATCCTTGAACACTTTCATGAGTAATAAAGTTATAAGCAGAACTAATTACTTTTACCTTTTCATAAACTTTCGTTTTGCAGGCGGTGGTCTTAATCTAAATACAGCGGTTACGTATGCCCAAAATATACGAAGTGGTGTTGGTATTGCCACAAAAGGTGGAACAGCAACAGGAGCACCAGCAGCAGCAGCACCACCACCACCAACTACAACAACTACAACAACAACACGACTTCAAGGAGGTGTAGCAGGAGCAGGAGCAACAATTATACCCACAATTAGCGCCAATAAAATCATCAATATCAATAATAATAATAATATAAATAATAATAAAACTGTTTCGTTGCTGCGTCTCAACAATAGTATAATCAATAATAATAATAATAATAAAATAAATATTATAACAAAGAATAACAACAATAACATCAGCAACAACAACCATCATAATAATATAAACAGTATTGTCGCAGCGCCAATTGGAGGAAAAATAACAACAATACGAATACCAACAACAAAACTCGTGACGGTAGCAACGAGTCCAGGTGGAGGTGGAGTAGGAGCAGCTGCAGCAGCAACAGGCGCAGGAGCGGCAGGAGTTGCATTAAAAGCGACTAAACTACCGTTAGATACAGCAACTAACAGCAGCAACAATATGCCAAAGAAATTGAATCACACCATGGCGGGTAAGTGCCACACACACACCGCACACTCGTACACTCGCACACACCACCAAAGTATAGACACACGTTCGAGAGAGCTAATTAAAATCAGTGAAAATTTAATTAATTAATTAATGTCGCCTTGTGTTCTCTCTTTCTCTCTCTTTTTCTCTCTCTTCCCTCCAACAAAAACAAACAAAAAATAATTACATATATCTATCTATATATATATATATATATATATAATATATATGGATATATATCATGCTTTCGTCATTAAAAAATACCTTTATTTGTTTGTTTCTTTGCTGTTTTGTTTCGTTTTGCCAACAATAAACACGGATTTTGTTTGATCCCCCCTTCCTTCCTTCCTCCCACCCACTCAATTCTCTTTGTTTATTGTTTTAACATTAAAGCAATGGCCAATACCGCCAATACGAATGCCACCACCAATGCAAGGAGTAGTCTTAGTAATAATAGTAATCCCTCTTCATCCACAACCAAATCTAGCACCACTGCCATGACTTATACACCTAGCGGGGGCGGTGGTGCAGCCACTGGAGGCGGGGTCGTTGGCAGTGGCGGTGGCTTGGGTTCAGCCAACTCGTATTTAAGTAGCGGTGCTGGCAACTATCTCAACAGTTTGAGCACCAACGAATTGATGAATCTGGCCGCTTATGTGGCCTCCAAGGGTAACAATGCGTCACCCACAAATTTCAATAGCAATGCCAACACACGAGGCTCCACCACCACTAGTAGTGCTGGTGGTTGTGGCGGTGTCACTTCATCCTCCACATCTTCAACAATCTCCTCGACGTCGTCATCGTCATCCTCTTCGGCTGCTAATTTCAATATGGCCGCGTCTTTATTGGCGCAGAGTAAGTCGATTAATGTTGGTAACAACCAAGAATAATTCAAATCATATTAATAATGAACAAATTAATCAATTGATAGCGTTGAGTAAGGCGCAAATCATTTTGCAATAGTTCTCGTCACATTTCGTTGTTTGTTTTTTTTTTCGTTTGTATTTTATTTTCTGCATATTCAATGACTAAACTTAGTCAACTGCACATTTTGCTGGCCACATTCATATCTTTAAGGCTAAAACTAGTTGGGAATTACAACTTAAATAAAGCAAAAAAAAAAAAAAGGATGGCAAAGCCTGTGCATACCTCAACCAGTCGTTCAGAATGTACATATAAACCGATGATAATCCTAGCAAACTTTGAGGTTAAAAACATCAGAAAGTGTCATATTCAAAATTTCATTCATGATGGAAAAAGAACAGTGTGCTTAGATGTTCTTTCTATGTATATCCATTCAAAAATTTTGATCCATCCTCATCAGTCAGTTTTAATTTTTTTAACCCATCAAAGTAAACTGGTTTTGTTGATGTACATAGAATTTTTCCTTTTACTTCTCAGTATACAGAGTTCTCTCAGTTGAGTTACAAATACAAAAAAAAAATTAAATACAAAAATTTGTAGTCAGTATTATTATTGAATATTAGTATTTTTTTGTGTATTTTTTTTGTGTATCTTTCGTGTATTTTTTCCAAATTTTTCAATTGTAATCAATATGGCGGCGGAGGGTCATAACCGAACATACACGGTTCTATTCACAGCGAAGCATATGGAGGACGCCGTCAAAATGAAAGTGGCAGAGGCAATGGATGAATCTTACGATATTTATGTCGCAACATTGCATAAACTGGAAGTATTGATTGTGGATGGTTTGATGCCAAACCTGCATCACGCAATTTGCGACAATGTCCCCAAAACGTTTCGCAACGAGATGGTTAAGAGGTTAATGCACGAAATCAGAAAGAAATCGGACGCCGAACTGAAGCAAGCCAAACGAAATCAGTTGAGGAATGTGTCAGTGGAAGAAATCTTGATTAGAGCCCAAAAGGCCGTAGAGGCCAAACAGGTCCAAAAGGTCAAAGAGGCCAAAAAGGCCCAAAAGGCCGAAAAGCCCCAAAAGGCCGAAAAGCCCCGAAAGGCCGAGAAGCCCCCAAAGAGCAAATCAAAACAATGTGCTATTCTCTATCGCAATAGATATTGTTTTGGTCCATCTTTTAGTGAATATAGTGCTGCAATACAAAACCGCAATAGAAGGGGCTCTGATCGGTCGGAAAGAGAGATTCGTAGGAAGGAGACAGGAGATCACAAGGAACTAAAATCATCGTTTTCCACCTATGTGAATCGTTTAAAGAAGAAGAGTTTGCTATTCAATGCACGTTCGAAGGCACGTTATAGCAGTGATTACCTTAAGACGCCACCGGAAATGTTTACAAAACAAGAAGACACTTACGTCGCCAAAAGATATAGTTTATAAAAACTGATTTTGAATAAATTGTTAAGAGCTCTGAGTGAATTACTTGCAGACTTTTGCTCTTTGACAATTGAATTGAGTTCATTTTTGAAGAATTTATTGCCAGAATATATAAATTAACATTCACGTTGGGCGCCAAGAAACAAATTTTCTTCCCTATTTTGCGTTGGGCGCCAAAAGACAGTTGTAAATTGATTGCTTTTCAAATTTCTTTTTTTTTTTTTTTATCTTTAGAGAAAGAGAGAATGCGGTTTTAGTATAAAAAGTTTGAAAATTAACTAAAAATGGGGCCCCATTCTCTTAACTGGGGAGATTTCTCTGTTTAATTTTGATTCTGTTCTGTTCCTTAGTTTATTTTTATTTGTATTTTCTTATGTGAAGAGTTTAGTTTCTAAATGACGAATTGCATCGCCTCTGCTTCTCTCTAATACTAATCACAAGTGATTTCCATTGCTCTCTCTATCTCTTTTCCTGTTCCACATCCTTACTTTTTTCCTCTCCATAAACATAAACAAAACAATAAAAACTACATAAACACGTAACACAATCACCACCTACACCTGCCAAATCTCCTTATATTGCAGTGAGCTATGCAAATGCCTCGCCTATGCGGCCCTACATGATGACAACAAAACCAACGACAACGCCAAAAATAATCATGCCCGCAGGAGGTGCATCATCGGCAGCAGCAGCAGTAGCAGGAGGAGCATCAACAGCGACAACTGGCGGCGGTGGAGCCGCAGCAGGCGGCGGTGGTGGCGCAATGAAAGTCAACACAATGATGCTGGAGGCAGTTCAGAAATTAATCGCCATGAATCCCGAATATCTGACCAGCGGTATACCCAATAATGTATTCCAAATGTTTCTACAAACAACACGATCCCCACCAACTCCTTCGGTGGCGATGCAACCAGCAAACCCTTCGATGGCTCAAGTCAATGCACAAGCAGCAGCAGCGGCGGCAGCAAATGCGGCGGCAGCAAATGCAGCAGCAGCAGCTGCCGCCTATGTCCAACAGCCCGAAGAAGATGAAGTCGACTACGAGGAGATGGGTGTGGCCGAGACTTATGCCGATTATTGGCCAGCAAAGCGTAAGTATAAACCACGCAGACACGCAACTTTGACATCCCCTCATCGTAAATCGTCACCTCCTTTTGTTGTGCAGTTAAATTGGGTAAAAAGCATCCCGATGCTGTTGTGGAAACCGCCTCGCTTAGCTCGGTGGAACCCTGCGATGTTTACTACAAGATATCCATTCCTAGCGATACAATCAATAGCGGTCAGCTAAGTGCATTGCAATTGGAATCTATCACATATGCCTCACAGGCGCACGATCATCTTCTGCCCGATGGCAGTCGTGCTGGCTTTCTCATTGGCGATGGCGCCGGTGTGGGCAAGGGTCGAACCATTGCTGGCATTATCTATGAGAATTATCTCAAGGGACGCAAGAAGGCATTATGGATATCGGTGTCCAATGATCTCAAATATGATGCAGAACGCGATTTAAGTGATATCGGTGCATCGCGTATTGAGGTTCATGCCTTGAATAAGGTAAGAATATAAGACAAAGTGTCTCTAAATTGAAATGATTACTCATATCCGTTTCCCCCCTCTCTTTCTCTCTCTCTCTCTCTCTCTCTCTCTCTCTCCAAATTCTCAGTTCAAGTACGCCAAGATAAGCTCGGATGTGAATAATAATTGCAAACGTGGCGTTATCTTTAGCACATATTCGGCTCTAATTGGTGAATCGAATAATAAGACTGGAAAATATCGTTCACGTTTCCGTCAGCTATTGCAATGGTGTGGCGAGGATTTTGAAGGACTCATCATATTCGATGAGTGTCACAAGGCAAAGAATTTGTGTCCCGTGGGTTCGGGTAAGCCCACAAAGACGGGTCAAACCGTCTTGGAGCTGCAACAGAAATTGCCAAAAGCCCGTGTTGTATATGCATCAGCCACTGGAGCATCCGAACCCAAGAACATGGCCTATATGGTGCGTTTAGGTCTCTGGGGTCAGGGTACAGCATTTCCCAATTTCAATGATTTCATTACGGCCGTCGAGAGACGGTAAGTTTCGACAGTTCAAAGAAAGTAACTGAGCAAGTAAAATAATGTGATCTCCTTTTCCGTTTTGCAGTGGCGTGGGAGCTATGGAAATTGTGGCCATGGATATGAAACTGCGTGGCATGTATATCGCAAGGCAATTGAGTTTCAAAGGCGTCACCTTTAAAATCGAAGAGGTTGCCCTTTCTAAGGAATTTCGCAAGATCTATGATCAATCGGTTGAATTATGGGTGGAGGCGATGCAAAAGTTTACCGAAGCCGCCGAACTGATCGATGCCGAGAGCCGCATGAAGAAAACAATGTGGGGACAGTTCTGGTCATCGCATCAGCGTTTCTTTAAATATCTATGCATAGCGGCCAAAGTGAATCATGCCGTAATGGTGGCCCGCGAATCGATTAAATATGGCAAATGTGTGGTCATTGGTCTCCAATCGACGGGCGAGGCACGCACATTGGATCAACTGGAACGCGATGATGGTGAGCTAACCGATTTCGTATCCACAGCCAAGTAAGTGTCCCAGTAAAAAGAAAACGTCAGTAAATATTTTCATTTCCATTTTCATTTCAATTATATTCTAGGGGAGTTTTTCAATCGTTTGTGGAACGGCATTTTCCTGCCCCCGATCGAAATCGAATTAATCGTATTCTTGGTCTCTATGATGATAATAATAGCAGTAGCACCACAATTAACACCACTGCCAGTAACACCACAAGCAGCGGTGTCTCATCCATGTCTGCGGCCTCTAGTCTCAATAATAATAATAACAATAAGAATAATAACAACAACGGCAGCAGCAAACGTAAAGGTGCCAGCAATGCAAGTGATTCCAATTCGGTAAAATCGAAACGTAAGAAAACCCAGAAACGCAGTGCGTCTTGGCAATATAGCGATAGCGATGATGATGCCGCCGGACATACGCCATCGAATAGTGATAGCGATAATCCCAGTCACAGTGACGATGCCTACAATAATAGCGACGATGACAATGATGACGATGACGACGACGATGATGAGGACGAGGATGAGGATGACGAGGATCATGACAGGGATAGCGATCGTCGGAGTGTGGCCAGTGATGCCAGTTCGGATTTCAATCCATTTTTCAGTGGCAGTGACAGTGATATTGATCCCTGGGTTAATGCTCGTAGCAAAAAATCTACCAAAAAGATCAAAAAGAAGACCAAAAAGAAGGTGAAAAAGGAAAAGGCCATTAAAAAAGAGTCAAAGGATTCCACTGGATCAGCAGCTGCAGCACAAACGAACCCAATCGGAGCAGGAGCAACCACAGATCCTAGCGGTAGTAGTGCTGGCATGTCAGCGGCTGTTGCCGCCGCTCTCAATGCGGTTAAGACACGCAAATCTCAGCTATCGACACAGGATAAAATCCAAGATTTGCTGCAAAAGAAACAAGAGCTAAAGGGCACTGTGACTCCCGTTGGGGTGAATGGTGTTAAATTGAATTATGGCCCGCCACCGAAAGATGCCATCGAACGGGCATGCACCATGAAGGAGGAATTGTTGCGTAAAATTGAACGCCTGGGCTCTCGATTGCCACCCAATACGTTGGATCAGCTAATTGATGAGCTCGGCGGTCCCGAGAATGTGGCCGAAATGACAGGACGACGTGGCCGTGTTGTCCAGAACGATGATGGCACCATACAATATGAATCCCGCACCGAATCGGATGTCCCTCTCGAAACATTGAATATAACAGAAAAGCAGCGATTCATGGATGGACGGAAGGATGTGGCCATTATATCGGAGGCAGCCTCCAGTGGTATATCATTGCAGAGCGATCGTCGTGTCTTCAATCAGCGTCGTCGTGTTCACATTACCCTCGAATTGCCATGGTCAGCCGATCGGGCCATACAGCAATTTGGACGGACACATCGTTCGAATCAGGTGAACGCCCCGGAATATATATTCCTTATTTCGGATTTGGCTGGTGAGCGACGTTTCGCGTCGACAGTGGCCAAACGTTTGGAATCGTTGGGAGCTCTCACACACGGTGACCGCCGTGCCACCGAGACCCGGGATTTATCTCAATTCAATATTGATAATAAGTATGGCCGTCAGGCATTGGAGACCGTAATGCGGACCATAATGGGCTATGAGTCACCATTGGTACCGCCGCCCACCGATTATTCTGGTGAATTCTTTAAGGATATTGCCGGGGCCCTGGTCGGTGTTGGCATCATTGTCAATAGCGAGAGTCATCCCGGTGTTCTCAGTTTGGATAAGGACTACAATAACATATCAAAGTTTCTCAATCGTATATTGGGTTGTCCGGTCGATTTACAAAATCGTCTATTCAAATATTTCACCGATACCATGACGGCCATTATAAATCAGGCCAAACGCGGTGGTCGCTTTGATTTGGGTATTTTAGGTAAGCCAACGACAAAGACAACCTTATCAGATTTGATTCCTAACTTGGTTTTCTCTCGTAGATTTGGGTGCCGCTGGTGAGAATGTGAATCGTGTGCGGCTTTTGCGTTTTGTACGTAAACATGCCACAGGCGTGGCACCCACAGAATTGCATACAGTGCGTGTTGAACGTGGCATGATCTGGCAGGAGGCTATTGACAAGTAAGTTGAATCCTCCTTCCTTCTTTTCTTCCCCGTGTCTATGATGATTCTAATAAGCTAACATTTACTCTCTAGGTATGCTGATCTATTCAATGATAGTGAAGGCTTCTATGTATCGCATCAGTTGCGTAATCAAAAACGTACAGCCATTTTGGTTGTCGTCCTGGAGCAGCAACCATCGCGTAGTTCATCAGATTTCGATAGTGTGAAAAAGGATAAGAAGAAATCACGCAGCAAAAAGGAGATAATGTGTCAAATTTATCGACCCAACACAGGACTACAAGTTCGCCATGAATCCCTATTCGAGCTGGAGAAGAAATATCGTAAAGTTCCTAGCGAGGAGGCCGAACCGCATTGGACCGAACAATATGATGCCTCGGTCAACACATGCTCGCATGCCTATTGGAATGGCAATTGTCGTAATGTCAGTTTAGGCACCGATTGTGAGGTATATATAACTTTCTATTACAAACCCAAATATCCTATTTACATTATCATTCTCATTCTCCATACTCCTTTCGTTCAGGTGGGCTTGCGTCAACGTTTGTATCATGTGCTAGCTGGTTCGGTTCTATCCGTTTGGGGACGTGTCGAACACATCTTGAATACTCGTTCCAATAGCAAAATGCAAGTGATACGCATGAAGACAACGGAGGGTGAGAAAATTGTTGGAACACTTATACCCAAATCTTGCTTTGAAACGCTTATGAACGATTTGCGCAGCGATTCGCAAAAGGAAGAGGAGTTTAATTACTAAATCAAAACAAAAAACAAAAAACAACAAATAAGTTGTATTTGTTATGGCTTGTGTTTTCTAATTTTACATGGATCAAGTTGCGTTTAGATCTTCCAAATCTAACAAGAAAAAACACAATGATGGATTATGATATGCATATTCCTCTTCTGCCCCAGACACACCACCCCCCAAACACAAACAAATGAAGATTGCTTTTTTTTTAACAACCATTTTTCAATAGATAAGTCTAACGTGCATAATCTAACAACTATTTCAATAGAAATTAGGAGTAGCTTCATATATATATATAGGATATATAAAGTTACATATAGTATACATATTTACATAGGCAAGAACGTAATTTCTTTTTTTTTTTTGCTGATATCTTATAGGTTTTTGTTTTTTCTATTGATGACTCTCACGCATAAGAACTTTTTAAAGATTTGTAGTAAAACAAAATGAAAACGCTTATAAAATGGACTTTTTCTTAATGATTATTTAAATATCTCCACCTACTATTAGTTTAATTAATTTAAAAAGAATAACAATAACAACAACAGCCACAACAAAGAGTTGTGCAAGGACACCCACACACACACACAATCACACACAGACACATGCATATGTTAACTATTTATTGAGCGTAGACAAACTGTATATTCTCCTCCATTTTTGTTTTGTTGTGGTCTATTAGACGATTTAATTCGACATTTTTTCTATTTCTTTTTTTTCTTCTTTGGAGTGTTAACGCATGTAAATGCTTAAGGAATCATATTTGACACATCGATTTTTCAAAATCATTTTAATCTCCCATTTATCTATACAAATAAGAAAGACCACCTACCTATATATTTTTTTCCTCCCATTTGCAATACTTTTTAAGTTTAAAGTAAAACGAAAAAGATAAACTTCAGTTTGTAATTAGATCTTTACAAAAAATTTATATTTAAGCCTAGATTAAGACATTAAATATGGATAATAATAATAAAAAAAGCAAAAACTACAAAAAATGTACACAAAAATTGAAAAAGAAACGGAACTAACAACATCCGTGCAACATACACTGAGCCAAGAGAAGATCTGTACGAAAAATATCTCTATATCCAATTTAAAATTAATATGTGAAATTAATGGAGTAGGCTAAATAAATTTGGGAGAGATGTAAAAAAGAAACAGAAAAAAGAAACAAAAAAATTGGTCTAAAAATACACATATATTAATAAATCTAAACGTGCGGATTACATAAAACGAAGTGACATCTTTTATTATTCATCAAGAAATGGCGGCAAGAAGTCGCAGGAGGAGCTCCTTTTATAAAACTAATCGTAATGCATTTAATTTAAACGTATGATTCTTGTGATATTTGAATTGTCCGCCAAATACTTTGCTTTTCAACACTGATTGCGTACTGCCAACTTGCCATCTTGAGAACGTCTGGCAACACTGTTTTTTTTTATGGGAGAGCAAAAACAGCTGAAACCAAGACATAACAAACCATGCAGACAACACGCAACGCCAGACAATTATTTAGCCGGACCCGGCTTCTATTAAGCCGGAATGGTGTAAGAACAGCCGCGACAGTGAGCCAAGAGAAAGATGCACAGACACCGCAGTCCAATCAAACAGATGCAGATCAAGGCAAAACCACACATTTTGGCTTTCAGACAGTCGCCGAGGACGAAAAGGAGCAAAAGGGTATAAAGAAGAATCTCCAATGACAACATGCCAACTAATAATCCACCTCCTCCTCTCAGTACATGAGGTCTTTGAGCAGGTAGCCCAATCCTATGATGTGATGAATGATGCCATGTCCATGGGCATACATCGCATCTGGAAGGACATATTCGTAGAGCGTTTGGGTCCCACGCATGGTATGCGTCTATTAGATATGGCCGGCGGCACGGGCGACATTAGTTTTCGCTATCTAAAATATTTGGCCAATCAGCCCAATACGGATGAACGTTCAAGTCATGTCGCCATATCGGATATCAATCAACATATGCTCAATGTGGGCGAGGAGCGTTCCAAACGTCTGGGCCTCACGACAGACAAGTTGCCCAATCTAAGCATCGATTGGCAATGTGCCGATGCCGAAAAGTTGCCCTTCAAAAATGCCGATTTCAATGCTTATACCATTGCATTTGGCATACGGAATTGCACCCATGTGGATAAGGTGAGAATAACTGGCCTTTATGTGAGGTTAAATGAGGATTTGCATTCTTTCCATCCTTTGACCATTTCAGGTGCTGAGCGAGGCTTATCGGGTCTTACAGCCAGGTGGACGTTTCATGTGCCTGGAATTCAGCCATTTGACCAATGAGACAATGCAATGGCTCTACGATCAATACTCTTTCCAGGTGATACCACCCATGGGTCAACTGTTGGCCGGACAATGGCAAGCCTATCAGTATCTGGTTGAGAGTATACGCAAATTTCCCAAACAGGATGACTTCAAGCATATGATTGAAAAGGCTGGCTTTGTGGGTGTAACCTATGAGAATCTTACCTTTGGCATAGTTAGTATACACTCTGGCTTTAAGTTGTAATTCCATCTCCCACCTGGAGAGGGAATGTATTACCTATACTTATGCTAAGTTTAGAAACGTTTTTTCAACTGACCTGCAATTGCTTATGCTGGGCACGTTCAATTGAACACGTTGTTGTTGTTTTCCTTTTGTCTTGTTTTCTTCTTTTCTTTTTTCTTTTTTTTTTTTTTACATGTAGCCATAAAAAATTAAAAGGTTTTCGGTTTCGATTGTGTTATGTTACATGTGCGAAATTTATGAGATTTTTTTGATAGTTTATGGAGTCTTCCAAGGCCTGGGAAAGACCTTGAGGAGATAATAATGGTTTTTGGTCAACATTCGACCCACTTACAAGTTGCTTAGATTTTTTTATATCGAGATATGTATTTGAATTAAATTAGATAAACTAAAATTTGTATAAAAATTAAAATTCCTGCCACACACACACACTCACACACACAGAAAGTGAAAATCCATTTACCATTTAAGTGGGTGTGTGATATAATGTCAATAAGTATGATTGTTGCTGCCCCAGCCCCTGCCCCTGCCCCAGACGCTATCAAATTTAGTGCAAGTGAAATTTATGCGTGTGAATAGTTGAATTTTAAACGTTATACGGCTACATTAAATACCTTAAAAAAAAAACTATAGACTTTGACATACACTGCATATAAAGTTGGACCTCCCTCCCTCCCCCCCTCCCCCCAAAAAAAAAAAAAACAAATAAAAGCACAATTTAAACTAAATAGTTGACAATTTCATTTTCAGAGGCTAAATATTATTCTTGGATCCATAAGGGGAATCCTCTACAGCATTTTTATTTTTCCCACAACCTCAAGCTAAGTAAAAGTGTAGATGAAGCTCGAATTATATAGGATTCAACATACTAATCTTGTGATTTTTACCAAGGCGAGAAACTTGTACATATATATCTCTAAAAACTAAATGACAATGAATCGACAAACAATTAAATCAATTTCAAGTTAAGCTAATTCATTTCGATTTATGCTTTCACTTAGGCCAAATGGCCCAATGCAAATGCCAACCCATTTTCAATTGCATTTTGAGATTTTTGCGATTATGATTACCTGATCACATGGTTATATAATCAACTTTGTATGGGGTCATTAATGGCTATCCATATATAGCATCAATTTTAGTTGAGACCAAATAAAATTAAACTAACAAATTTGTCTCTAGCCTTGAGTAGGGTGGGCGAGGGGTTAAGGCGTTGGGTTATATGTAAAGTGAAAAGTGGCCAAAATGCGGAACATGCAAAGGCAAAAGCCATTGAAAACAAAAGTTATTTGTATATACCTATATACATTTACATATATTTCTCTACATTTCTTTTGCATGGTGCGTGCTGGGCATGTTGTATGTAATTGGAGTTACAGTGGTTCAAAAACTGATCAAAAATTATGCTGTGCAATTGTCATGTCTCTTTAGTTAGCAGGATTCGATCTTGGTAAAATTGTTAACGATTTGAAATGGGATTCAGACACACATTTGATTTGAGCTGTAAAATGGGAAAAATTTGCAGAAAAATGAATAATATTCCTGGCTATTGCATACTTTAAGGGTCCCCCATTTCACAATTACGTATAATACATCAATCCATTGGGTCAAAGGGGGGAACAAATCTTTTGGAAATTACTAAATTATACTTTTTTAAGGAAATTTGTTCAAAATTTGATTGATTGACACACACTTCTTGCCTGAATACGAGCCACTGTAAGAGGTGATTGAAAGGGGTTCCGTTTCTGGGGGGATCATAATGAGGCATTTGAGTGTTTGGTTGGCTACAAGTGAAATGTCTGCGTAAAAGTCATAAACTGACCAACTGAACCAATCCAAGCCAACCCAATCAATGCGCACTGCAATGGGCCTGCTTGGTATGCATCACCATTCTATCCCATGTGGTTAGAGGTGGCTATGTGGCCATGTGGCTATGGTCGTGCTTTATTGATATCCGCTTTATAAATACAACAAAGACCAAGGAAGTTCATTTCATTTTCTTGGCAACGATCGTGAGGCGTTGACATAATAATCGCGCGGATTAAGTACGCTTAACTACGATGAGGAGTCCATGTGCCAGAAGTTTTCTTCGTCAATGCCATGTGGCCATTGGCATTGTGTTCATTATCATTGGACTTGGCTTGGGTTCGACAGAGGCTGCTCTACGATTGCGTAATGCAAATCGCTTGACCACGCCCACACCAACACCAACAACGACGACGACATCGGAGATTGCATCATTGACCACCGCTAGCTCTGCATCTACTTCAAGCAATGCTGCTCTCGACTCAGCTCAGGATTTGCCCACGGTTGAGGGTGAAACGGAATCATCAGCATCGTCAGCAGCGATCAGTGCATCGAAGGAAACAGCTGGCAAGCAAAAACGTGGAATTCTTCATGGTGCCAATCACGGTTGGCCCACACGAACCTATGCTGCCCATTATGGCTATAGTCTCCAGTTGCCTGGAGCCAGTAGTTTCCTGGCGGCGGCTCCACCACATCGTCATGGTTTCATCAAATATGCCTCACCATTCCAGGGTATTCACTATAAACCATTGACGGCTGCAGCAGCTTTCGCTCCAGCTGCCGCAGCACTGTCTCCAGCTTTCGCTCCAGCTGCATTGGCTCCAGCTTTGTCTCCAGCTTTGTCGCCCGCTTTGTCACCTGCCTTGTCCCCCGCTTTGTCGCCCGCTGCTGCTCTGACTCCATCTGTTGGTGCTCTAACTCCTGCCTTGGCTGCTGCCGCACCTTCGTATGTCCTGCGTCCGGGCAATGCTGTGGTCACCTCCTACAATGTCAACTATCCGCGTCAGCATCTGTTGCATAAGCCCGTGGTCGTAAAGCCACTCCACTTCCATGCGCCTGTCTCTCCGGCTGTCTTTCCGGCTGCACCTGTTCAACCAGCAATCCAGCCCTTGCCCTTGCAGCCAGTGCAACCAGCTATTCAACCGGCGCAGCCAGTGGTCCCATCGTTGCCAGTTCAACCAGTGCAGCCCGTCCAATCGGTGCCCATTCATCCAGCTGTGACTTTTGCCTTTTCCCCGCCAGCTTTTGCACCTGCTCCTTCAGCTCCTGTTCCTCCTCCAGTTCCTGCTGCTGCACCTGTACCATTGCCACCTGCCCAAACGCCATTGGCATTCGATTTCCCAATTGTACCACAATTTCCATCATTTCCCACAGCGCCAGGGGTGCCCACTTTTAGTTTCCAGCCGGCTATTCCCGCCCAGCCGGCAATCCCTGCCCAACCACAGCCGGCAATTCCAGCTACACCCGTGATACCCACTCAGCCAGCCATCCCAACTGCAGCTGAGGTGCCAGAAGTTCCACAAATCCCTGCCATCCCACAAATTCCCGCTATCCCACAAATCCCTCAGATTCCACAGATCCCTCAGATTCCTGCATTCCCTCAATTCCCCGGATTCCCACAAGTACCACAGTTTCCCCAAGCACCCGCTGTGCCTGCCTCCCCGCCCACCAATCAGTTCTTTCCGTCGTCTGTCCAGCCGCCGTTGCCACAACAGCCGCCCACATTTGTCCAGCCTGAGGTGCAATTTCCAGGCGGCATAATACCATTGCCCGGCTCTGTTCCCGTCAAGCCAGAGACAGGCACAGCCATAGCGTCACCCGAGATCCCAGCCCCACCCGCCCCGCCTGCACCACCGCAACAGCCGGAAGTCCAGCCAGAGCAGCAGCAACCCGAGCAGCAGCCCTGGAAGCCAGTGTTCTATCAACCGCCCACAGCGTCGCCCAATCGTCCATCTATCACCCTGCTGCCACCTTATGGCAGGGCCCCAGCTGAGGGTGAGTTCTCCTCTCCCCACACACACACATACACTCACTCACTCTTGTCTCTCTCTCCCTCTCACTCTCTCTCTCTCTCTCTCTTAGGTTATCTGCCACCTGTGGCCTCGGCAACAACTTCATCGGCCCAATTGACCCAGGTGTCAAGTGGCGGTCAGGGAATCTTTGATCAGCTAACCGATGCCGAAATCGAGCATATCTTTGCCCAGGCCAATTTGGCTCAAAATCATCACCATCATCTGAATCATCCTCATGGACATGCCTATCAGCAATATTAGATCCAAGTGAAGCTTTGCCGATTGCATTCTATCTTATATATACATTTATTTTTGTTTTTTTTTTTTTTAATTCTTTGTTAAATTATTATTAAATTAGTTATTTATATATCTACCTATCATATAAAAAGAAATTGAATAGAAGTGACTGTTTGAATTCTTTGGCAACGTTTTTAGGATTCAAATTCAAAAAAGTTGTAAAAGTTCATTTGACAGCTTTTGAGCTTTTTGATACCCTGCACATTCAAAAAGGGGCAATGGCATATAGAGTAAGAAAAGAAAGAAAGATGCCACAAGGTAGTGAAACTATTTGGAGCTACGAATTGCCGCCCTAGAATCCCTAGAAAGATGAGCTTTCAAGTTGTAAACTGAGCTTAATTGTTGTTACAGCCATTGGAATTCGCAACTAGTTTAGTTCATTGGAAAAGTGCCAGTACCCGATTTTAATAAAAGGAGTTCCTGATAGTTCTTGAAAACGAACAATGGAGATGATTCCGTCCTGACTCTAAATCTTTTACACATGGGAGGATGCAGGATATATCACAGTCTACTCACTTTATGTTCGATGCCTTGAACTTGCTTTTAGAATGAGCTTTTCTTGCTTTCCATTCATAAATGCCGCTTGTTAGAATTTTCCTCAATGAGTGGGCGGACCACCACAGATGCCACATGTTGCAAGTGGCATCATTCAGTTGTTGGTTACCGTTAGCCGGGTACGCGCACCATCTGCCGTCTGCGCAATACGAAAATAATATCAAAATATTGAAAACGAAAATACAATTCGAAAACGTTATTGAAATCGACTTAACTCCGTAACTTGCATCTCGTGACGATCTCAACAAAAAATAAATTGTTTATTTATTTTACTGTGTTTTTAAGTGTGTGTGTGTGTGTGTGTTTGTGTGTGAGTGTGTGAGTGTTTATGTTTGTGTGCATTTGCCATATACATAAATATTTAGTTCCGATTCTCCAAAAATAATTTACTATACCGCCGACCGACCCACAATGACGATGTCTAGCCCCAATACAATAATCAAGATAATGATGCTGCTGATCGGGATCACGTTGCGTACGTCTCTTGGACAAATAAACATTCTCACATCAGATCTGTGTATGTTTTCTTTTCCCATATATACTTACCCGATAATGTTATTGGCACTTTGATAAACAGACATGGCCATGTGGAAAATGCACAGTACGTACATATGTATGTGCCTATCTACTTGTGTTAGATATTTTGGAACTGATAGAATTGTTATAATGTGATATGGTCAAAAATCGAAGAACCCAACTAAGAGCTCATTCTCTTATCTTTGAAGGAAAATATGTAAAAGCTTTCTTTTAACATCTATTTTTTTCAATCCTTGGGAAATCTCATGTCTAATAGAGATCTATCTCATGTGTATAGCTCTTTCAAGTGTCACCAAATTCTATTATTAGGAGACTTGGCTAAAGACTTTCGAACTTCAAGGGTAAAACCTTTTTTCTATTATCATGGCGAAAAGAAAATAAATGCAATCTGGATTTCAGGGTTTCTTATAATTATTTGAAAGTAGTTGAAAAACTTTTCACATTATTGTCGATTCCATAAACTTTTGAAAAGACTATTTGGTCACCATAATTTGTAATATCATTTAGTTGGATTACACAGACCGACAAAACTCGGAACCAGAGAGACCAACCGATTATGATTCGTTGAATCCCAATATGTTGTCAAAATCTTCACATTTGCTCTGGCTTAGAAGATTTCGCAACTGTTTTTGAACTATCAGCGATATAATTATGAATCAAAATGGATTATAATTTTGAAGCAAACTGCAGATTGCTAGAAATCAAAGACCATATATTATGTTTGCAATATTTGACTGTGTACTTTTTGTTTAAGCTTGGAAAGTGGGTAAGAAATCGATATCATTTTTTAAGGACATTTCAAATATTTTATTCAAAATTTATGAAAAAGTATATCTGTTTGAATGTCAACTTACTTGAGAGGCAATGTTCGATTTCACATATGGGACCAAATAATGTCATTTTTCACATCTCCATGATTTAATTATTAGTTCTTAAGCCTTAAAGTTATAAAACTTCATAAAAAGAGTGAAAATTTGTTAATTACATGTAGACAAGATTTGCATTGATTAGGATTGAAATGGTTGTTCTGATATTAGTGAATAAAATGATAATTAAGAAAGTTAGTTTTATAATTGTTTGAATTTAAACTTACAGACACCTTTAATGAGTCGTAATATACTAACCAACTAGTCACTTATATGTATTTAAATAAAAGTATTATCTACTAGACTAAAACAAAAGAATATGATTACTAAAACAAAATCAAATAATTCAAAACGCTTTTGTCTATTGATAGTTTCTGAATATGACAAATACATATCTCCATGTGGTGAGCGGGGGAAAGAATGAGCCAAAAATAAAATGAAATAGGTAAATTTATAAACAGTTCTATTTCTACATACACACATACTGTGTGTGTGTGTGTGTGTGTGTGTGTGTTATTTTGTGAAGCAATTTGCATATTAATTTTACATTATTAAAATGACAAACCGATTCAATCTAAGTACTTAATGAATTTGACGAGAACCCAACTCAAAATAAAAACAAAAGCCCAATGCAAAAAGCAAAAACCCAAAAAAGGGCGCGGACATTGATTTTCGACTGGCGCGAATGATTTTCGGTGAACATTTTGTCCGATGTAATAAAATGTCATTAAGTGTAAGTGCGTCGTGTCGTTTAGATTTATGAGGTCAAAGTGAATTACACACGAAAACCAGCCACCAGAGAGTGTGTGTGTGGTTAAGCATGGAAATGGTTTTCGGGTTAGGTAAAGATGGGCCTAGGCTAGGTGTGATGATTTGCGGTTACTGTGACTACTAAAACCCGTCCGCCCACAAAAAAAAAGGGAACCAAACTGTAACCGAATGGCCAGCTTAGACCAGCTTGAAATCAAACACAAATGTTGGCTAAAAGTTCTCTTATTAGTTGTTAACGCTTTCGACAGCTTATGCAAAATCCTGCGGCTTACAACATAAACAGAGAGATTTCATCACATTGCAGTTGGGAGTTGTAATATTGTACTTTATGGACCAGAGAAATAAACATATTACCATGCCAACCAGTTCCACCTTAAAAGAAGTTTGATATGAAATTATATATGAAAATTAGTCGTAACTATCATTTACCTGATTAGCTTTTAATGCCATGAATATGTGTCCATCTGGAGCAGTATTTTTCTGTTTGTTCAGAAACCGTGAACATCCTGAACAAATCTGAATACTGTGAACATCCTAGAATGATGAGCTCTAATCTGATTGGGAGTAAAGACAGTCGAGGATGGCCTTCAATTTGATCCACTGAAATCAAATCAATAAAACTACTCGATAGATCTTCTATCCTGCGTTAGTCGAGTGTTGTTTTTGACCCTTTCTCCTGTCCACTCTGGTTTAAGCGGCAATTCGGCTAAATCAAAAGCTCACAGTTTTATAATATATATGGTTAAAGATATTTTTCACAATTTACTAACAAATCATAAATCGACACGTAATCTTTTTACCTGCCAACTCGTTGGTTATTTAGTTTCCATGGTTGGTACTTGAAGACTTGTAGTTTCTGGAGACTCGGGTCATCTGAAGGTGATGAGATGATGGATCTTCACAACTAGCATGACCTAACTTCTCTCAGTAGTAAGGAAGGAAAAAGTTAAAGTAATGAAATGAAGCCCAAGGCTCAGTTTAAATAAGACTATAAAAAGTCAAGAACCTTAAAGAACTTAAAGAGAATGTAACTGCGTTTCATGGTAAAGATCTCTGCTTGAAAGATGCAGAGATCTTCGCCATTCCAATGTCATGCAACTTTCTACCTGTGCAGGTTAAAGTTTTCCTTCATACAAAGTTATCTAGAGTAGACCAGAACTTTAAAGGGCATTCAGAGTCCTTTTTCGCAAACGTACATATCTAAAAAATGAATTTGTCCCTATCTTGTTCAGTTTTATCCTCAGCTGGGCAATCGTTTAAATGCGAACCTGTTGACAATTTAGTATTTATTTGTTGTATAGAACGTTTATATTGATTGACGTGATTGTTGTTCTCATTCTTTTGAAACTTAATCACCAGCAAACCCCTTTGGCAACCTATTCAAATATTTATTCATTTATTTATCAGCAAAAGAAGAAAGAATTTACATAGGTCATAGAACTTTCCTTTGAAATAGTTGGCTAAATTTTTGTTTGATTCGTTTACTTTAGTTTTAACTTGCAAAAATTCAACAGTCACTTATTGTTGAATGGCAAAAAGAAAGTGTGAATGAATCGCATTAACTTTATGCTTGTTCTTTAAGCCCATGAATCCTTTTTGCAACCTTACTATCTAATAATATATTTATACTCAGGAAAAAACAAATACTAATTCACACGCACACACACACGCACACCCACCGACATTTAACCGAAAAACTCAAGTTAGCAAAGTTAACTTCGACTATGCGAATAAATAAATACCCTCTTCAAAGGTCTTTGCTCGCTCTTTTCTATGCTCTAACTAAGAACTTTTTGAGCTGTATCCCTTGTTATAGTTTTATATTTCACAACTAGTTTTAGTTTGTTGAATATATGGTAAAATATTCGAATTTTAGTATAGTAATAAATGAATTTTAAAGAGCAACTGATGCAAAACAATAACTATGGTCAATTTTTAGGTAAGGGTATACAAAAAGGAGATAAACTGCTGCTGCTGCTGCTGCTGCTACTATAAAACCTAAATACACCATACACGACGCCACGCCAAGCCCTCCTAGACCCCCGCTTTCCCAAACTTTTCACGCTCTAAGATATTGCACACGAACTGAAGGAGAAAAAATTTCACCCAACTAAATGAAAGGGAAAGTCGATTTTCCATTTAAACTCTTGTCGCCAACGGCCAGAATCTGCCCAGGGAGGAGAATATATGTGAGAGTTGGGTATTGGCCCTTTTGGGTCCTAGCTTGGTTTGCGTTGTGTTGTGTTGGTTGTTTTTTATTTAAGAAACTAATCCTTATGCTGATGACTATAGCTTCCCTCATGGAGGCGGTTGGCTTCCTTTGGGCTGTTTGTAATTTGAATATGGGGCAATCATTATTTATGGCCCAGCTTCTCGCATTTCCACAAAAGCTAAAAAAAAACAACGAAATTTCTCCATTTCCCTTTCGGCCAGCGTCATCATCAGGCTGGTCGCTAATCGACGTCTAATCATATCAAGTGACAATTGCTCCATCCCTGGTATGTGTGTGTGTGTGTGTGTGTGTGTGGGCTGCTTTTAGGTTGATCAAGTCATACAGTTTTATTAGAATTTTCAGTTTCTGTTTTTGGGTAATGGTAATGCGAAACGCCTCATAAATGTTTACTTCAATGTTCAAAAAGGGCGGCGGTTCAGGCTGAGCGATTTGCTGCTTCCTTAATATTGAGTGATTGCCGAAAACGAAAAGGTCAATGGTCATCAGCAGGTCGATCTACTCAAAGTGGATCATGCATATTATATACAGACATCCTTTTGGGTGCCCTTGGAAGTATGCAATTGTTGCCATATACTTACATACGTCTATTAAGTACCTAGTATATTTTTGCATATTTATCTGTCGATATGGCGTGACGTAAGCAGTCGAAAATCTTTGGTCCAAATCTCTTTAACCCACCTGCACCCGCATCGTAGACATAAATACGTTTGCCGAAGCAATTTGAAAATAAAACAAATCTAAATATGCTGAAATTCCAAAAGTTTTATTCACTCTCCATAAAATTGTTGTCTGTTTTTTTTTCCTTTTTCGTGGAATTTATATATACACAAGGCTTACATACATATACACACACAATGTATATATTCAAACAAAAGTTATAAACAATGCAGAATCTTTCTGTCTGTCTGTTTCTCTGTCTTCTTATCTACGCCCACTTATTGTCTCTTTCTCTCTCTCTCCTATGACTATCTCTGCGTGGCACTCTTTGAACTACTCCACTTCATAGGTTAATTGTTAATCCATTAGGGGAAATCCAAAAAAAGCTATTATTCCATTGGAATAACGACTTGGCGAATGCCCTGTAAGAATTTCGAGAAGGATTTTACTTAGCAATTCTTTCCCAGAAAGAATAAACTCAGAGAAGTTCAATCAGTTTGAATTAAGATCAAGCAAAGAATAATAATTCCTATTTAAGTCAAAAAATCAACTCAGTTTTGCATTTTATACGGTTGCTTCATTGGATGACACGGCGTATGCGTTATTTGTATTACGTATACGACATGTTGTACTGTGATATAATGAATGCCAACGAATTCTTTTCATCTCAGCAGGAGAAACGAGATTGCTTTAACTAACTTTAAAGGGTCTTCTTGCGTCTCCTAGCAGAGAGGCAAATTCTGCTTTGCATTAACTGGTCCTTTGATATGACCTTCTGTCAGATATACCCAATTGTTTTGACCAATCCCCCTGGTGATTATTTGATAATCCAACTACTATTGTGTTTTGTTTTTATTTGGAGACCTAAAAAAGAAGCGAAAATGAATATATTTGCTCCACAAATTTAATTACTTCTCATGGGTGGGTTTCCTTCCTCTATCCTTCTATTAATCATAGTCAACCAATTTCGAAAGGGGGGGGATGATTTGGTGGTGTTGGTCGCGTAGAGTGTAGAGTGTAGAGGGTGAATGTGACGGTAAAAGTCAATATCTCAATGTTTGAACTGCCGCAGCTACAGTAAATATAAATGAATATAAATGTAATGGCGGACTTGAGCTAGGTTAAGAATTGTGCACATCTGGGTAGGGGGTTTGGGGACGAGGTCATGTGACAAAGCTCTTTTGGGTTTTACACACACACACACACACAGTTGCCAACTGAAAATTAAGCGGTTTATATAGGCTGCCATTTTTGTTCTGCTCTTTTGACTTTTACGCTTCAATCAAGCATTTAACGTATGCCAATTTTTCATTTCTCTTCGTTTTTTCTCGTCCATGTGGTTGGTTGTTGTGGCTTTTTTCTTATAGGGGTTTTTAGGGGTCACACGCACACACATAGATGTGGATTCGTAAACAAAACACATTGCCTATCCCTGTATTTGGTTTTGTGTAAACAATCAATTTGCGTTCTGCGGCCTGTTTAGCCATCCAATATGAGCCACAAAAGGCAAATTATTTTATTTGCTACGTCCAGAGGCAAATCCAGTTCAATTTCAGGCCAGTCTAGTCTAGTCCAGCCAGTAGTAGAGATAAGAAAGGAGAACAAAATGTTAATTATATCAACTGGAGATTGACTGACAGTTCTTTGTCCTCGTCCCTTGACGGTCAACTGTCAGTGACATTTACAATATAAGAGTATAAGCAAAGGCATCTAGGGAAAATGAATTTTTTTCACAGACACTAAGCCAAAGAAAATAGAAAGTCCTTTGTGGTCTTTTACTGACTTCCTCATTTCATTTTTTTGCTCTTCGTTTACTATTAGAATCAGAATTTAATGCCCAAAAATGTTAATCATTCGGTATAAATCTCGGTACCCTAATAAAAAGTCAGTGTATGCATATGGCAAGTGACTTTTCAGACAATAATAACGTATACGCATAGGATGCCAGTGGAATACTTACAATTTAGCAATTTACCACTTATACATAATGAATATTGGAATCGTGTAAGGGTATTCCAAATTGGTAGAGTTGTAATTAAGTTCATTTGTGTTTACATAAGAGAGAGACCAAGACCCAACCCAAATCTCAACCCTATAATAATTTGTGGTATCTATTTTTAAAGGTTGCCCCTCCCTTTTTATTTTTATTTTTTTTTACCCACGAGTGGGTATGGATATATACTTATTTTCATATATATACCGATATATATTTTTCTGTCTTTTCTGACTTAATTTCGATTTTCTTGGCGAATTTTCTATTTCTGTGCGTTTTAGTTGCATGCCAAGGCAAAAGGCATATTCTCTTTAATTATTTGGAAACGGAGATAAACAAAAGCAAACAAACACAATAAGAAAAAAAAATAGACCCAAACAATTGCGTGAATAGCGCCTCATTGGCAAATTGTGTGTATGATGTGTGGGGGGGCTAGCAATAAGTAGGTGAAACTACTAAACTATATATTATTCATTTAGTATGGGTTAGCGATTCCAAAATGTATGGGCTCTGAAAGCTTTTTGCTCCAACTTGGCAACTTGGCCAAAGTCGCAGATTGCTTGTTTAATGCTCCAACTTCAATTCCCATATCCATGAGATCCATAAGAGGCGGCTCATCAATCATTCCAAAGAAGCAAAGTGAAGAGCCCATCAAACATTTCAATTTCTGCAGAATGAAAGTGTTGACAACTCTGTCGTTTGGATGTAGGTTTGGATATATACATATAAATATGTTTGTGGTACTCCCCCCAACATCAAGCAAACGGAATGCAATGCTTCCTTCGTTTGCACATTAGCAACACGTGTCAAATGGTCTTTCTCTCTCTCTCTCTCTCTCTCTCTCTCTCTCTCTGTCTGTCCGTCTCTGTGTCTCTATCTCAGTCACAGTCTCAGCAATATTTGTGCCCTTGTGTCCTTATATCTGTGTCTGTCTGTTGCCATCTCTGGTCCGTAGCTTAATTACACTTTTATGGAGTCATCGCCGTGGTCGTTGCCATTGTCGTTGCGTTGCCGTTGTCGTTGCCCTCATCTCGGGTCCGCGGCCCATTCGTAATTGCAATCCCTTGACTTTGGCTTTTGTCTCCTGTCTCCTGAGTTATGAGCGGCATTGCAATTACAATTGTCTATTATGAACCAGAACCAGTGCAGTATACAAATACCCAGTTAACTTACCACTATCTTGGGTTTTGACCACCAAGTTGTCCAAAATGGCCGGCACCCAGCACACATCTAATAGATACAATAAAACTATAAAAATCTCCAAGACAACAACATTTTTAGGATACCTTTAATCTGTGGTCTTAGAAGAGAAACTACTCAAACCTCATGTCGTGAAGTTGTTAATAATATTTCAATTGTTGTTTTGATTTGACCCATCTTGAGGTTAGCAAGAAATTGGCCATAGCTAAATCTCATGACTTTTGTTAAATGAAATACAAATTTTGCTTACATAATTCGTTATGAACTTGAATATTATTTATTATGTTAAAAATGCAACCAAATCAAAACAAAACTATCAATGATTGGTCGGCCATATTGACTTTGCTGTTTGGCTTTTTGTTGCCTACTTATATGGTTCTTATATGCTATTACTGTGATAAAATGTTGCCTACTTTTAAGGGTGTTCATGAAGGCAGATTTAACTAAACTTAAAGATTTAAAAGGCTCAAATTGTTTACACTACTTTCAAAAGAATAGACAATAGGAAGTAGAGTATATCGAATCCGTCATATACGTTTAACCATATGTTTAATTTAATTTGTTTTGATTTGCTGTCATTGGGCCTTTCTTTCTCATACCTTGATTTTTATCTGATTTACATTTATTTGTTTACCACTTTCGGTTGTATATTTTATTTTATTTATTTGTTGTTTTTTTCGGTTTTTTTTTTGCTTTCTTTTTGCTGCTGTTTTGCTTTACTACTTCCTATTTACAGCAGCTGTCAGCAGTAAAGCCAAACCATGCTGATAACTTATCGTTGATCCTGACGATGTCAAGGCGGGGGGGTTTGCCAAATGTTGTGGAATTGGTCTTTGATGGAAGGTGTCCCAAGTGGGCCATGGCAGATGGCAAAATAAGAGTTTCATGCATGAATGCACCAGAGGGAACAACAAATGTAGTGTGCATAATTTTTATTACAAACAATTTTATGGCATATATGCAGATGCGATAATATTTTCCTTATAAATATATATTTACAAATTACAATTGCTTTTCAATACAAAGGTCATATTATTCATACGGCACATTAAATTCGATCGTTAAGAATGATTAAGTGTCTTGAATCAGATGGAAACATGCTCCGAACGAGAGTAAAGAAATTATATTTGCTTAATAATTTAAAATTTCTGAAATAATAAGACTCTTAAGAGGGCTTAATTGATCCAAAGAGTGTTATATAAAGGTTTAGTTCTTCAGATTGTTTAATTATCTAATAAATTCATATAAAATGAATATCAGGGCAAAAGTTTATTTTGGTGACCCCGACGGTAGTACTAATTTCCAAGAATAAATTCAATGGTTTTCTTCCATTTTACAGCTTCGACCGTTATAAGTACAGTTGCGCATAGAGCTGAAGCAAGTGAAATTGGAACATGGAATGAAACGAATTGGGAAACGATTACGTTGCGCAATCAAAATGGCGATCCCATACAATTTCTAGGCAGTACAAGCAGCAGCAGTAGCAGTAGCAGTAGTAATTCCGCTAATAGCTACAGCAATAATGTTATAGAATCGGCAATATTAATGCCCGATGCGAATAACAATTGTCAATCGGGTTATTTTCATTGCAATGGCACGGCCCAGTGTGTTCAACAGCGAGCCAATTGTAATGGCGAAGTGGATTGCGATGATGGATCCGATGAATGGAATTGTGATAATGAAGTGGATAAACATTATTGGGATCATTTGTTTCGCAAGCAGCCCTTTGGACGCCATGATGACATACCAATTGGCAAATGCTGTGAGTAACAACAGAAACAGAACAGAAAACTGAACAAGGTCAAAATAATTAAAGACCTTTGGATAATGTGGCGCCGTCATTTTGTCTTGTAATACACGCACACACACACACAGACGGCAGAAATTTACATGCAACACTATAATAAAAAATTCCACAAGCTTCTTCAATGAATATATTAAAAGAAAAAAGTGCAAATCTTTCATTCTCGCAATGATTGTAATTGTATTTGTTTATTTTCATTGTTTTTTCATTTCATTTCAGTCTGGCCAAATGAGAATTTCAGTTGTCCTTGTCGCGGTGATGAGATGCTTTGCCGATTTCAACAATTAAATGCATTGCCTAAGAATTTGCCAGTTAACAATCTGGCAACGCTGTAAGTACAGTTGTGTATGGAAAGAAAAACTATTTACATTTAGATACCATTTCTTAGTCGTTTACTATGTAAGTAAATGTAAAAGGTCCCGAATTCACTCCCTAAAGTATGCTTTGCAATGCAAAAAAACTATTACAAGTTCTTTTAAATTGTTTACTAGACTCTCAAAAAGTTGTTTTTAGTTTCTCAAATAATTAATAGCATACTTTAGTGGGTATATTTTAAGTGCCTTATTCTAGAACATTTTTATTTTAACAAAATTTCTTCAAGAAAAGTAAACCAATTAGCTTTGTGATTTCATTTTCTATATTTTCTCTTTATTTTACAGCGATCTGACTGGCAATAACTTTGATATCATACATGAAACCTTCTTTACCAGCCTGCCAAGTGTGGAGAGTCTGTAAGTGGGAAAGAGACAAGAGGTGGCAAAAGGAGTGAGGGAAATGGACTCGCTTTGCTTAATTAAAATGGAAATATAAGTCGTTCAGTTTGAATTTAAGTGGGTTAGTGTGTGTGTGTGTAGTTCTTCTCTGACTCTTTTTTTAAAGATATGCCGCAAAAATTATTAGCAACATGCTGTGTCCTTAATGTGTTGATGGTGTTGGGTGTTGAATGGTTGTTTTGGGCTTGAGTTTAAGCAGCTTCAGCTTTAGTAGTCGCAGTAGTCGTAGCCACATGCTGGCAGTTCCCCCAAAAACACAGTCATACATACAAATTGCATACAAACAAGGCAAAACGATGGAGCAGCTACTGGGACATAAAGTTAGACAGACAGACAGACCATGAAAGACCGACACTGGGAATCGTGTTGCATGGAATGTCATGTCCAACGGTTGCAGTTTATGTGTCACTGTGCTAAAGGACATTCTTCTCTGGGCTTAAAACCGTAAATGACCCAAGCACCAGAACCAGGACCAGGCAACGCGATTGCTAGTTAAAGAGTTAGAGAGATGCATCTAGTAGAGAATGCTTAATTCTTGTTTAAACATCCTTTTTAGCTATGGCAAGAATTGTTGCCATCTTTGGTTCCTGTCAGCAAATCTGCGGTTTATAGTCCATTCAAGTTAAGCTCCTGTTGCTAGCTCGATTTGAAAATTCATTAGAAGTCTACACATGGCCCACCATCTGAGTACCCAAACTCATCATCTCATCATCTGAGACACGTTTCGTCGTTTTGTCGCTGTATTTTACGTGTCAGCATTTCAAAATTGACAAATACTTTCCTCACATTGGCATCCTAATTATGACAATGCGGCAAGAGGTTCAAAAGAAATCAATATATTTCGCCTATATTCGAGAGACTTGGCTAAACTCGCGGAGAAATGTGAAAAATGGCAAACAATAAAGTGTCTATATGTATGCACATATAAGTTAATGCTGTACGAAATAATCTTCGAGACACTGTATGTACATTCATTTCCACAGAAATCAATTCTCATGTTGCAACTTGTGAAAAATTAAATCGCCCTCCGGTATCAAATCAAAAAAAGTAACTACACCAACAATAAGCTTAAATATAATAAACAATAACAACAACAACGGCATTAGGGGGCGGAATATCTATGGTAACGGGGACCCAAAAAAAAAAAAACATTTCTATGTCAATTTCATTCTATTTTCTCTTATTTCGCATAGGGCTCTTATAAAGAGATTTGACTTTGGTCAAATCCGGACCTGAAGGGTATTAACTGTGCATATAAATAGATAGATAAATTTTTGTTTTACATTTAATTCTGGAACCTGTAATAAAGACAACAAGACTAAGACTACAACTATTAACCACAACAATCAAGAATTCAACAATCAAGAATGAAGAACTACCAAATATTCTTGTGCCAATTTGACGGGTTTTACATAAACTGAATTCTGAAAACAGAATTCTTTTCAATCATTGTATGTTAATGATTCGATTTGATAGACCTAAATATGCTTTTCAATTTAGAGTAAGACTAAAAACTGTTGTAGTGCAAACCAGAAAGCCATAAAATATAAATATACAATTCAATCTAGTTATATCCTCTCCAAGAAGGTTGAGCTACCAATAGAAGAATTCATGTGATTTCTGGATTTGTAATAAACAGGATACAAAGTGATGGAATCTGAAGTATTTTCGATAAAGTTTTCTACTTCCCAACGTATCTAATTTCGCATTCCTTTCTATTTAAACGTCTAGAGTTGTCAATTTTACATACCTTGGTCAACTTGCGGCATTAATCAAGACTCTGAACAGACATGAATGTGTTTCAGATTTAAAGAACTTCCTTTGGAAACATGAAATACCCATTTGAGATCTACACCGAAAGGATAGAGCGAATCGTAAACCATAATTGTAACAGTTGAAGAGATTCCTTTTCTTTTCTTTTGTTTTCTTTTGGGAAAATCCGAGCCCACATTTTGTGTTGCATTCAATCAGGAAACCTTGATTAAGAGTTGTGGAATTTCTTTGATGCCAAAGTTTCTGTCCCGCCCCTAAATAAAGTCTAGAACTTTTTGTTTTTGTGCATAAGACAAAAGGCAAATTCTTGTACACTTTAATTTGCTTTACAGCCGCCCTCATTAAAAGTGAGTGTCTGTGTGTGTATGGCAAAAAGAAAGTTAACAATTGAATTTCATATTTTTATTAAGTTTTATTCTCTGTCTGTTTTGTTTTCATTCTCACCCCGGAACAGTGTGTTAAAGTTTTGCACAATTCGTGAGATTGCTTCGCATGCGTTCGATCGCCTGGCATCCATTCCACTGAAGACTCTGTAAGTATCTCAAAAGCGATAACCACCAAACAGGAAGAAAAAAACCAGACTATAATTCACAATTAAGTCGTATTATTTATGTGCACTTAATTTGCCAGTAGTCAGAATAATATTTTTTTTTTTGTTTCAATACTCTTGCAGTTGTTGGGGTATTTCTGTATTAAATTGGAAAAGCTATATATGTATGTATGTATAAATGTCCTTTGACTATGTATTAAGAGTTGATTGAAGTGAATGAAATTTGTTAATATTGTTAGTTATCCGTATCTCATTAGCTGCAAGAGTATAAACAATTCGTTGCATTGTAAATTTTTCTTTCTATTTGTTTTGTTTTTCCCTTGACTCATAATTTTTCTCTCTCATTCCAGTTATATGGATGATAATAAATTGTCCGAACTGCCGGAATATTTTTTTACCAAAGGCAATCAATTGAGAATTCTGTAAGTATAGAAACCAAAACAAAAATAACTTCAAACAATACTAATAATAAATATAATTAAATTACAATTTTAATTTACCTGCATTTTAATCTAATACTTTATGATCAATTTCCTGCATTTAAAAGTGTTTAATATTCCCTTTAGTTAAACAGGGAATATTGGTTTTGGGAGAAGAGAACCAAAGGCAGCAAAGTCTCAACATGGCGTATACTTAATTTCTGTTCAACAAACTTTAGTTTCATTTCAAGTGAAGTTTGTTATGGATTTTGGAATAGTAATGGGTATGCTGTAGTCGTATAGACATAGTCAATGAACGCACTCAGGCTTAAATATATATAATTATTTATATTTACCAACAACGCTGAAACAATTTCTACTTTTGTTTATGGTTTAGATATATAATCAAAATATGCATGAACAAACTGAGAATAGTGGGAAAGGGGAGTGGCAGGGGGCGACTAGTCAATAGGCATAAAATTTAATGTACTTAATATACTTTGTACTTGATTGGAGGTAAAGTGAAACCCTTTTTGTATAGTGCAGAATTTCAACAATTACACAATAAATATTTAGTTATGGACACACACGCCCAACATTCTATCCCTCTCTCCTTTCGATTAGTATCATTTTGTGGACTAGGACATGATTTTTTTCCCCCTGTCCACTGAGATGATAATCGAAATTGGTATTGGCCATTGGATACATATTATGTCAGTAACAACAACAAACAAACAGAAAAAAAACAAAATAGTTTCCATTGTGTGTGTGGCATTTGGGCCCACAGTTTAATCGACTGACAAAGTCACAAATTCTTTGTTATATTGGCTTAATGGGAGGGCCAAAGGGCAGAGATATATGTAGGTTGAGGTTGCGTTTGGGTTTTCAGGATGACAGGACACATGTTTAGTTTTGTTGGTCTTTGGAGTTGTCAATTTCAAATTGTGGTAAGAGAAAGCCCCAACTAATTCAAAATCTAAAATACTCTCTACAAAAATAAAAGAATTCTGAATCATTTAAATCTAAAATTGAATTTCGGGCCTTCAGTTTTCTAGGACTTGCTTCAAGAGCTTCAATTCAATTGGTCATAATAGCAATTGTAATGCCCAACTGGTTTTAGGAGAACATCTTCCTGCTCAACTTTGTTATCCTATAACTTCTCAAAATATCAATTTTAGTTTGTTAATATAAAATAACATTAAATGAAAATTGACATCCATCGTGCTAACTTATAATACACGCTCTCTCCATAGACAAAAACCGACATACACATACATAGATTTGGTTTTTTTTCGTTTTTAAAACTAAATTAAGAACTGCAAAACTGGCGACAGCAAAACACATAAACAACTCAGTTACACTTTTGCGGCATTTTTGGGTAGAAGATAGAGGATGAAGCAAATTTTGAGAAAGTGCTGAAGGGCGGAAGGAGGGGAGGGCAGAATCAGTGCCAGTATCAAAGCGTGGTAGAGTTGAAATCCTGTGGCACAGCTGTGCTTGGCATTGGCTTGCAAACTTTTTGGCCAACTGACAATGGACACAAACTGAGCAGCAGCTCGGGAGGAGCCTCGTTCTAGACTTGGAGGTGGACTCGTATGCCTTTTCAGTGTGTAACTTGCGCTTAATGGCTAATTAAAATCGAGATATATGTCCTGGCTTTTGTTTCAGCCATTGTTCCCCCATTGCAATTGGTAGGTGGAATTGTGGGGACTTTTGTTGCCAAGATTCTAAAGAGCAACCATTAAAATGATATTTAGGATTTTTTTTTTAACATCCACCTTGAAACTCTATTTTCCTTGCAGCATTTTGGCCAGAAATCATTTGCAACAGTTGAATAGCAGCAATTTCGAGAATCTACAAGGCCTACAGGAATTGTAAGTGTTTTGCATTTAAATTCGATGTCCTGCTAATGCATTTCATTTAAATTACCATCTAGAGATCTACGTGGCAATCGTATAAGTCATTTTACGGCCAATATATTTGCAAATTTACCAAGTCTAGAAGTACTGTAAGTAATCTCTTCTCAACTGCAGATGAAACAGCTTAACACGATAACCACTTAAGGTTAACACTTTAGTTAACTATATTCTTTATACTTATTCTGATGGATCTCTCTCTATGATTCTTGTTCTGGTTATAATTTTGTAAATCCAAAAGGCTCAACTCTGGCGCTCAATTCATTGTAATTCTCAACTCGTTTTAGCATTAAAGAAATGGTTTGAGGGAACTCACTCTTTTGCTGTCTATGATTAGTCTTAGTCATCTAATCGGAGAACGAACCAGAACCAGAACCATATCCATGTCTAATCGAAAAAAGAAGACTGTACAGTGTTTGATCAATCAATTATTTTGATTATTTTACAGACATTTGAATGAAAATCGTCTGCAATTGCTATATCCAGCAATGTTTCCCAATACTTTAAACAATTTGCATACATTATCCTTGGCTCATAATCATATAAAAGATATTGCCAGAGAGACATTTCCCTTTCCACGTTTGCGTTACTTGTGAGTAAAAATTTGGAGGAATCAGTTTAAAGAGGACAATTAATGACACATTTTTTTTTACAGATTTCTAGCTGGCAATCAATTAACCCATATACGTGAGGCAACATTTTGTAATCTGACTTCCCTACAGGGATTGTAAGTATCAATAACTAAACTTTTAGTGATGATTTACTAATGTGCTAGGCTAATTCAAAGGCAAATCCCTGTGCCCAGCTGGGCCAGAACGATTAATCATTTGATTCCTCTCTCCACCCCGATATATTTTTGTTTGAGATTTCTTTCATCTTTGACTTTTTTCGAATTTATCCACAGACGAGGAATTTAATTTATCAGTAAATGTAAATGTAGAGAAAGAGGAATGCCAAAAGGCTGACAGCTTCCTCTGTTTTGGTTAAGTTTCGTAGGGATTTTTAGGAAAAGCAAGAAAATAAAGAAAACTATCAGAAAGATGGGAGGATTTTCCCACATTCCAGCGTCAAAACAAACACACATCAGTGGGCAAAAAAAAAAAAAATACCAAAAAGAAAAAATTACTTTCATCGGCCCTTTTGCATATTGAACAGAAAATGGGGTTTGGTTGCTGAATGATGGACAAATATAGAATACGATACGTGCTCTGGCATCAGTGCCTCAACTTTAATGATGAAAGTTTGAGCTTTTGCTCCTGCTGCTGTTAGTAGACTCTAGAGTTAGTTGTCCTGCAAATGCAAATAAGCTGAGAAGAAAGAACAAAACGCAAACTAAAATAAACATCAACTAAGTAGACCATGCCGTTGCGTGGCTTTTATGCGATACACCATAAACCGTTTCTTTCTCTTTCTCGTTTACAACAGGCACTTGGATGAGAATCAAATCGAAAAATTCGACCTACATGCCTTCGATTGTTTGATAAATTTAACTTCATTGCTCTTAACGGGCAATCGCTTTCAGACGCTCGATCCGCAGGTCCTGAAGCGGCTAGAGAAGCTGCAATATATGTGAGTGACAAAATGCACACACACAAAAGCATTAACCCTAATAGTAATAAGAACCATTATCTTGTCTGTCCTTTGCATTTCTCTTCTTCTTTTTTTGGCCAGCTATTTTTCACGATTCCATTTGTGTCGTGCTGCAGAAAATGTAAGAGTCTGTGATCCGCATGGCGATGGCATTAGCAGCATACAGCATCTCTTGGACAATCAAATTCTGCGAGGCAGGTGAGTTTGGTGAATTGTGGTAAACTGCATTAAGAACAATGTTAAAATGAGGTGTTCCATGGTCAAGTGCGACTAACTTAAGGAAATGTTCAAGTTCAAAAAAAAGAAGAATGGATGTGGTAAAGTGTTGTAAAGTAAAGTGTAGGAAAGTGTTGTAAAATATGACAAATAAGTAAGAGAAATAAGGTAAAACATAGACGATTTTAGCCAAACGTGGTAAATTGTGGTCAAAGAAGACAATCAAGGCAACTACCATGGATACTTACACTTTCTTTGATTAGAATTTACTTAAATAACTTTAGCTTTAGTATTATCTATATTCCCTATAAAATTAAGTATAATTAAATCAAGCAAACTTTAACATTTAATAATCTACTTTCATCCCTAACCATGATGAGTTATGAAAGCAAAGCCCACAAAAAGAGACCCTTTTCAGCTTAATGTTGAAATAGGCAACATTTGATTACCATAAACCGACCACATTGACCAGGTAGGCGAGAGTAGAAGGTGCAACTTGAATGCACACATTCTAATTTGCATTTGCAAATGCACTCGTTAACTTCCAATTAAATCAATTCAAAGGCACTTGAGCGTAACTCAAATCTCAGCCAGCTTTCACACACGCAAGCAATTTGAAGTTTAACCGAAAACAAGAGCCACCTAAACTAAACTAAAGTAAACTAAACTAGAGCAATTAAAAGCTACTAACTACACTCCAATTGTCATGCCTATGCCAAGAGTCCTCTGGAGTTCTACCCCCACCTCCTTCCTTACTCACTCACTCAAGTAGGTGCAATTACTTAGCCGCCACTTGGGTCCTCCATTCAAGCGCTAAGAAGCTATGTAATGCCAAAACAGGAGCGGAGCCAGTGCGTATTCTTTTGATACCCCAGAGCTTTCTGTCATATTTATTTTGAAACCAATTTTTGAAAATATTGCTGCTTATCCATATATGCAAAAGAAAAAGTTTTCTGGTCGTTCTTCTTCATATTCATCTTCCGTGTTGTTCGGAATTTCAGTTATAGAGGGCACGTCGCAAGCGTTCTCGCACCACCAGCAATCTAACCTGATGCTGATGATCTAGACTGCCATCCAATAGCGGATCGGTTGACATACGCCCATCAGCCATAATGAACGGATGTCGTCGTATGTATGTATCCACAGCAGCTGAACCGCCTCCGCAATGACGATCGACTAGAGGATTGATAATTATATTGTTCAACATGTTGCCAAAAAAAAAAAAAGAGAAAACAAATTTCGAATTTCGAACAATGACCAAAATTTTGTATTTTTAACTGTGTGTGTGTATGTGTGTTCAGGTTAGAATTCTGAAAATGTGTGTTCAATCAGAGCCATGAAAAATAGTTAAACCTTTGACATGTTTCAAAAGCAAAAGTAAAGGCTAACTGGATTGTAAAAAGATGAAAACGTATCTTCAAGGCAAGTCGATTCTATTAGGAAGCCCCAAGTTGGGCGCCAATTGTGCGGGCATTAAAATTGCATAGAAAAATTGGCCAAAACTTTTTGCCGTCTTCTTGGTTTGATATATGTTTTCATACTCTCTCGATGTAGAGACTTGGAAACAGGCGAATAGACCAGAAACCAGCAACCGGCAGCCACTTGTCATCAACTCTACTGCTGAGTGATTATCTGGTTGCCAGGCTGCCTGCCAGAACGTCATCGTCAACATCGTCTTCTAGGATGTTGCTTCCGCTGATGGTGAAAATGAAAATTACGTTTTTTCTACCAACTGCCGTTTGTTTGTTTGTTTGCTAACATTTACACGCCCTGCATGCTGTCTCTGCAGTAAGGTGGGGAATTGAAGAAGGCTTCTTCATCTCCCTGGAATGCCCCAAGTGTTGCACACACACAAAACAAACATCAACAGACACATAAACACACGTACTATACACATGGATCCCTCTCCAACGCTTTCTGTCTCTACTGAAAGTGCCTGCACGTTAAAAACCAAAGAATCTTCTTGGCGTACATTATTTCATTATTCTTAAGTTGACGTTTTCATAAAAATTAAATACTTTACGGTATTAAGGATGGCAAAGGATGAATAAAAGCACAACGAATGCGCCAAAACAAAAACAAAACAAAAAAAAAAACAAATGGTGTGGGAGTCGAGTTGTCCTTGTGGGCTTCTTTTTATATCCTTGCAAAAAAAAGTGGGTTGATTTAATAATTTAAGCAAAAATTTGCAAGGTAAACATGTGAATAATATATCAGCTTGATCTACTTTAAACTCTATTATATAGAAGCTGGTAATAAGTATATACAATACGTACATATAGATAATAGAAGATATATATTTGTCAGATCAACACAGGTTATCAACCAATTATAACGAATACGCACGGTGTGCCAGCTTAATCAAAATACTAATAAACTTTTGTTAAAGTCTTATTAAAGGGTATTAAAGTTAGCACAAATTCTCTGGTTACCTTTTTTATTAGCCCAAAAGACTTCTACTTCTGGTTTCTCTCTGTATGCATTATAGACACCGACTACATGCATATTTTAGTTGCACTTTTTGTGTCTCACCGTAACTCGACTTTGGCCAAGAATTTAACTGAGCAGCCGCTAGAGACTCGAGACTTGTGAGAGAGCAAAGGAAATAAAAAAAATACGTATACACACACACACATACATACATATATAGTGCATAGTTAACTAGAAGAGGTAGCTGAAGAGCTTAAGGATAACAAATTGTGCTGGTCAAATGAAGGAAACTTTAACGGATTTGTGTTTTTAGAAATCTAGAAACTCCGAGATTAGGACGTTTCTTTGTGTTGCTGCAGTGTTGAAAACTCCTAGAGAGTTGATAATCGATATTATCGATGTTGTTGTTTAATTTCAACTGAATCGATTGAATCCTGCTTTTTCTTATGCCCTCCTTGGGGCAGTATCATTATCAATCGTTTGTACATTAATTTCAAATCAGCAACCTAAGTAGCATGGCAAAACAAATGCAAATTAATAGGATGCGAAGCACTTGTGTCAGTGGCATAAATTACAAGCAAGCCATCCATTCGACCCACCCAACACCCATTATCCAACACCAAACATCATCATAATAAGCAGAGAGTGAAAGCATTCCCGTTACATAACCTCAAAGAATAATGTCAAAAGATATTGTCCAACTGACCTAATGAGACGCTGGCTCTGTCAAAGTTCGCTCTTCTGCCCTTTGTTTGCCTCTAATTGGCCCAGAGTCGGAGCCATCTTTGGGTCTACTTAAATTCTCTTTAATTGCCCAAAATTTATGAGCATTCGAATACTTTGGAGTCAAAGACGAGCAGTTTCCTTTTGTTGCACACTGTACGAAATAAAACAAAAGAGAACAATGACTTTATTTTAAAGGACCTAATATACATAGTTCTATATGAACAATCAATAAAATAAACTGCTTATTGGTTTTATTCGGAAATTCTTACAATTATCCAAAAAATATTTACTTACATATATGTATTTTGTTGTCTTTTTCCCTCAGTGTTTGGGTAATGGCCTCCATTGCTGTAGTTGGCAATCTTTTGGTCCTGTTGGGGCGTTATTTTTACAAATCGCGTAGCAACGTGGAACATTCGCTGTACCTGCGTCATCTTGCCGCCAGTGACCTGTTAATGGGCATCTATTTAACATTGATTGCCTGTGCGGACATCAATTTTCGCGGCCAGTACATTCGGCACGAAGAGTCCTGGCGACATAGCGGTCTCTGCGCCTTTGCTGGTAAGTACATACTCCAAAAAGAGAAAAACGACAAGGCGAAACACGTGTAATTGTTCATAATGACGCTTGTTTGTTTGTGGTATTTTTATATTTTAGGGTTTTTAAGCACCTTTAGCTGTCAATCCTCCACATTGCTGTTGACCTTGGTAACGTGGGATCGTTTAATGTCGGTGACAAGACCCCTAAAGCCCAGGGACACTGAAAAGCTACGGTAAGCTGTCTCTGTGTGTGTGACGGAATGTGAGAAAGTAATTTCAAAGAGTTTAAAAGGACGTTGTTTTCGAAAATGAATACCCAAAAAATGGCGACGTTATTAAGCAGGAAAGAGAGTTACATAAAATTCAATGAAGTAAAGTAAATTAAGACTACTCGCTGTAAAATAAATGTAAATGACTAGTTAACAACGAGACACAGCAAAGGTTAAGACTCTCGTTACTTGTTACTCGGTTAAGATTATATTTCATATTTGTCTCACAATTTGCAATTCTTTTTCCTCTTTAGAATTGTTTTACGTCTCTTGGTACTGTGGGGCATCAGTTTTATCCTGGCTGCAGCTCCTCTGTTGCCCAATGCATATTTTGGCACACATTTCTATGGCAATAATGGCGTCTGTCTCTCGTTGCATATACACGATCCTTATGCCAAGGTGAAGTACGAAATGATTTCTATATTTTACATAATTTTTTAGGTTTTTTTTTTCGTTTTTAAGGGCTGGGAGTATTCAGCTTTGCTATTCATCTGCATCAATACGATCTCGTTGATATTCATTTTATTCTCCTATATACGAATGCTTCAGGCTATAAGAGATTCTGGAGGTGGCATGCGTAGTACGCATAGTGGACGGGAGAATGTAGTGGCCACACGGTAAGTATCAGAATATTGGATAGCTATCAAATTCGATTATTTACTTGTATTCTGAATAGATTTGCCATTATTGTGACCACAGATTGTGCCTGCTGGTTACCCATAATCGTTGTCAAACTGGCGGCTTTATTAGGTAAGTGTGTCATCTATCAGATTGGATTGATGGGTTTTACTAATGGGTTTTCTGTTCTGTTGCAGGTTGTGAAATCTCTCAGGATTTATATGCCTGGTTAGCCGTTTTAGTTTTACCCGTTAATTCGGCCTTGAATCCCATTTTGTATACCCTAACAACGGCTGCTTTTAAGCAGCAATTGCGTCGATATTGCCACACGCTGCCAAGCTGCTCGCTGGTTAATAACGAGACTCGCTCTCAAACCCAAACAGCCTACGAATCAGGCTTAAGTGTAAGCCTGGCCCATTTGGGTGGTGGCATTGCCGGCGGTTCCGGACGTAAACGTATGTCCCATCGACACATAAGCTACTTGTAAACGCTCCAGAGACTTCACAAGACTTTGCCACAGCAGACATAAAGTGGCGATTAATAGAGAATTCAGAGATTGATCATTTAGTAAACTGAATTAAATTAACTAATTAACTAGTTTAACTATTTGAAATTAATAAGATAGAAACAATTGGAGACAATTAAAGTCTTTAGTGTATGATGGGATGATCATTAACTTTATATATTTGCATGATTTCTTTTCAAATCGGTTTACTTAATGATCTATCCTGATTCCCTTAATACCTAGTGTAATATGTGATTTAAATTATGTAGTTAAATATTGTTGTGTAAAACACCAAACTGTAATAAATCTAATATCTCTGTAATAAATGTAAACAAATTATCGTTTAATTTACAAGTAGTTTTCAATAGTTTTTTTTTCTTGTTTTTAAATACATTCTAAATGTTCACAAAATGAACACCGAAGTCTAGTACAATCTAAGATTTAAATGAATTTTGTTGTTGACTGTTTTGTGTATTGCCATCTCTTTCGGAACGATGCTAAATTAGGCATTGCCCTGTGGTTCGGTGGCTACATTCATATCCGATTGTATATAGTAGGGTCCCTCGTTTACATAGGCCGAGAAGCGCACCGTTTCGGAGGCCGTAAAATCTGAACTGACTGATAGAATTTGCATTATCTGCCATTTGAGAAAGTTGACATCTTTTTGCAAATCCTGTTGACGCGATAGAAGAAACTCAATGGCCCCGCCAGTATGTTGCAGATTTGCAATGCCCCAACGATATTTACAGAGGGTCTTGAGCCAGGCCAAGGCTGCTAACTGAAGATCGGGAAAGGGTGTTTTAATCAGTTCCATAATCTGATTAATATGCTGACCGCCGGCAAAGCATTCATACCATTGCTTTAGAATGTTGCTCAATTCACCTGTGGGTGGCGCCTCCAACGAGTATATAACATCCAGTGAGCTAAGGACACGCTCTTTAATCGAAGATGATGCCGATTTTGAGTAGCTGCCGTATTTCTTCATTAGTTGCTCCATGGCCGGCTGGAAGTGGACATGCAATAGGGTTTTACCTGGCACTGAGCCGGCCAGATTAGCCATGGTATCAATGGCTGTGGGTAGAACAGTCTCGTCGCCGCTTTGCAACAAATCAAAGAGGCAAGTGATCATTTGAGGATAACCTGCTATTATTTTCTGTGGCTGCACAGCAGCAATTTTGCCAAAGAACTTCATAATGCTGGGTATGAGTAACACGTCTAGAGGATTCTCCTCGATACGCTGCACTCGGCTGCTAATTAGGTCGAAAACGCGACGCCTTTCCATATACGAGAGTCCATGATTTTGTTCGGCCAGTGGCACCAATATCTCCATAACACTGGCCTGCAGCAGAACATCATCGTTGTCCAGTTCACTTAGAGCTGCATCGAGGATGAATTCCACAGAGCTTAAGGAGGCGGCACTATGCTTGGCCAGCCTTACGCCCAACACATAGACGCGGCAGCGTACTATTTCATCCTGTTGCAAGAGCTGCACCAACTTGGCTTGGATGTCTGCATCATTCAGGCGCTGACTCAACACCATTGTCAATATACTGATGGCAGTGGCACTGCATTGAGTCTCCGGTTGACGCAATTCGTCCAGCACATAGAAGAGCAGCTCATTCCCGGGAAGTTGATGTACCTCGCTGGTCGTCGACTGGCGGCGAAGTTCTTTCAGCAGTGAGGTTAATACAAGCGAACGCAATGCAGGATTGGAATGAGTGAGTCCACGATGCAGCACTTGTGGCAATTGCTCATCGGTGGTATCAATATGCAATTGCTCCAGGCAATAACCCAGAAATTCAATAGTCAAATCAGCCAGTGGTTCCTTCTCATTCACCGCACAATCGTATAGACTGGAGGACTGCAGGAGACGCTCGATCACAGGCAGGGGTAAACTGTTGCCCTGTTTGTTAATCATCGCATTTAGACTGGTCAACGCCTCCTGGCGTTTGCCCTCGGACTCCAAATCCTTTAAATATACTGCCCACCAGTTCTCCTCCATTACTAGGCAATTTACGTTTAACTGTGTTGTTGTTGTTAATGTTGTTTACTGTGTTGTTTTTGTATGACAAACGGCAATCGGTAGCCGATAGGTTCCTAGGGCTACCGAAAAAAAAAAACCTATCGATAGCAACAAATGAATAAATAATTGCTTTATGTTTTCGAGTGAGCTTTCCAACTGTTCTTTGCGGAAAATGTCATTGCAACATTTTTTTTGGCCCCAAAACCTATAAAAATTCTCTTGTAGGTTTCCCCGTTGGATTTCCACCCCCCGAACACAAAATTCAAATATGCCAATCGATGTGCACGGCTGGCGCGCTTATCGATAGACGCCTACAAATACAACCCTCGGCAGCGGCGTTCTGTTTCTGTAAAAATAACAAAGCGCAGCGCACAAAAGAAAATCCAAAAAGAAAAGAAAAAAACGAACGAGAACCCGAGTAGAAGCGGCAAAGAAGGAGAGAAAAACGCAAAATACAAAAAGAAATACGGAAACACACACACACAAAAAACTAGAAAGAAAGAAAACCCAAAGGCAAAGCATTTATAATTTAGCGCTTCTTCGGGCAGCGCGCCAGCCTCCTCCAGTAGTTCGCACGAACCCAAATAAATTGAAACAACGAAAAGTTCTTCGATTACTACCTCTACTTACGGCTCTACTCTTCTATTATTCAAAATAATACCCAGCGTGAAGCGGAAGCGAAAGCGAAAGAAATCTTCAAAATGAAAATCACTGTCACCACCGCCGATGATCAGGTCTTCTGTTTGGACGTATCCGAGGATCTCGAATTGGAAAATCTCAAGGCTCTCTGCTCCATGGAAATAGGTGTCGATAGTGATCTAATTTTGGTACTCTTCAATGGACGCGAATTGTCGGATAACAAGCAAACGCTGCAACAATCCGGCGTCAGGGATGGCGATTTCATTATGCTGGAGCGACGTAGGGTGAACAGTCAACGTCCAAGTGCAGGTGAGTTCAAATCGATGCTGGGTCTGTGGGTGGGGTGACCAGATCCTGTAGAAGCGGCAAAACCAGCCGCCACTTCGAGATATTTCCATCAGTAGTATTATTCTTATTGCAATTAATGACGAAATCGTCATCAGGTACAACTTGGGCTGTGATCCAATGACAAACAAAATTCCATATAGGTCAGAGTTACTTAGGTTACGCTGGCTCTTTGGAGACAGTTTCGGTCATTAGCCATAATTGAAAACACATTGTTAAGTGGGTGAAGAGATCGGTTCGTCTTCTGCGGCGCATTTAATCTTTAAAAATAAACGCCTTGTTTCTTTCTTTTTTTACCATACATTTTTTTTTTGGCTCTGCACTTTTTTTTCTCTTCTGTTCTTTTGTTTTATTATTATTACGTTTTTTTTTTTGTTTGTTTTTGCACATTCCAACTCATACTCATGTAGCATATACTGGAAGGCGGTGGGCGGCATTTTTGGGGATAGCAATTTGATGCCATTGCATTTAAAAAAGAAAAGAACATACACATGTATTTGTATGTACACATACATACATACAGTGAATCACATTAATATTCGGTTTTTTCTTTTGCTCAACTTTGAGCGCAAGTAAGTCTACTTAATTTAGCTGAAATTAAAAAATTTTAAATGCTAAGTAATAGTTTAGAATGTTTTCTATCCATAGAGGCGTATTACAATAAATTTTATTCAAAAATAAAAAAGAAAATATCCAAAAACAAAACAAAGTCCCAAATTCAGCGTTACATTAATATTCGGTTTTTTCATACAAACTTAACAAACAATAGCTTAAAAATAGTGATAAAGTAATATTTAGTATTTGGTATGGTAACCATTATTTGCTAAGGTATCGCTTAAGCGCTTTGGCATATTATTAATAATTTTTTTTAAATAATTTGTCCCAATTTTATCCCACTCTTCCTGCAATCGTGACTTCAAAACTGTAATCGAGGATATGGGCGCTTTGCGTACTCTGCGGTCCAACTCATCCCATAAATTCTCAATGGGATTGAGATCTGGCGATTGAGGTGGAGTGTCGAGAACTTTTGGACAGTTGTAAAGCAACCATGACCTGACTTTGTGCGCTTTATGTTTAGGGTCATTATCTTGATACAGCTTAAATGTATCCTTTATTCCCATTTTAGCTGCCGATTGCTTCAAATTATTTTTTAAAATGTTTAAATATGAATCTTGGTTCATAATTCCGTCAATAAAAACGAGCTCCCCAACTCCATGAGCGGAAATACAGCCCCAAACCATGACATGACCTCCGCCGTGTTTCACAGTTGGCTTCAAATGTTTTTTTTGCAGCTCCGTGTTGGGTTTTCGCCACACCATGGTCTTGCCGTCACTTCCAAACAAGTTAAATTTACTCTCGTCGAGGAAAATAACATCATCCCACCAAGTTTCATCCATCTTGGAGTACTCCTGTGCAAATTTCTTCCTCAATTTGCGGTTGCGCTCACACAGCAAAGGCTTCTTTCGAGCAATTCGTCCGTTGTACCCTTGTTTTTTAATGGTACGACGAATTGTTTGTGCTGAGACGACCTTTCCATGATCGGCGGACATCGCAGCTGCAATCTCCGGTGCACTCAATCTCGGATTTGCCTTTACTTTCCGCATAATTGCGAATTCTTCTCGCTCGTCCAATTTTTTTGGCGCTCCTTTTTGTTTTATTGAGGCAACTCTTCCCTCATTTCGGAATCTCCGGACAATATCTCCAACAGTATTTGGCTTCATTTCCAAAATTCTACCTATCTCCTTATAAGTTTTGCCCTCTAAATGTAGTTGGAGTACCACTTTTCGCTGCTCCAGGGATGAATTCTTTCCTTTACGGCCCATTTTAATTTGCTCCTAAACAATTAAACTTTGACGCGTGCTTGAAGTTAAATTTTGTGTGTCATATGTTTCTTTTTCGGGGAAAACCATATTCCATGAAAATTTTTGACTTTTGGGAGTTGCCACATTATTTAATTTAACCATTAAGCAAAAAACCGAATATTAATGTAACGCTGAATTTGGGACTTTGTTTTGTTTTTGGATATTTTCTTTTTTATTTTTGAAAAAAATTTATTGTAATACGCCTCTATGGATAGAAAACATTCTAAACTATTACTTAGCATTTAAAATTTTTTAATTTCAGCTAAATTAAGTAGACTTAATTGCGCTCAAAGTTGAGCAAAAGAAAAAACCGAATATTAATGTGATTCACTGTACATATATGTATAGATAATGGAATGGAAACGGGAATGGTGGCAGCAGGGGCGATTCAGCGATCTGTTAGATCTGTATCTGCGCTGCTGCTGCTCCGTGTGGTAGATGACCCCGTGCGTTGGCACTTTCTGTTGGCTGGCCTTGTCTGACCGAATTGCGGCACACATGCTTATATACACATACATACATACATGGGTATATGCGTGTGTGTGTGGGCGCCACATTTTGTTGTCTCAACTCTGGTCATGACGCATCGTTAACCAGGATGGGACCCAGGGACAAGGCAGTAGCGGATTAACAGGGTGGGATATGACGAGGGTCACAATAAACTTCTAGAAATGTTCAAAATCAGATTGAGAACTGTTTGTAGAGAGAGTGAATGAGTTTTTGTAAAGACTATACCTTATATATCTTCTAGAGTTTAGTAAATGTTTTAACGTATACAGTTATTGAAAGCCCATTTAATATTAAGTCGTTTCTTGGTTATTGTTTAAGCCGGCTCGGCCAATCCGGCGATTACTAACTTGGATTTCAGTAGCATTGCTGTGCCGGGCACAAGCAGCGGCGGCAGCCCCACCACCAGATTGCCAACACCTGGCCAAGGAGCCGGCACCACCTCCTCACTACTACCACCACAAAACACCAATACCAATCCGCTCAATCAGCCGAGTCTCACCAACATACCCCCAACAGATGAGTTCAATGTTAATTTCGATGATGATCCGGCCGCAGTGCGTCAATCGTTTCTGTCCAGTCCGGAGACATTGGCACTGCTTCGTCAATATAATACACGTCTGGCCGATGCCTTAGACTCGGGTGATCCGGAAACATTTGCTCGAGTGCTGCGCGAGAATATTGCCGAGCGGAAACGTCGGAACGATCAGCGCATGCGCATGCTGACAGCGGATCCATTCGATCAGGAGACACAGCGTCTCATTGCCGAGGAGATACAGCAGAAGAACATACAGGATAATATGGCAGCGGCCATTGAGTTTAATCCAGAAATCTTTGGTACCGTGACAATGCTGTAAGTTTTCCCATCCCACAAAGTGAAAATATCCTCCTAAGTTGTTATTGCATTTCGTTTTCAGGTATATCAATTGCAAGGTGAATGGATTTCCTGTTAAAGCATTTGTGGACTCGGGAGCTCAGACTACCATCATGAGCAAGGATTGTGCCGAAAGATGCCATGTGAATCGTTTGATTGACACCCGTTGGAATGGTGTGGCCAAGGGCGTGGGCACTCAGCCCATTCTCGGCCGAATTCATATGGTTCAATTGCAAATTGAGAATGACCATTTGACCTCAAGTTTCACGGTGCTAGGACAACAGCCAATGGACATGCTGCTGGGTCTGGATATGCTCAAGCGTCATCAGGTGAGCACTCGGTTCCCGTCCCTTACGATTAATTGTTAATAATGTCTCTTGTTTGCCCGCAGTGCCTTATCGATTTGCAGCGGAATTTGTTGATCATTGGAACCACTGGCACCACCACACCATTTCTGCCTGAAAGCGAACTGCCGGCCAGTGCACGTTTAACTGGCAATTCCGAGGAGCAGGCCGAACAAAAGGCCATTGACGATGCCATTGAGCAGAGCAAGCGTGATGGCAGCAGCGGCGGCAGCGGCAGCAGCAGCACCAGCGGTGGACCCTCAACTAGTGCCAATGCCACTGTGAATGCCATCCAAGTGACGGATCGTTTTACCGAACAAGATGTTACCGATCTCATGGCATTGGGCTATCCACGCAACGAAGTTCTGACCGTTCTCCGTCTCTGCGATGGCAACAAATTGGTGGCCAGCTCTGTTCTGGTTAGCCGTCATGAGGCAGCCGGCGGTCGGCTTAGCTGAACTCGACCATTAACAATTGCTGCACCACCACCACCACCACCTTCTCTTTGTTCACTGCTCCACCACCACCACCACTGGGATCAATCAAAATCAACCAACATCATTCAGGTCCAATAACACAAAAATACTCCCAGCTAAAAACACCAACAACAAAACAAATTCAAAGGGGGGCGGAATCCAACTCTGGCAAATTTTATAATTTAGTCAAATTTTTTATATTAACTAAATAAGAGCTAAATTTTTATAATGTTTATAATATCATGTATAATAATAGTGAAATAAGGGGACACAAAAGCATAGATCGAAAGCGAAGTAAACAAACAACAAAAAAACGAAAGTAAACAGAGAAAGAAGAAATGAAAAAGGATATGGCAAAATGGATTTAGTTATATAAAGATATATATACTTTCTTGTATATGCCTGACTATATAACTAATATATATACATATATAAAATATACATAGACATATAATTTTGGGGCAAGCCCTGCTAAAGAACTTGGATCTAGTTGTATAAGTCAGAGTCTGCTATGGAATGAAAAATGGGTAAATAAATGATTAACTAAACTAACAAGTTGTTTATATACCCTTCTCTCCAATTCTCATTCGATTCCAATTGGTTTTCTAAGTCAGTTGGACACTGGTTGGCACTTTTTTGGTTCAAGGATTTGTCAGAAAATGGCAGCTCCTAGATGAATTAATGATATTAAAAAATATAAACCAAGTTTACATATCAAATAATTCTATTTTGCATTTATACCGAAGCATTTTATTCATTTACACATTTTTTAATCAATTAGTAGGTAAAGAAAACAAAAAATTTATTTGATTTTTCAATTCCAAAAGACAAAAAAAAAAAACGGAGATTAAAAACAAAAGTAAAACATAATCAAAGAGACAGACTTTAAATCTAAAACAGAGGCAGGACATTTTTGGGTACTAAGGTACATTATAATTTCATTAAATTAGGTTTACATTTTGTTTGGCCGCCACATGCGACTGCCACGTGGCTCCGGCAGATTGCGTTGCCGCCGCTTCTCATCTTGAGCCTCCAATGGCTGCGGCATAGTCTTCTTTGCCATTGGCTTCGACGGTGTGGACTTGGGCTTAGTTAAGGTACGTGGCTGACGCAGTACTAATGGCATTATGGATGATCTGGCCGATGGCTCGAAACCCTGATAGGTATCATTGGGATCTGCAGCAGGTTCAGCATCTAGATTGCAATTGTCATCGGGTAGATATTCATATTCATCATCGGTGGGCGGCTGAATTTGTATGGCCACCTTAGTTGAAGCAGCATTGCGATTCTTGCTCATACTACGTCGTCCGAGGCCACCACTGCGACGCATGGTGTTCTCAAAGACACGGACACGCCTCAAGGGCGATTTCGTAGAGGTTTTGGACGACAACTGGCGCTGCGCTGGTGCACGTCGAGAGCGCGGCGACGGTGCGGGCGATTTCAAGAAGGACATCAGATTGCGCTTTGCATTGGGCGTGGCCGTTTCATTGACAGAACTGGTCGAGGAGCCGGCGGTTAGCAGGCGGCGTTTATTTAGATTGCCCGTGCTGCCTGTAATCAATTTGGCCTGGGATGGTGTCTTTCGCAATGAAAATGTGGAGGCCGATACATTGCGCATGGACATGGGAGTACGTGGCGCCTGTGTGGGTGTCGGTGGTGGCAACATTTTGCCAGCATATACCGGGCGATTCTTCTTCTTAGTCTCCCAGTCCTCGGCAATGCGTTCCAGTATATTTTTACCGAAAACCAAGAATGGAGCATTCTCCCGCTCCTGATATTGCTGAACAAGCTCGGTTATTTCCTGTTCAATTTTGGGCAGCTTGGAAGATATAGCCTTGCGTTCACGCTCCTCTTTAAGTAGCTGGCCACCGCGATTGTTGAACCGACCCGGCTCATTGGCTTTGGCCTCCAAGGCCTCCATGCGGGCCCAGAGAGTACGGCGGCTGTCAAATAGCTCGAAAATGGTTTTATTCTTATTATAGTAACTTTTCAGATCGTCCAGTTCAAGTTCATGCAGCTCGAGCAAATCTTCATTGTAGAAATCATTGAAGAAATTATAGAAACGCTTGCGCTCCTGCTCGCTCTTTAAAGTAAGATCCCACCACTTGTAGATCTCCACACGTAGATTCTCAATGAAACGCTGTAGATTCTGACTTCTTAGGGCCTGGCAGCGCTGCAACTCCTCGTGCAGAATATCGAATGCATGCTGATTGTATTTCGATTTGCATTCCTCAATGCGTTGTTTTAGCTTTGGCTCAATCACCTCGTCGCCGAGACGTTCCCAGAGCTTTTGTATTTTCTCGAACATAGTATTAATGCCAGTTTCCAATTCGTTAATTTGCGTCTTGTACGTTTCACACAGTTTCTGAAGACTGGCGTATGTCTCCGGTGTTAGATTTTGATTTATGGGATTTAAAAGACGCTCAACATTCTCATTTGTGGGCAGCAGTTCCAGGGTCTTCATGTGCTGTTTGATTTCTTTGCGTAACTCATACATCTTCGTGAGCCGGTCTTCACGTTTATCACGCATTTGTTTCAAGTGCTCGCGAAATGCAAACAATTCGCTTTCCTGGGGCAGTGGATCGGCTAACAAGGGCAGCGGCAATTCACCCAGTTCATCGCAAAGCTGCTCCTGTTGCAGAAGCAACTCAAAAATTTCAGCACGTCGTTCGTTCAGGTCCTTTCGAAGGTGCTCAATGCTTTTATCCAATTTCAGCTGCCACATCACCAGCGGCATGTCCTCGGGCCGCTCACCTACGGACACCTTTTCGTTTAATAGGCGATTCAGGTCCTCGACCTCAGTCTTCAGACTGGCTATTTCGTTAAGTATTATCTGTTCCTTTTGTGTCGATTCGTTAATTACATCAGCAAAGAATACATGCACGTGCTCCTTAAGGCGCAAAAGAAACTCATCGCATGTTTTGGGCTCAAACATATGAATCCACATCGATTGCAGACGATCGACGTATGCAGAGGTTTCCTCAAGAATTTCCAATTTAACTGTGTGGTCCATGTTTTTATTTTTACAATTTGCGTTCAATTTCCGCCAACGTGCACTTTATAATTTCTATAAACGTATTGTTAGCAATGATTTATTTCTTAATAATTTTGTTGCGGTTCTACATCTAAAATAAAAGGACGCCAACTTTTTCAAAGTGTTCGGTAAATTTAAAATGCAATGGCGGTTGGTGGTGGTGTTTTATGGAAATCACGTTATCGATTTATCGCACTAGTCCAGACTTATTTATATAGATATAAAGTGTTGGAAAATTGATGTGCGTATTTCAAACGAAAATTTTTAAATGAATTGATGTTTCAGATATTGCCGTATATATGCCCTATTGCCCAATGACACTAAAGCAAAGGAATGTTAGATAATCAGATTTTGCTTTTTCACTTTTCCCTTTACTTACAGCGAGAAGTGTCCGGTAAATTTAAAATGCAATGGCGGTTCGTGGTGGAGTTTATTGGGATTCACGTTATGGATTTATCGCACTAGTCCAGACTTATTTATATAGATATAAAGTGTTGGAAAATTGATGTGCGTACTTCAAACGAAAATTTTTAAATGAATTGATGTTTCAGATATTGCCGTATATATGCCCTATTGCCCAATGACACTAAAGCAAAGGAATGTTAGATAATCAGATTTTGCTTTTTTCACTTTTCCCTTTACTTACAGCGAGAAGTGTCCGGTAAATTTAAAATGCAATGGCGGTTCGTGGTGGAGTTTATTGGGATTCACGTTATGGATTTATCGCACTAGTCCAGACTTATTTATATAGATATAAAGTGTTGGAAAATTGATGTGCGTACTTCAAACGAAAATTTTTAAATGAATTGATGTTTCAGATATTGCCGTATATATGCCCTATTGCCCAATGACACTAAAGCAAAGGAATGTTAGATAATCAGATTTTGCTTTTTTCACTTTTCCCTTTACTTACAGCGAGAAGTGTCCGGTAAATTTTAAAATGCAATGGCGGTTCGTGGTGGAGTTTGTTGGAATTCACGTTATGGATTTATCGCACTAGTCCAGACTTATTTATATAGATATAAAGTGTTGGAAAATTGATGTGCGTATTTCAAACGAAAATTTTTAAATGAATTGATGTTTCAGATATTGCCGTATATATGCCCTATTGCCCAATGACACTAAAGCAAAGGAATGTTAGATAATCAGATTTTGCTTTTTTCACTTTTCCCTTTACTTACAACGAGAAGTGCAAACAAAGTTTCGCTTAAGCTTCCGCTTCCTGGTCAACATAATTAAGATACTTTCGTTAGCCTGAATTGGATGCTGGATTATGTACAGGATTTTGCTTTGTAGGGTGAAGGGTGGCCACGGAAATGGGATATGGTTATGGAGAATGGTGTTCGGGTAGGCTTGTGGGTTTGTTTGTTTTGACATTCAATACGCTCGTCGTAGGTCGTTGTTGCCTCGCCTTCGGGTTTCTTGGCCAGACGGAAGCGGAAAAAGCATGTGTGCTTGCGACCGTGCATTTGTGTGTGTATGTGTGTGGATGGGAGTCATGTATAAATAGCCGAACGCCCCACAGGATTCGGATACTTGGCGAATAACGCTTCGGACGCGCAAGTCGCAGCGCCTAAAAATAGGCAACAGTAACGGAAAGGAAAACCAAACAAATTTAATAATAATTTTTGCGCAGTTAGCTGAATTTTGGGTTGAATTATGTCGAACATTTGAATTGATTATACACATACAGAGAGATGTCGGGCTATCAGGATATCACGGCATTGGAGAAATCGGTAAATATCAAATCACAAAACTGAAGGGTAACTATTTATACTTATTCTCCTCCCCCTGACATGGGTCATGAAACCTTGCCCTTTGAAAGGTGGCAAATGCTGGCAGCCAATTGTATACAATGGCCCACAAGCTGCATGCAGTGGAACGTAGCCTGGACCAGACCACAATGGAGCAAATGGATGAAATGGAGGTTATGGAATTACTGGAGTCCATGACCGAAGTGACAAATGAATATCAAAATCTGCGCAAGGATATACAGGAGGTGCAGCAATTGCAGCGTGACGTCAGCACATCTATACGATTTCAAATGCGAAGCATGCAGCAAACCTTTCAGATGCTCAAAAAGCGACTTGCTACATCCCAGGAGCAGCAAAAGAAACGTCAAAGAAACGAACTGATGACACCCCAAGAGCATTAGCGAATGTTGGATATGGGTATGGGTATGAGAAACGGAGAAAAGGATAGTGTAATGGTAATGGAGGCACCGCCTATTCAATTTATGAATATTCCATGATATTTATTTTTGGTTTTTTATTGATTGGTCAGGCCTGTAATACATATTCAACCTAGTTAAGTAACCCGAATCCCAGATAGGACTCTAACTGCAAATGGAAATATCAAGAAAATCGTAAGCAATCAAATGTGTACTATAACTAATAACTACTTTAATAACTTATGTATATCAGATAGAATGACACCAAACAATTCATTTTTTTATACTCTGAAATACTTTCACATATTTAGTATGTAAAAGTAAACCAAAAATACTTTATTGCTAGCGAAATGCAAACCAAAACGTCTGATTACCATTTGAATGGAAAAAACTGCAATTTTCCAAACGAGAAAAAAAAAAACAAAAACAAAGATTTGCCTTCATATAAAAACCAAATTATACTAATTTTTGATATGTACACATTTTAAGACATATACACATATATTAAACATTTCTATAGACCTTTATTATTTTTGTTTTGATGTGTTTGTTAGTTTATGCATAAGTATTTGTGGTTGAATAAATTATAATTAAGAAATTGAACTTTTTTAATTTTCAATTTTGGCGCTTTTTAAATGTAAAGGACGCAAGTGTTAGCAAATGGTCAAAGTGGGGGGTCAATTAAACTGGGTAATCGATATCGATTGTTTGGTGTGTGAGACGAAAAAACTGGGAACCTTGCTCAAATACTGGGAGCCGAGCTCCAATATAATTTAGTGTACGTACAAGTTGGTAACACTGATTTAGTTTACCGTTGTGTTTGTCTTTATATGAGTGCAATTGCAATTAGGGACGCGCGCGAGTGTTTGTGTGTGTGTGTATGTGTTTATGTGTTGTGTTGATGTTGGGGAATAGTAGCAACAAATGCAATTGTTAATAACTAATTAGCATATCGATTAAAGAGAAAGCAACAAGTGCAAACGCTATCTCTCTCCCACACTACAGCATTTTGCATCTGTCAGAGTGTGCGCGCCTGCGGTCTGTGTTGTGTTTGTGTGTGCTATTTGTTGTTATTGTTACCTGCTTACGTGTCTGCGTCGTCGCAGATTCGTATTTGGCAGAAGAGATATGCCGCCTGCTCTAGCTTCCTCGTATGTTCTTGTGATCCTAAAATGCATCTGCCTTGCCCTTGCAATTGCCTCCCCCACGGCGTCCTCAGTAAACAGCATCAGCAGCGACAGCAGTGAAAATGCCCAAGTCGAAGTAGTTGAGGAAACGGAGAATTTCCTCTCCAATCCCCATTATCTTAATAACGACGAAATCGGTCAACTTTTTAAGCAAATCGGCAGTGATTATCCCCATTTGGCTCAAGCCTATAGCATTGGACGATCTTTGCAAGGTCGACCACTGCATGCTTTGGCCTTGAATGCTCCACCCACGCCGGATAATGAGAAAACCGGGGATCTACTTCGTCCCATGGTCAAATTGGTGGCCAACATACAAGGCGATGAGACATTGGGTCGCCAGTTAGTACTCTACATGGCTGAATATCTGGCCACCAGCTATGACATCGACAATGATGTCCAAAAGTTATTAAATACCACGGAAATACATTTTCTGCCCAGCTGTAATCCAGATGGATTCGCTGCTGCCCAGGTAAGTTCGATCAAAAGAAAAGAAAGCAAACAAATAATGAAATGAAAGAAGCAGAACAAAACAGCTGCAGGCCCCATAAGCCCTGCTGTGTCTAAACCCATTTAAAATACAAAAAGTGAATGTATTTTTAGCCAAGCCAAAATCTATCAAATTTTACATACATACATATGTACACATTTATGTACATTGTAGCACAGCAAAACCCATGAATCATAGAAAATCTTTCCTTTTGAATTATGAATATATATGTATATACATACATATGTATAAGCAAGTTAAACCGGCTAGCAAGCCCCTCCCCTCTGCAACCGCCAACGTCATCACGCCAAACAGCACCTTTCGCTCTCTCTCTCTCTCTCTATCTTTCTCTCTCAATTAAATTGGGGGCGCATGGTAAAGGGGGGCAAAGTTTTTAATCACTTCTATTACGTTTCCCCCTCATATATATGTAGATAACTTGCTTTCTCCACCCATGTTTCTCTCTTTTTCTCTCTCTCTCTATCAAACTGAAACCAAGATCACCTGAAAATTAGCTTTTCAAGTTATTTGCTCTAGTTCTAGTTCTTCGTTTTGGGTCACGATTGAAGCACTTGGGAACTGACACTCTTTAGAGACTGCCAATACTTGATCAATAAACTGTTTTTATATAATCATATTTAAGTTTATTTTATTGACTTGACTCAACGTGCCGGCGCAAGTGTTTTGCCTTACAACAATAGAATCAACCAAATAAATGTTCAAATGCATTAAGTATATGTACATGTACCTATATATATATATATATATATATATATATATATGTACACTCAATCCTCTATAGTTATACCAATTTACTCCAATTTAGTCCCAAAATCATAAATTTGCTGGTCAACTGAAACAGATTTTCTCACGCATCTTCAACAAGGACTTTTTCAATAAGGACCAGTGCCACCGAGAGAGAGGGGGCGGGGAGGGTTCCCCCGGGCCAGCAGTTTTTAGGAGGGCCCGCAATACATCACAGTCGAAAATAGCGGATTTATTTAAAGGGAAGTAGGGGACCCGAACATGGTTAACCCAGGGCCCTGATTTTCTCTCTGCGGCCCTGATAAGGACTACACTCTGGTCAAGGGTCATGCAGAAGGAAAACAAGCGATGGATCCTCGAGAGGGTTAACAAGGGAAATCACTTTATGTAAGTCTTAAACTTTTGTGGAAATGTTGGCAATTTTCTAATTTCCCTCACAGTCTGCAATCATTATATGGACTAATAGTTTTGCTATAGAAATAAAGTCGGAAATGGTTTCTTTACACACTTCTTACCGAGCATTTCCGGGTATTTCGAAGGGGTCTACCATATGAAGGCGTTTTCATTGTCCGGATCCAAATCTGATTGTATTCTGCTTTTAGTATAAGTTACTATTTCGTGATTTGCATGATATTAGTCAGTTTATCTAAGCTAACTTGAGCCCTATCGTGTGTGTGCTAGTTTTTAGAAAGTCTTTGCCAGTTTCCATTTCCATTTGCTGTTGCTTAAGTAGAGAATAATGTAAAGATGTAGTGGTAGTTTGTTAATGACATGAAATAAGCCACTTAAGCTTGTGTAATTTGTTGTATTTAAAATGTTATCTGGGCCCTTTAAAATGTTTCACAATCTTAGGCCCTTAAGCGTAACGACGCCCCCGAAAGACAATTGTTGTTCACTTTTAATGCGAATATTGCGAATGTTTTTCCCTCTATTTGAAATGAAGACAATTGATGAATACGTTGTCAAAAGCTATTCTATATATTTTTCCATGTACACTGCTTGGGGATAATCTTTCGTTGACACTTTCCTAGTTCTCGTGGAATTTGTAGTTAGTTAGTGATGATTAGATTAAAATGTTGGCATTCAAATGGTCATAACTTGAATGGATTTGCGTGATAAGTGACTTGGGTGGGGGCCGTAGACAGTTTATTTCGACAGTTTTACGGCTTCTTGTCATAAATTTGTTAAAGAAACAAGGTGCAATTTGTTGTCGTTTCGGGCTTCGGCTTTTCACAGATTAACAGCTAACACAGCTGACGTCATTTGTTGTTGGTTTTGGTGTTGCAATTGCAGAAACAAAACAAACGGTTGCAATTATCTTTCAAAGAAAACTGGTTACACACACACGAAAACCACAAATGATGCCCCACCCCCACCCCCACCGCCGTTGCAGCCATCATCGATATTTAGACAAAGTTTCGGCTTACATATTCTGTTTCTGTGTGTTTGTTTTTGTTTTGTTTTTCCTGCAATTGAGAGGCATATTGTATGCAACCGGTTTAACCCAGTGAGGGGGGGTAGGGCAGGGCAGGGCAGGTGGCTACAAAGTGTAATAGTAGTAGCTTAACCAATTTCCGTTGACAGTTTTGAAGTGACTTCTAGCAGTATGTCAATCTGATACTCTTTGCCACACAATCCACTGACACACGCTCGTGCTGTGATGTACGTACCTACTTATCTATGTTACATATGTCGTGCATGTACGTTCTGTTTTATTATCAATAAGACATGATGATCCCACAACTGACCTATGCCAATTCTAAGAAAAAATACAAGTCAAAAAGTCAGATGCGAAAAGAATTTTTGTTTTGTGGCTTTCTAACTATTTGCTTATCGCTATGTTTTCCTCAGCTCTGTGATAATGATAATTGGTAAAACCCCGAAAAACTGTTGCTCAGTGCTAAATGTTCTCAGTTTAACAATGTACAAAATGGGAAGCCGTCCGCGCAATACCCTTTAAAGGAAGAATATTACGATTCACTTAGAACAGTCAATGACTACATTTGATTTATACAAGGTATTTGTAGTGAGTCCCTTATAAATATTATAAATGGGTTTTTTTTTGTAAGTGCAGGGCATTAAAAGCGCAGAGACGTGACTGCGACGTCGACTGCAACAGCGACGACAATGATAATGTCCGGGAATTCTGCTGATAAGCATCGACGAGCAAAAACCAAACATGAAAGTGTAAGGAGAGAGAGAAAGAGAGAGAGAAATTACGTGCCATTGTGTGGGTGTTGAACCCACGCAGAGGCTCACAAGATAACACACACGCATACACAGAACTCACACTCAGATGCGGATAACGGGAAACAGTGGAGGAGCAAGGAATGCTGTTGCTATGACGCCAATGCGACGTCATTATTGATTTTTAGCTCTCTTTGGCTAAAAATATCCTGCACGACTGACGTACATTGCCAAGCTCTCTCTCTCTCTCTTTTTCCCTTACTTGCGCCGGCGCCTTGCACGCTTTACATCTGGCAATGCCGCAACTCGAAGCAGCGCCATATTCAAAAAAATAAAAACTTGGAATAATAACAACTATTAATTTCTGTTAAAAGCAACAATAAAAATATATATGTATATATAGAAGAAAGAAAAAACCGTCAATTGAGAGGAGGCGGGCGGCAGCGTGGTTGGCTTGCCGTGTAATTTCCCTACAATTAGCGCGCGCTTTGTGACTCTCTGCAGCAGCAGAGCATTGCGACGTAAGCAGCGATAGCGGCAGCAGCAGCAGCAGCGGCGACGGCAGCGGGCACGGGCTTAAGGCCAATCAACGCAACAAATTTTCAAACAGTACATTTTACGAAGCTGAGCTGCATCAACCATATACGCCGCCACCACGGACAAAACGGACGACGACGACGACACCAAACACCGCCGACACTGACAGCGACCAGCAGCAGCAGCAACAACAAAAACAAGAGACGAGAAAAAGAAGAGACCACAAAGCCAAACACAACACGCCGCCGCCGCCGTTTGGTGTGTGCTGTGCGTCAGTGTGTGTGTGTGTGTGCTGAAAGGAGAGCATAGCCAAACAAAATAAAACGAAATTTAAACATTAAAAAACAACAACAAAATAAAATTACCATCAAGAAGAAGCACGACGACGAAGAGGCGTAAGAATAACAGAAGAATTATTACACACGCACACAACGAGAGGAGAGAGAGAGAGAGAAAGGAGAGGATTGGAGTGGAGTGGTGAGGAAACGGGAGCTTTCAATTTGCACGCCAGTGATAACCAAACAGCAGGCGAACGAACCAAACCCAATTGAGGTCAACGATGAAGCTGATAATGATGAAGATGAAGACAACATCCCTGATGTGGCCACTGATGGTGATGGCAATGGCGATCTTCTCGTCCAGCTGCTATTCGTATATCATCAAGGAGGATGAAAGCTTTCTGCACAATCCACATTATGCTAGTCAACAGGAGCTGGAGGATGTCTTTGCCGGATTGGCAAAGACATACCCGGAGCTGGCCAGTGTCCATAGTCTGGGACGTTCGTTGGAGGGACGAAATTTGTTGGCATTGCAAATCTCTCGACATGCCCATCAGAGGAATTTACTTACTCCGCCCGTCAAGTACATAGCCAATATGCACGGTGATGAGACCGTGGGTCGACAGCTGCTTATCTATTTGGCTCAATATTTGCTAGGAAATTACGAGACTATCCTAGAGATTGGTCAGTTGGTGAATTCAACAGATATCTATCTGATGCCCACCATGAATCCCGATGGTTATGCCCTGTCCAAGGTATGTGAGTCTCACACACACACTTTAAGAGAGACAGAGAGAGAGAGAGAGCGCGGAGATGTCACCTGTTTGTGGTATAGCTCGTTCTCTCTCTCTCTCTGTCTGTGTTCCGTTCCCTTTTTTTTTGTTGAGGGAAAAAAATCAATAACTGTGAAATTGTTATGTGTGTGTGTGGGTGGAGTAGATGGTATGAAGTTTAGGGGGGGCGCGGGTGGCATAAACCTTTTCCTGCCTGCCTCCCGCCTCCACACCCGTCCTTTGGCCACGCCCCAAAGAGCAATGTTGACATATTGCACACACACACAGAAAACTATCATTATCTTTGGCAACAAAAATTGTTGAAAATTAATGTTGTTGACTGGTTGGTTGAGTGGGTGAGTGATTGTTGTAGATAGATATCAGATATGTGTATATATATGTATGTACATATATATGTACGATATCGTTAAGATATTATATGGAAACGTTTTCTGGTTTCTTAGAAACATTCTCCTTAGAAGAACGAACTCCAAATCAAACTGCATTTGAGCTCAAAGATCTGTTTAGACTTAATTAAAAATGAAATGAATTTACATGCTGGTTGCCACACGTGTGTTCTTTCACCACTCCCCCCTCAGTCGCCCCACCCTCCTCTCCTCCTCCTCCTCCTCCTCCTCGTGGGGAATGTGTTTACCTAGCGTGACTGATCATTTTTTTTTGCTGTTTATTATGTGAACTTTATACACTTTATTCTATAAATTTAATTATATAATTTGCTTAAGCACAATGGTGTGAGAAGGCCAAAGAGGAGAGGGAGGAGCGACGTGGGGTGTGAGGGGAACGGAGTTCATGTGCGTTCGTTGGATTAAACATTTGAGATAAGGTGAACAAAAAAACTGGAACTCTGCTTTTGATTTGATTGACTTGCTCCAGTTTTAAAGTGATTATGCATTCAATCTATACATATATTCATATGGATATATATGCATGGATTATGTCCTAAGCCGACTTGCCCGCTCTACCCGCCGCCCCCCACACCATCCAACACCTGACTGACATTTAAAAGTAGAAACCGAGACTGAGAGCAAGTGAGAGAGTGAGAGAGCGAGCAACTTGGAAAGGAGAGACAAGCTTTGAATGCCAAATTGGGTGAAACTTTTGTCCATTAATATATATTACTACTGATGCCCATGATATCTGACATAATGCCAACGCCCCAACCCTCCACCGCCGTCCCCAAATTGATCCAAGTCTATATATTTAAAGTGTTTTGGTTTTTGTTTTTTGCAGGAGGGCCATTGCGAATCTCTGCCCAACTATGTGGGACGTGGCAATGCGGCTGGCGTTGATTTGAATCGTGATTTTCCGGATCGTCTGCAGCAACCGCATGTCCACCAGTTGCGTGCCCAAACCCGTCAGCCGGAGACAGCTGCTCTAGCCGAATGGATAGTGAGCAAACCATTTGTATTGTCTGCAAATTTCCATGGCGGAGCCGTTGTTGCCAGCTATCCCTATGATAATTCCATGTAAGTGCTTGAATACGGCAGAAGAACCTAAAAGGTCATTGAAATGATGTATTTCTTCTTCATCGATTGTTAGAGCCCACAATGAATGCTGTGAGGAGAGCTTGACGCCGGATGATCGCGTCTTTAAGCAATTGGCGCACACATACTCCGATAATCATCCGATCATGCGACGGGGCAATAACTGCAATGATACCTTCAATGGGGGCATTACAAACGGTGCCAATTGGTATGAACTATCCGGTGGCATGCAGGATTTCAATTATGCCTTTACCAACTGCTTTGAACTCACCATCGAGCTGAGTTGCTGCAAATTCCCATTGGCCAGCACATTGCCCACGGAATGGCAACGCAATAAGCGTCCATTGCTAGAGCTCTTGAGGCAGGCGCATATTGGCATTAAGGGTCTCGTGCAGGATGGCAACGGCTATGCGATTGCTGATGCCAGCATTATAGTCTCTGGATTGGAGGATAAGCCCATAACCACCTCGAAACGGGGAGAATACTGGAGATTGTTGACGCCTGGAATCTATAGTGTCTATGCGGCAGCCTTTGGGTAATAAGATAAGATGATTGATTACAAAAGAAATTGTGATTTGATATTCGAATTTTTGCAGATATCAATCGAGTACACCCCAGGAGATTCGTGTGACCAATAATAATGCAGAGGCTTTGCGTATCGATTTCAAACTGTTGCCCCTTGAGACGAAATATGATGGTATTAGCAGTTTATATAGTCCATATTTCTTTAGACATTAGAGACGATCGATGAAATCTGCATACAAATGATAATGATGATGATGATGATGATGAAAATCGAATGTTTATATTGATGATGATAATGATTAATGTTCATGATAATGTTGATAATGACACTGCACAATTGCATACTGCATCCTTTTAGCTGGCACTACACACACACATAGACATAACTTTCCATATTCACATTCTCCTAACCCACCCACGGTATTGAAATCTCACTTTCACACACACACACACACACTGTCTATATATGCACACTCATATGAAGCCTCTGAAAGAGAATCCTTTTTAAGAAAAGGGTTTTAGGCTATTGTATTTAATTTGGAAATCTCTGTTTTAGTTTTGTTATCCTCTCCCTCTCTCTCTCTCTCTCGCTCTCTCTCTCTCTTTATTTCTCATAAAATATGTACAATTGTTTATCTTTTGGTTTGTTATTTGTTTGCAACTTGTTTAATTTAAGCTGCTCTCTTTTCATTTCCCTATCATTTGTATATACATGCATTCATGGAATGGAATTGGAATCGGAATAGAATGAAAAGTTTGACTGTCAATTCCCCCTCCTCCTCCCCCCGCCACTTGGGATGGCATCAAATGTCTCCTAGAGCTCGAACAACCCGCCAAACAATCCATTTCCATTCTATTCTCTGTTTTCTTCCCTTTCACACTTATTCTTCTTACAAAAGACAAAAACAAAGCATAATGAAAAAGAAAGCAAGTGTAAAAGCAGTAGAAGAAAACCATGTGTAAAATAAGGCAAAAAGAAAACCAAAAATAGAAAACAAAAAAACAAACAAAACTATGCGCAAATTTATGATGAATATGAAGAAATATACAAAAATAAATTTAAATATATAATGAGATAAATATATACAACAAAATATACATACATATATATATATCGAGATATATATTTATGGTTAATCCTATTCGAACAAAAGACAAAACACAAAATTGTTAAACATTTTTTTCTTTACTACAAACTTTTATTCTACAAAACATATATATATATATATATATTTACGATCTATATGTGAAATTGCATTTCTTTTTGGCATAGTTAAAAACTAATTAAAACAAGAAAAGAAGAACGTAAATTAAAAGGTTTAGGAAGGGCAAAATAAATCTATTTGACTTATCGTTTCTAAACAACAACAAAAAAAAAAACCTTAATCTGCATAAAACAATTGTCTTTTCAACTGCCTTTCCGTCTTTAAAGTTATTTCTTCCGTTTCATTTGAATTTTGAATCGAGTAAATCAGTAAGAAACAAATATTCCTCAATATATCAACGTATACATATATGTATATATATATATACATTCCTATATATATATGTAATCAAATAAGTACCTAAATTGTGCAACACATTTTGTTTTTATTATGTGCCAAAAGCTACTAGATAAACTAATGGGCTATATAGAATGAAATTGAATTGTTTCTTTCCGTTAGTTGATACGATTTAAGATTTTTAACAATTTTTGCCTAATGTGTATAATTGTGTTGTAAATTTTTCTTTATTCAAATATAAATACATGCACACACACACACACATACAACTACAAATATCAGAGCTACAACAAAATAAATGTTGATACAACAATAAAACAACAACAACAACAACACGAAGAAAACCAAGAAATTGAAAACCAAAAATGAAGCTAAATAAAATGCACTTTGCTTTCCATTTGCTCCTCAGTCTGATTGATTTTTTGGCATGAATAAAGTAAACGATCATGATATTTATAGATTCGGCCTGCATCTGTTGCTTGGTTATATCCTTTCACTCTCTCTATCTCTCTCTTTCTGTCTCTTTTGTTTTGGCTTTTTATTTTACGCCTTCATTCACAAATTGGGTTTTCGGTTGTCACATCTTCATCTAAGCACAATTTCTCCTCATCTTCATCATCCATCATCGATCTAATTTCTGTTTTTTAAGTTTCGTATTCTTGTCTGTTTATTCTGATCCTGAATTAGGCAATTATCACAAAGTGAAAGTGGAACGAGCTGAACCCGCCGAGGAGAGAAAGGAGAAATTTGATGGCTTTCTTACACCGACCGAATTCGAGCATCACAATTTCACAGCCATGGAGAGGTAATTGTTTCTATTTCTATTCTATTTAATAATTTCTACAATTCACTGATCCATGTCTATATATGCATATTTTTGATGTAGCTTCCTAGGGAACATTACGGCCAGTTATCCATCCATTACCCGGCTCTATAGCATTGGCAAAAGTGTCGAGGGTCGTGATTTATGGGTACTAGAGATCTTTGCCACAGCCGGGAGACATGTTCCGGGTGTGCCTGAATTCAAATATGTGGCCAATATGCATGGCAACGAGGTGGTCGGCAAGGAGATGCTCCTACTGCTAACCAAATACCTGGTGGAACGATTTGGCAACGATGAGCGAGTCACTCGCATGGTTAACAATACGAGAATGCATTTCCTGTACAGCATGAATCCGGATGGCTATGAGATGTCACACGAAGGCGATCGCACGGGCTCTGCGGGTCGCGCCAATGCCCATGGCATCGACTTGAATCGCAATTTTCCCGATCAATATGGCACCGATAAGTTCAATAACATCACAGAGCCCGAAGTGGAGGCCGTTATGAATTGGACATTGTCGCTGCCGTTTGTCCTATCGGCCAATTTGCATGGCGGCTCACTGGTGGCCAATTATCCGTACGATGACAATGAGAATGATTTCAATGATCCGTATAGTCGTTTGCGGGATGGCAACATCAACGGCCGTAAACTGAATCCCACCGAAGATCATGCCTTGTTCCGTCATCTGGCCTTGGTATATTCCCGGGCCCATCCCACCATGCATCTGGGTCAGCCATGTGAACTCTATCGCAGTGAGGTTTTTGAGGAGGGCATCACGAATGGAGCTCAATGGTATAGTGTAACTGGCGGCATGCAGGATTGGAATTATGTGCGTGCCGGTTGCTTGGAACTGACCATTGAAATGGGCTGCGACAAGTTCCCCATGGCTAATGAGTTGCGCAAATATTGGCACGAACATCGTGAGCCGCTCCTCCAGTTTATCGAGCAGGCGAATCATGGTATCCATGGCTTTGTGCGCAGCTCGATTGGCACTCCCATAGCAGGAGCTGTGATCCGACTGGATGGCGCCAATCATTCGATCTACAGTACCCCCTATGGAGATTATTGGAAATTGGCTTTGCCTGGTCAGCACAATGTTACGGTAGTGGCCGATGATTTTGCCCCATTGCGTGTGGAGGTGGAAGTACCCGAGGCTGAACCGTTTGGCATGCGTCTGGATGTTACATTAATGCGTGACGATCCTCAGCATTGGGCATCGGCAAATGATTTTCGCATCATTGAGAATGTGGTCAACACTAGATATCACACAAATGCCGAACTCAGGGCACGACTCGCCGAGCTGGAGAATCAGAACGGACAAATAGCGACCTTTGGCTATGCGGACAATGAGTTTAGCAGATACTTCAATTACCTAAAGCTAACCTCCGATGTGAGTAGTCTCATTCTCAGTGTCTCAAGTGACTAGCTAAATGTGTGTTCTCTTCAATTTATAGATTGGCGAACCAGAGGAACATAAATTCAAACTTCTGGTAATTAGTTCACTATTCGATACGGCTGCTCCCTTGGGCAGGGAAATCATGTTGAATCTCATCCGGCATCTGATCGAGGGCTATAAGCTAAAAGACGCCTCTGTAACTGATTTACTAAAACATAGCATAATCTATTTTCTGCCGCAAACCCAAAAGTTTGACGAAGTCTTTCAAATCTACAATGCAAAGTAAGAGAAAGAACGCGACGAATTGAATATCTAGAAATCTAAACAAAGGTTTTTTTTGTGTCGTTTTGTATTGCAGTAATTCCGTGTGTGATCCCGTGCTGGCCGATGAGCTAGCCGAACGCATATTGAATCCAGAATTGGAACCCGCACGCGATATGTTGCTGCAATTCTTGCACAGCGAACGCTTCGATATGATGATCACGTTCAGTGCAGGCAATTCCGAGCTGATCTATCCCAAGGGTGAGCCGATCTTGGAGAAATTCGCACATGGGATTCAACGGACAGAGTTTAACTATTCTCCGCTGCAGTGCAGCAGTACTGCGAGTCGGCAAATGCACCAAGAGGTGACCGAACGGTTATCCAATCTATTCTACAAACTGTACAATGTACCCATGTTTACACTTGGTCTGTCCTGCTGCCGTTTGCCCACGCATCATGAGATTGCCTCAGTGTGGCGTACAAATATTGAGAAAATCAAAAACTTCCTCGCCCTAACCCAGACGGGAGTGAATGGTCTGGTGCAGAACGACAAGGGCCAACCGTTGCGTGAGGCCTTTGTTCGCCTACTGGAGCATCCGATGGTCTACAATGTCACAAAGAATGCGGCACGCTTCCAACTGATGTTGCCCAAGGGTCTGTACGGACTCGAAGTGAGTGCCCCCAACTATGAGTCGAGGGTGGTCAAGATCGAGGTGCAGCAGGGACAACAGATCGATGTGGGCATCATACGCTTGCATGCCTTTACACTGATTCGTGGCGAGGTGACTGAAATACAGAGCAAGAAGAATAATGGCCTTACCAGCACCACAACAACAACCACGACGACCAGCTTAACGGGCATCGTGTTGGACAACGACAATCATCCCATACGAAATGCCAAAGTCTCTGTCATTCTACCAGCCGGTTTAACGCATTTGCGTAACTTTACCAACAGCCTGGGTGAATACCGTCTATCGGCCATACCATTGGGTATTTTAACACTCAAAGTGGAGGCCCCACGGCATTTTGAGGCCACAAAAGTCGTGCATCTGGTGGACCCAACTTTGCCCATCCAAAATGTCGTCTTCCATTTGAAGATCAACGAGCATGTCTTTGGATTACCCCGATTCCTGTTCATCATCATGGCCAGCATATTGATCATTGTGGGCGTTGTCATCTGTGTCCTGTGTGCTCAGTTTTGGTTCTATAAACGACATCGTGGCAATAAGCCATACTATAACTTCTCGCTGCTCCCGCAAAAGGGCAAAGAGCAATTCGAGCTGGATGACGATGCGGGCGATGATGGTGAAACGGAACTGTTTCGTTCGCCGATTAAACGTAAGTCATTCTCAAACTAGATATAGAATCATTATCATCCTTTTTATCCCTCCCATGCCGCAACACAGGCGGCATGACGATTCAGCCCTACTTCGATGAAGAGAACTTGGAGCATATTCTACATACAGACGATGATACGGATGACAATGGAATGGATGATGACATGCAACCCGAATTGGATGTGGCCGACGAGAGTGGCGATGAGATTGTAATGCTGCATAACCATGGCAATCGGCGGAGGCATTGAACAGAATTTTTAGAGAGAATTAGACACCTGCCCCGCCCCCAAACTTTGCTCCAACCGTAAACACAACAACACAACATAACTGTGATTCAAACGTTTTTAAACAAAAAAGAAAAAAGAAAAGAAGAAACATTAAAAGAAAATAGGAAAGAAAAGGCGCTAAAAGAAAGCATAACCCATTTTTTTTTTTAATTTTAAATTTATTGATACTTATTTTTAGGGCCAAGGCATTCCCATTGATTGATCGTAAATCAATTTGACAAGCATTCCCAATTAATAAATCAATTATTATAATATATTTTAAATGTGTAACTACCTATAACTAAGATTGTTCACAATTCCAAAAGAAAAAACTATTTGAAACTGTTTCCAAAAAGCAACTAATATATGCACATATATATATATATATATGCAGGATCAGTTAACGTCCATTATATTTAAATAGGGCTTAGATTTGTTTTTGGAATTGAGAGCAATCTTATGAGAAAACAATTATAAGCTTTTATATTTTCATTCGTCTGCTTGTGCTAAATGTTAGTAAAAAACAAATTGTTGTAATTATATATAACATACATATATAAAACACAACACACAAAATATCAATGTACGCATGACAGCTTTACGATTTGTATAACTATAAATATCAAACCTATATATTTTATAATGTTATTGTATGCATGCGTTGTGGCCTCAACGAATCTCTTTGCGAAACACCAAACAGCCGATTCCGTAAACACTACCGATTTTATATATATTTCTGTACCCTCCTCATATAATATAGTAAAGTACAATTAAGACTGAGCCTTGCAACCAAACATAATCGAGAAACACAAAACAAAAAACAAAAAACCAATTGTACTTAGGTAGGACGAGAGAAATAGAAATCCAAAGCAATAATTCAAAAGCGCTATATAATCTAACATTTATTAAACGAGCCTTACGCCTGTCCATTTTGCTCTTTATATATGTATCTATGTAAAATGATTATTAATTATAATAAGCTGATATTTTGGCTTGTTTAACCATTCATTTGGTGGCTTGAGAAACAGTTAACAGAACAGCATAAATTACTTTTGATTTGCAAAATATATATATATGTTTGTGAAAACTATTTATCACCCTATATGACCGAGAGGAGAATAACAAATATTATATACACATACATGTATATGGTATAGTATTTATTTATAAAGCTACATACATACATATATATTTACCTATACAGAATCAAATGAGTTTTTTAGCTCACATGAACTGAAGTTTGTGTGTTTTGGCTTTAGAACAATAACCTGTTTATACGAGTACATACATACATACATATATCTATATATATACATATATATATGTAGAAATAAAATACCAATAAACATTTTACTTATTCCATAATCGAATTGAATGAATGTACTTATTGTTCTTGGCGGGGAGTCAATCAGATAAGCAGAAATCATGGCGAATTCATTGACTTTATAATGAAATTGAAATAGTTGCCATCGACACATTAACACATTGATTAAGTTTAATCTAATGGTCTTGTTTTTTAGCTTGAGCTACAGTAAATTTCGGCTTGGCACGTGATTCATGCAAAAATTCATAATTATTTAACATTGACTCTAGATCTTATGCCTATTTATATTGAGTTTAGTCATTTGTTTCTGTCCGATCAACATCAAGTTGTGGCTGTTATACCCTTGCATACAAAAGGGTCTGTTCATTTGGGGTTCAGCTTGGTAGAGTTTCAATGGGCGAATCTTTGGATTTGCTCCTTAAAGTATGCAATGGGCTGCAAAAGTATATATTGTTTTCTTTTCAATGCCTTCTATGTCCAAATTTGTATAAACATTGTTTGTTTTCAAATACTTTAATCGTTTATTCCAATATTTCATAATATGTTTCAAAAAGGGAACTTCGTAAAGATCTCAACTGAGATTTTATTTTTGAAAGATTTTGATAATTTAGCAAGTCTTTTCTGTTCTTATATTTGTGGAATTTGTTTTTCTACTTGAGTTGAAGGAACCTAATGAAAATCATGAACTATTTAATCGCCATGGGAGGTATTATAGGATTGGTTGAAGTATTTTTGTTAATACATACTCAGCATCTATAAATATATGTAAGTATGTATACGTATGCATATATGTATAACGTATACGCAGACAGACAAATATGATTTTGATGGTCATCATCAGAGCGTCAGGATCAAGGTTATCGGGGGAGTGAATGCTCAATGCTTATCATCATCGAGTCCGAATCTGAAACTGTCAACAGAAATACGCAACAACTACACAACTATGTAGCATGGACTGGATGGGATGGGATGGGATGGTGGGCTGGTGAGAGCGAGCGCACTCTCAGCAAGATGGAAACACAAAAGCGAAGGTCGTCATCGTCGTTGTTGTCAACAATGTTATCAGAGTCCGCGGCTCCCGAGAATCCGACATGATGATGATAGTTGTCTCGACTCAAAGCTCAAAGAGCTGTCAGTTCAGTTTCAGACCAGAGTGCTACCTAACATTGTCGTCGTTGTCAACGCGAAAGGAATTATGTTGTGTACACGTAACTTGGCCATCAGATGCCTACGAAGGGTCCACAGCTCCAGCTCAACGGGCCTCGTCGAGCCGGAGCACAGTTTGGGCATTATTGGTGTGCCCTTTGCCAAGGGTCAATCCAAACAGGGCGTTGAGTTGGCTCCAGATTTGCTGCGTCAAAGTAATCTACGTCAAGTGCTGCAGGCCGCTCACGGTTAGTCAACGAATTAGTCCGGAAGAATAAGTCCCAAAAAGGGATGAAACTGAGATGCCAAGATAGTTATGGATTGACTGAGTTTAAAGTGCGTCCAACAATTCACGTGACCCAAATTTTCCTCCAATTTTGTCGCTTCAGACATTTTTAGAGACTACCGATTTCCACTTACCTTTGATATGCAAGTTAATCCGCCCCTGTATTCAATTTAAATGAAACACACATTTTATAATGGATTTGAAATACTTTATTTTGGTTTCTCTTTTGCATTGTTGTTGTTGTTGTTGTTGGCCAGATCGCTTGGTGATCAGAGACTATGGCAATCTGCAATATGCTGTAGATGAGAACTTGCTGCAACAGCAGCGTGTCCATTATCATCACATACGGAACTATGCGGACTTTATGGCCTGCAATCGTGCCCTAATTGGCCAGGTGAAACAGATGCTCCAGGAGAATTCACAATTCCTTGCGATTGGCGGGGATCATGCCATTGGTTTCGGTGGGTATTCAAAAGATTACTTGACATTCAAATTCGACACACACTCAAACACACACACACACAACCACACACCCACACACAGGATCTGTGGCCGGTCATTTGCAGCATACACCGAATTTGTCATTGGTTTGGATCGATGCCCATGCGGATATCAATTTGCATAGTACCTCACAGTCGGGCAATATACACGGAATGCCAGTTTCGTTTCTATTGGAACAATTGCGATCCACTTGGCAGCATGCGGAACTCGATGAGATAGCCCCAAATTGGTGAGTGCAATACTTTCTCTCTCTCTCTCTCTCTCTCCTTCTCTCTATCTCTTTCTCTGTCTGTGTTTCTCTCTGTGTCTCTGTGGAATAAGCTTTTATTTGGGCTGACATCTCTTAGAGGCTAAGAAAAAACATTAACACTTTAAGGCTTATTTCTCTAGATCTTATCACAGTTGGTTATGGTTGTTTTTCTTTTGGTTCTTAATCAACTAAATTTCAGTTCATTTTAATTGTTTTCGATTCATTTGGATTTTGATTTGTTTGTTTGTTTTTCGTTGTCGATTTTTGTGTTGTTTTTTAAGCTTATTTGCTTGTTCTTGTTTGAGCATTTGAGTTTTTTGGTCTCAGTCTTAGTTTATTTTCTTTTTCAACGTTTTTCAATACGTTTCTTTTTTGTCTTTTCGTTTTGATTGTTTTTTGTTAAGGTTTGTTTTCTCTTCTATTTCTTGTTTTCTTTTTTTTTGTTTTTTATATACAATTTTGTTGTAAAAAGTTAAAGAAATTGAAAAATCAAAGTCATGTCAATCAAGATAATTGAAAACGGAAAAATGAAACTCAATGGCGAGTTGAAGGAAGTCAAAAATTATTTCGAAAAATGAAATTAGCCATTATATATGGAAGTAAAATGCTACGATACAATATACAAATCAATATATTCACCGTTATATGGACTCTTTTCCATTTATTAAAAATTAAAGAGAGCGAAAGAAAAAACAAGATGGGGAATATTAGCTGATTTTTGTGGGTTTTCTTTTCTATAGCATACTTTTTGGCGTTGTTACAACTAGCAAAAGTGCATAATCATCCTTGTCTAACGCTTAGAAATCAATCCCCGTCTACGTTAAATACACTTATTAGTTAGTATTATTATTATTTTGTGCCTGTTATCCATTATACTTCCATTTTGTTTTTTTTTTTTTGTTTGTGCTGACAAAATATTGCGTTATTTTTATATTTTTTTGTTTTTTGGTGGTGCTACAAAACAAATCAAATCAAATTGTAATCGAAAACTCAAAATGTCTAGCTTAAACGTTTATGCAAGTTGTATAAAAATTAGATTCATTACACACAAGTCCCTGGGTCGTCGAAGGAACATTCAAGTCCTGGCATTGAGATTACACAAACAGAAAAGGAAACCAAACTGCAAATTAAAGTCAGTACGAAACATATACATATATATATAAATATGTATATATATATATATATAACAATTAAAGAGACAAACTCAATACACACAAGTTGTGACTAAAACTGAGACAACTGATCTGAGGTCACAATATAAGAACCGAGAGAGAGAGAGAGAACAAAAAACACAATGAAATAAAGTTACACAATATATATATATACAATATACAATATACAGGACATAAGGACCAAGCAATACATATACATACATATAAACATATGTACATATAATGCATTGGATAAGGGAAATTTTGTTTTCAGTTGATGTTTTTTTTTGCCTAGTTTTAGCGGTTTGAAACTAGAGTTAAATCGAAATATAAAAACAGAAATTTCGTTGGAGTAAAACAAACTGAAAACTAAATGGGAAGCCATACAAATGTTTTTGTGTGCTTAGCTTAATCTTAAAAAAAAAAAAAAAAACCAAACACGATTGGTTTTTGTAAAATTATTCTTGTCCTTTGCGTAGAAGGAAGGAAGCCACTGAAGATAAGGAGGTTTCCAATAAAACTCAAACGATGTGCCCCTTAAAGTATGCAATAGGCAATTGTGCAATATTTTGTTTCAAGATTCATTTTTTCATCCACAAGACATTGTAAAATTTCTTTTAAATGTATTAAAAACGGTATTTTGAGACTGTCTATTGCATACTTTAGGGGGCAATCACCCTCATTTCACTGCCCTACATCTGACACTGTATATAGGCGCATCAAAGGATGTGAATACGGTGGATATTTGTCCCCTAAAGTATGCTACTGTCTGCTTTGCCTTTGGCCAAGTTTCTTCAACTTCGTATTGCATACTTCGAAGGGCAATTTTTACAAATTTGGACCAGTAAACTGATAAAGTTAATAGGAAACAAACAATTCAAGATAAAACGAAAGATCGACGAGATTTTAATGTGGCTTCCATTCCATTTAGATGAGGAATTGAGAATAAAGTTGCTGGAAATTAAAATGTAATGAAGTTACCAGATATAATGTGTGTGTGTGTGTGTGTGTGTGTGTGTGTGTGTGTAGGGGGTCTATGTATGTGTGAAGAGAGTGTATGTGTGCTGGGAAAATTCTAATGGAGGAAAACTGAAATATTCAAATTGAACTGAACAGATATCTAGCTAGGCGCACACTCACTCAACACACATACACTCACACACACACACACTAACACACACATACATACATACATGGCGGTGTGTGGGCCAAGGAAAGGAAAGGATGAAAGGAGAATCGGAGTAGGATCTTTGTGTGTTTGAGTTGATTTTGGGAGTTTAACCATTCATGGTGTTTATGCATTAAAATAATTACAATTAATTATAATATAATTATACAATAATTATCAGTATTTTTTTGTTCTCATTTGTTTTGTTTTTGGTTTTCTTTGTTAATTAAACTAATGGTTTTGGAAATTCAATTCAAAATCGAACAACAACACACGCCTGAAAATAAAAAAAAGAGAAAGTAATTAAATTAGAATTCGATAATTATGCAATTACTGGGCTGGCTTGATAAATTGTAATTGATTTTTGTTTTTGTTTTTGGCTGAGGCTACAAATAGAAGAACAAATCGAAGAAAATCGAAGAAGATACATACATATACAATATATAGTTAAAAATATATCAAGTACACACGGAAATAAAAAAAACCATCTAAACTTATCATTTTTGGCGATGTTTTATTTTTGGAATTCGAAAAAATCTCTGGTATTTGTTTGTCTCTGTGTGTGTGTGTGGGCGGGTGTGTGTGTGTGTTAATCCAACATTAATAAGTACAAAGAGATAAGTTGAAGAGAGGAAGAGGGAGAAAAGCAAAATAAAAATTATTCATTTATGATTTTGTTTTTTGTTTTTTTGATTGCTGCATCTATTTTTGTGTTTGAGGGGGAGGGAAGTCTTTGCATTACTTACCGAAAAATCACATGACAAATTAATGAAAATCAATTCAAATGAAAGCAGAAAATACTGAAAAACTGAAGGCAAATCGAACATAGAAAATGGTGGAAAATGGGGAAAATGGCAAAACGACACGCGGGGGAAAATGTTGTTGAATTTGCATTGCTTTTTGATTGGTTTGGTTTTGCTTTGCGGAAGCAAACTTAGTCTTTGGTTCGGTTTATCACTTGGGCTAGCTTACTTACATAGACTAGACTAGAAATCAATAATATTTATGTAAATATGTGTGCTGTGTGTGTGTGTGTCTGATGAACACTTTGTTGGTTTTCTGGAAGGACATTTCTTTAGCTTGACAAACTCAAGAAGGACATAAGAGAGAGATCCGTGAGTCAGTGTGTGTGTGTGTGTGTTTGTGTGAGAATTAAATAAATGAAACAAATTGAGAAATAATCAACATTAACTGATCGTACCAAACCGAACCAAACTAAATTAAACCGAACTGAAAGTTAACTGAACTAAACCGAAGTGGAATCAAGTTTTCTGTGTTTGGTTTATATATATGAATATATATACATTTGTGTATATATATTTACATATATATATATATATGTGTGTGTGTGTGTGTGTGTGTATGCAAAGCAAAGAAAAACTCATAATTATATATTTTGAAATACATTTATAATATTAATTTTTTTGCCTTTTTTTTGCATTTGTATTATTTTCTTTCTTTTTTTGTTTTTTGTTTGAAATATCATTTGAAATGTGTGATAAATATTATTAATTAATTGATATAAATATGTTAATAAAATAAATTAAATAGTTTTCTTCATTTCATCATCGTCAGCATTATTATATAGTATTGTAAATGACTTGACTTGGTTTCTTTTTTTTTGTTTGTTTTTGGATTAGCTGCATAAAGAAAGGAAAAGGCTTTGAATTTAAATCAGAATAATTACTAATCTAGGGTGAAATGAAATACATAATGTAATTAATTGTTACATAATCATAAAAATTACACATAATTAAGCATAATTAATGCGCGCACATAAAAGAAATAATCATAGAGATACACAAATACATATATCTATATATATTTATATATATAAAATGAACGTTTTTCACATTTTTTATGTTTACATTTGCGCCACAATAATTCAATCAATCAATCAATCAATCAATGAATTAAGTAAGTAAGCCATAATAATTAGAATATATATAATTTAATCATAAAATAAAAGTATTCTCAGTTGCACACAAATAATATCGTCGCCATTTTGTTATCGTATCGATGCAAGAAAACAAAAAAAAAAAAAAGACATAGCGAACCGTTAACCGATTCAACATTACATTACGTTAAATGTCGGTGTCTAAGTGTGTCTTATACATAATAGAAGAGTCGGCTAGTTGACCCGTTATGTCAATCTCTCTCTCTCTCTCTCTCTCTCTGTGTGTAAGATGGAATGTCAGTTGGTCCTGTTGGTGTCTGTCTGTCTTTGAGCGAGAGAATGCATCAAGAGAGAGACTAGTGACTAGACAAAGAGAGTTGGAGTTGGGGTTGGGGGTGGGGCGGGGTCGAGGGAGCTTTGGAATGTTTGCTAGCTTTTGAGATCATTTGTTTTTGTTTTGATTTTGCACTTGACTAGAGAGAGCTTCATGCTGGGGGAGAAAAGGGCAGCACTATAAACGTTTCATCCTTGAGGGCAACGCACACACACACACACACACGCACAACAATACTCATACATACATACATAACGGAAATGGGAAAATGTTTGTTGAACTTAGTATAGAAAAAAAGGAAAACAACAAATTAAAACAAAATTAAATAAACAAAAACAAATAATAAATACATATACTAAATTTTATCATTGTGATTTTTATTGAAAATATTTCTTTGTTTTAGCTTTTTTTTTCGTTTCCGTTTTCTCAAAAATCAAATAAATTATATAAATGTAAAACATAAATCAAACAAAATAAAAGTAAGAGAGAGAGAAAAAAATAATAAAACATAATATAAAATAAAATTAATAATAAAATAAATCATAATATTTCGATACACAATATTCTCTTTACGTGTTTTTTGTTTTGTTACATACGATATATCAGATACAAAAAGATAATTCTCGTTCTATATATATCTAAATCAGATATTTGTGTAAATTAAAAACTAAAGAAAGCAAAGAAAATAATAAGAACAAAAAAGAAAAGACACAGATAAAAATTACACTAAAGAAAACAAATAAAGATTCAAAAAATAAACGAATTGACAATGGGAAAGTGAGAAAGAGAGAGAGCAACGAAAGCGGGAAAAGACAAAGACTGGAATCGAAATGTAAGAAAAGAAAAGAAAAGAAACAATCAAAATCGAAGAAGGGCGGCAAAAGTCAAATTTGTATGAATTGGTAGTAGAACGCGATGAGTTGGCAACGAAAAGACACAATCAAGTTCAGCTTAAGGATCTCTCTCCCTCATGGCCTCATATCATACAAGTCTGCTTCTTCTTCAGTTAGGGTGGCTCAAAACCAGAATGAGAACACAATTTCGATTCCATTTGCCAAAGGATTGGACTAAAGGATAATTGCTCCTATCAAGGATTCTCTGTGTGTGTGTGTGTGTGTGTGTGTCTGTGTGTGCTCTCTTCCGTTTAGATGTTGTTGTTTCAAAAATTATGCTAGATGCATTTTTTGTTTGTTTTGTTTTCTCATAATTCTCGTTTGTTTCTTTTGTTCTATGTAAATCAAAGTTATTTTAAATTCAAATTGAATTAAATTAAATTACATAATTATAAAATACAATAAATAAGGTTTCTTTCTATTTAGTTGATTCGGTTTTTGTTGCTTTATGCTTAAATGTAAAGAAAAAAATTATATATCGAATATATATATATATATATGTATATAGATAAATATATATGTACATATGTATATATATACATATATACATATAAAAATGAGCTTAAAATGTAAATTACAGACGAAAATAATTAATTGTATAATTTGTTTTTGTTTTGTTTCTTTTGTTATTTATCCATTTTATATATATAGATATACATACAGGTTCATATATGTATATATATATATACACAAGAGATTTAAGTTACATTTTTTTGATACTTTTCTTTTCGTTCATTTGTTTTTCTCTTAACTTTCTTGTCGTTTTTGTTTTTTCGCTTAAAGAACAAATTATAATAATAATTGAGATGCATGAATTGTTGCTAATTCTTATGTTTTTGTTGTTGTTGCTGTTCTGCTTGTTGTGTTTGCCATTTAAAACTATTGCACAATAATAGAATTAATAGACATTAATAGAGAGAGAGAGACAGAGAGAGAGAGAGAGAGAGAGAATGTAGAAGAAAAACAAAACTTAGTTGAATTTGGTGGAAAAACAAAAATCAAGTACATAAATTTCACTTATAGATATATAAAAAACATAAATATACATACATATATATATATATATATGTGTGTGTGTGTGTGTGTGTGTGTGTGTGTGTACATTAATTAATTTAATGCATTTTCAATTGTATACAAAATAAACTAGACAAAATTTCATATAAATATTGCAAACACATTTCTTTTTTTGTTGTTTTTGTATGCAAAACGCAAAAAAATGACGAAAAAAAACTTAGTTATTTATATATGTATGTATGTATGAGAAGATTTACTAACTGGAGCAGAGATTCTCTATCCTTTCGCCTCTCCCTCTCTCTCTCTCTCTTTCTCGCTCTATCTATCTATCTCTGTGTCTGTCTCGCTCGCTCGCTAGATCTAATCCTAATTTGCTTTCTCTCTGCATTGAATTTATAATAATATTAATAATAATAATAAGCATAGTTATAGAAAATAAAATAGATTTATATATATATGTGTGTGTATAAAGAAAATCTTTGGATACCTCTATAATGTGTATGTGTATTTGTGTGTGTGTGTGCAATTGTTAAATAAATTCCAAAATGAAAAGTTTCTAATTTAATTTCATAGATCAGACAGACTTTCCTTAGATTCTTCTTCATTTTTCTTCTTATTTTTTCGTTTTTTTGTTTTTTAATTTGAATTTTGCTACACTTAATTAAATTTAATTTCCATTTTTCTTTGGGGGGTGGGGTGTGTGTGGGGGGGGTGTTGTTCCTACCGATCGAGACATAATGTTTCAAGCAGCTATAGCAAAAGTAAGCCGATTGCACATTTTCTATATAGTTATTCTATATGGCTGGAGATATATGTATATATATATATAACTTTCTTTTTGTTTTTGTTGTCAACATTTTGCTGTTAAGAACAGTTTTTGTTGCAATTCAAGTGAATGTTTTCTGTATTTACTACGTTTTTTTTTTTGTTAGTTCTTTATGTTAGGTTTTTTTTTTTTAATTTAAATTTTTGTGCGGCATTTTTGTTTTTTGAACATTTTCACATTTGAAATGGAAAGAGAATTTGCCGCCATTTTTATATTTTAGTGTATATATTTATAATTAGCCACCATATAGAAATGAACAGACATGTGTATATATATACTATATAGAGAGAGAGAGAGAGGGAGAGTGATTAGTTAGTTAATTAGTTTGCCGGAATTATCAAACGGTTTAGGAACAACCCCGATTGTTCAGATTTTGATGTCAAGTATGATGGATTCTTCTCTTATTTCTGTTTATCTCGCTTAAGTTTTGTTAGTTTTTTAGTTTGTTTAGTTTTTAATCCTAATTCCCTCTCGTTTTTCTTCTTCTTCATCATCATCTTTATCTCATTGTTTATTAGCAGCTGCCTTTTTTGTATTTGTTTAATTCTCTTTACACATTTTCTCTCTGACTAGATTTCTTGTTGCAAATTTTGTTCAAACAAAAGAGTAGAAAAAAAATAGAACATGTCGTTTTCCCTATTAGATATATATATATATAAAAAAAGCATAAATTTACACACATATATATACATACATAGCTGCACACACACACACACACACACAGATGCATACAAATAGATATATATGTATATATAAGGATCTTGTTGCCTTTTAAGGTGATGTTACAATGTTCTTTTTTGCTTGGGATGGATTGGTTTGTCGATCATGTATATATATATATATAGATATATGGTAATTAAGGTAAATCAAATGTTGTTGATGTTGTTGTTGTTGCCTCTCTTAAATACAAATATATATAAATAAATATGCATGGTTTTTGTTGCAAACTTTTGACACAAAACAAAACAAAGAAATCAAACACAAAACTCAAGTTAAATTTAAAAACAAATTCCTAAAAATTATACACATTATGTCATGTATACTCGAAATGTAATGGTTATTGAAGCAAATAAACTTAATAAACTTAATGCAAAATGTTACAGAAATCATAGAAATTACCAAAAATTTCACAAACAATCGAAATGAAAGGCGACAGAGAGGGGATTGAGAGAGAGATTAAGAGACAGAAGGATCTGAACGACATAGTATATATGTATATATATTTGGGATTTGGGTCATTTTTGGAAAGAAATTAAAAAGAAATACTTTCATGTATAACAAACAAAAAAATAAAAAATCAAACTCTACTTTCATCACGTTTTTGTTGTCACTTTCTTCCTAGCTTAAGGTCTACAAACAAAACAGACAGACAGAGAGACAGATAGAGAGAGAGAGAGAGAGGGGGGGGAGAGAAAATGAAGCCTGATTTTGTCATATCAAAATGTTGCTTTGTTTATTTGTTGGTTCTCCTCGTTCTTGTTTTTGTGCTATGCGTTAATAATATTTGCTAAAAATGTTTAGCAAATGTTTCATTCACTTGCTCCTTGAACTATACATTATATAAAGTATATATAAGACATCATATATATGTATTTGAATGTATATACATATATATCTGCATATACATATATATATGTAAATGTTTTGTTTTTAGTATAATATTCACTAACAATTATTTACTTTAGTAAAACGTTCTTCTTTCAAATTTGCGCATAAATTATTGTATTACATCTTCTTCTTCAATGCATCGTTATCTTTCTGTCTGCTTTCTTCATTGATTATAATTCTCTCTGTTTTTGTTGTTCTCTGTTGTTTTTGCTAGTTGCATTTTGCACACTTGTCCCAAGTTGTGTGTGTGTGTGTGAAGAGGACGTTAGTTGTGCTTTTTAACACACAAAACAATACAAAAATTGTATAATCATTAAACGTTACTTTTGTTCTTGCTTTGCCTCAAGTGTTTCTCCTTTTAGTTTTTGTTTTGTTTATAATAATACTGTAGCAGCCTCCATACGATCCACATATGTTCCACACTCGCATTCGAATCGAATACATATGCGTTTTTTGTTTTGTCATCATATTTTTTAAATACTTTCTTGTCAAGCTCAACTAACGTCCATTTCAAACACACAGAACATTCAATACAATTTTGTTTGTTTGTTTGTTTCGTTCGTTTTTGTTTTTTAAGTTTAATTGTTATTGGTAGAAAAATTGGAGTGTAACTAACAGCATACTTTTGGGGGTTTTTTGTTTAAGTTTTGTTTTTAGTGTTTTTGTTTGTTTGTTTTCTTTGTTTTGGAAGATTTCATTGCTGCTTACTTAAATTTATTAAATTTAAAATTTGCCTTTGCTAGTTTATTATTTGTTAATGTTAAATGTTAATAATTTTTGTTTTTTTTTTTGTTGTTGTTGTTGTTTTTTCGAATTTGTTGATTTCTTTGTTTTGCTTTGCGACTAATTTGACTGCGGCTGCAACATGTTGTGCCCCTTGCCACTAACTCCTCCTCCGCTCCCTCCCGCTGCTTTGCCAGAGCCAAAGGGGCATGGCGGCGTGCTGAAGTGAGAGAAAGAGGAAGGAAGGAAGCTTGCTTTGCCACTCAATTCTTTTCCTATTGTTGCTTTCCACTTCTCTTTTCCATTTTGTTTGTTTGTTTTGGTTTCACTTAAATGCTAAACAATAATTTAGCTATTGCAACATGATTAGCGGCGGCCATCGAGGGAAGGATTTCGTTTTCCCGGGGGGATTGAAAGTGGGAGTTGGTGTTGGCTGGTGGCAGTGGACAGACGAGGAGGAAATTGGTAGGGATTGAGATTTTGGCCGCCGTCGTTATTCGTTGTTTTTCACACGCGGGGGAGATACCTATATGTATGTGTGTGTGTGTGTGTGTGTGTCTGTCTGTGTGTGTTTTACACATAAGTTTTTTGTTGCGCTTAGTTACCGTTAATACCATGCATATTTATATATGTATGTGATTGTGTGAGTGTGTGTGTGTGAGTGTATCTATGTGTGTATGTATTAATCCCGAGCTTCATCCTTCAGATTCCGTTGCGTTTACTTGGCCTTATTGGTCTTAAAGCTGACCTGCAGCACCCGATTGCCCATAGTATAACCATTTAGGGCTCTTATGGCCATGGCCGCCTCATCATAATTCGTCATGGATACAAATCCATAGCCCTTGCATTGATTCGTGGTGGGATCCTTGACGATCTTCACCGATTGCACTGCTCCGAATGGACCAAATAGCTGCCACAATGCCGCCTCCTCGGTTTCGGGAGCCAAATTGTAAATGAATATGGGATAAGCTCCACCGGGTCCACTGGCCAGAGTTGTGGCCGCTGCCGCCGCTGCACCCAAGCCATTGGGCAGCATTACATCGAGCATGTCACCGGCCATGGGTGAGAATCGTGCCAAACCCTTATTGACCGGGGTGTGCATGGCTCCGCCAATTCGTCGCACCAACTGAGGATTGAGGAAAGCGGGCAACTGCGGCTGAATGATTTTGCTCGTGCTTCCGGGAGTATTGGAGAATTTCACCACTATGGGATCGGTGCAGCTCGATGGTGTGGTTCCATTCAATGCGATTATGGCACGAGTGGCCTCCTCTCGCTTATCGAAACGTATGAAGCCCACACCCTTGGTCTGTGTATCATTGCCGGCATTCTGTAGGATGCGTGATGTGATTATGGCTCCGAATGGAGCAAATATCGATTCGAGCTCCTGCTGGGTCATGGTCTTGGGCAGACCAGACACATACAGATTGGCCCCCTTGATGGCATCCGACGAGGGTCGTGCAAATGATACTTTAATGGTCTTGTTTTGCAGTCGTAGGCCATTAAGAACATTCACCGCCTGTTCGGCATCCTGTGGCCGCACATAGTTGACGAAACCATAGCCCAAGCTCTGACCTTTGCTGGGGGCCTGAGGATTCAGGGGATCAATATAGACCTGCGACTTGTCACGTATCAGTTTCACAGACTCGATTTCACCCACACTGGAGAAAAGCGAGCGTATCTCATCCTCCGTCATTGTCTGGGGCAAATAGTTCACAATCAGATTTGTGCGAGTCTCTGTGCTGCCATTGCTGCCGTTCTGTGCCCCGCCAGCATTGCCATTGGTATTCGGCTGGGGCTGTGGGGTCTGCTGTTGTTGTTGCTGCTGCTGCTGCTGGGCGGCCGCTACAGCCTGTTGCACTTGCTGCTGGGCCACTACTTGCTGTTGCTGTTGCACTTGCTGCTGCTGCTGTTGTTGCTGTTGTTGTTGCTGCTGTTGCTGCTGCTGTTGGGCGACGGCCTGCTGTTGTTGCTGAAGCTGCTGGGTGACGGCGGCTGCGGCCGCAGCCACTGCCTGCTGTGTCTGCTGCTGTTGCACTTGCAATATGGCCTGCTGGACCTGTTGCTGCTGCTGCAATTGGGCGGCAGCGGCCACAGCGGCTGCATTTTGTACGGGAGCAGCAGCCGCATTGGTGGCCGCCACTGCGGCAGCAGCTGCAGCCGTTTGCATTAGCTGGGCTTGTGTGTCAACGCCGCCGCCGGCTCCTGTGTTTGCCATCATGAAGTCCACTGGCGAGTGACGAGTAGCGAGTGGCGAGTGTAACAATTTGAGGTTGAGGATGGCGAGACCAACGCAGATGCAGAGCATGGAAGAAATAGTTAAATGTCAAGATTAAACCATTTGCAAGTTGTGTTAGTCAAAGATTAGCTACTAATTTATCTCTAATCAAGGCCAGGAGTGCAATTCAAAGCGAGATGCCTTAATTTGCAGTCTTGGTCGTGTTGTTATTGGGTTATACTACATTTAGTTTTGCTAATTTAACTCATTAAATTCTATTTGCTCACTCTCACTCGCCCTTAAGCAAGAGAGAGCCGTATAAAAGTCTCTCACTCACTGTTTACCACGAAAGGCAATTACTTTGTCTGAAATCTGCGATGGATAAGGACCTAACCTTATTTCAAGAAAGACCAACAAACAAACAAACAAACAACCAAACAAAGAGATATGTTAACGACTTTTTGGGAGCAGCTTTCTTATTTTATACTTTTTCTTAGTTTGGTATCTTTTCGGTCGCGAGAAGAGATCCGCTACGTCCCAAGCACACTATGTTTCTGAGCGCAGGAGCAGGACCTCTTACAAGAGGAGAGGATTTTGTTGTTGTCGTTGTTGTTGGTTTGGTTTCTTTTTTTCTTCCTTCTTTTCCCTTTTGACGGTTCGGGAAATTGTTACAAAGCATGTGAATGTGTGTGTGTGTGTGTGTGTGTGTCTGTGTGTGTAGCCGGCCCAACCCAGTTATGTAATACATCGAAAAGCGAGTGAGGGAGAGAGTTGGATGAAGGATGAGGATGGAGTATAGAAAACTCGCACCCCTTAACCCAGGGGAGAAATGCCGAAAAGCATAAAATGAGCAACCGCGATGTATGCGTGTGTGTGTGTGTGTGTGCAGGCAGGCGCAACGAACTATCATCCAACATAGCAACCCTTAGTTTAAGCATGTTGTCATACGTTGCAAAAAGCAACAAAAATAAACTGAAATTCAAACTAGTCAAACAATTGGAAAGAAAACTTTGCCGACCCTCTTAAGGGTTAAATGGTTACAACGGTTTTTCTTGTGCTGGCAACGCCGCGCCATCATTGCCAACAACCCCAGAAGAAGGGCTGCTGTGACGCCTTGGCAACTCAATGAGCTAGTTACAAGTTCCGATCAGTTGGTTCGCTTTGATACTTTTCCGTAGCATACTTATGAGGGCGGATCACTGAATTGGAAACATCTCTTTGAATCATTTTGCCAAATTCTCTACCAACTGTTTATTGTTTATCGACAATATTTAAGGGCTACATTGTGCCTTATAGTCGAATATGTAGTATATTGAATACTAGCAATTGGCATCATTTCATTCACAGCCTCACAATGTTTTAATCTCTAATCAATTGCCAAGTTGTTAATTGGAAAACAAAACAAAGGTTTTGTATCTGTGTTAAAGTTGGCTTAAATACATTCTAAATACTTAATAAGAACAAACATTTACGAAATTGAACTAGTTCTTTGTTGGCAAGGAGAAGGAAATGAAGATGATTGATTCTGTTAGGCAAAAGTGTTAATGATCCTTGAGGCTTATAACTTTATTGTTAATGATTTCTCCTTACACCTTGCGAGAAGCAGATTATCGAGAATTATGTTGAAAGACATTAGCAATACGAGTTTTGCAGTGTTCTCAACGCCTCCATTGACGTCTCAACACACACACACACACACACACCATACGCAGCAAGTCAAAAGGTCAAACACGCACGCATAGATATGTATGTATGTATGTATTATATAGTCACACCTCTCTTGTACATGCTAATGCCATGGGAACGTTTGGTACAATTTCAACTTAAATTTGGAATATAATTTCATATTTTAGAATTAAATACTCACTTGTATTTCGTTTAGAACACGTTGGGAGGGGGCTTTCCGTTGATTTTCTTTTGCTAATTTTGCCTTTTGTGTTTCGTTTCGTTTTTGTATATTGTTGTTGTTTTACTTTTTATTTTTTGGCCCGTTGTCAAAGCCAAACAAATAAAATAATTAATATGCGTATCTTTTCTCCCTCACTCGTCCTCTGTCGTTTCTCTCTCTTGTTTGTCTCTCGCGCTGCTCGCGCTCTGAGGGGTGTGGGGGAGTGGTATTGGTGTATTATTTGGTGGTGGGTGGTAGTATATATATGTATATATGAGGGGTTTTCCTCTCTTTCTCTCTCTCTCTCTCTCAGTCGTTGCCACTCGTTCTCTCACACTTTTTGTCGTACGCGCGCGCGCTTTATACACGGCGCCTGCTATCGTCCTCTCTCTCTCTCTCTCTCTCTCTCGGTTTTATCCTTTGACTGGTTTCAAGCCGGATTTCCGTTTTATTAACAATTTTACTTAATATTTTTGTTGGTTTTTTTCTTGTTTTTGCTTATTGGTTGTTGTTGTTGTTATTAATTAACGCCGCCGTCTATTTTTAATAAAAAGAAAACAACAAATAAAATAAGAAAATATGTATGTATGTAAATGTATGGGAAATGAACATTGTGAAAGGGAAAAATGGCAAATGTTGTAGCGTAGGCGTAGGCCCAACCATTGTGCGTGTATTTGCCTGTCTGTGTGAGTTATCGATTCATCGATTTTTCCCCAAAAATCAAGCAAATGCCGATCAACGAAAACAACAACAAGGAAAGCGCAGCGGCATTATAATCAATAATCAAAACGCAGAGTTAAAACAACATAAAACAATTAAAATGTTATACAATTTCTTAATTCTTCATGGTTTTGGTTCATTACTCCTCCCTCCCTCTCTCCTGGCCGGCAGGCACTCATTGCTTTCATTCTGATTAGCATGAGAGGGGGGGGTGGTGAAGGGGTGGGTGAAGCAGTGATTTTCAATATGTATGTTGGTTGTTGTTGTTGGTGGTGGTGGTGGTGGGCAGCAGGAGGCGCATAGTGGCCGCTGAGAGAGTGAACGCACTCTCTCACTCTCTCGCGTTCCATTCCTTTCTAGAATACTTGTGGTATTGTTTATATGTTCATACACACACACACATATGTGTATATTCTTTTTGTGTATATTATATACATATGTACATATTCTTGTTATAAACTAAATGCTGCCGCATATTTTGCCATTCTCACTCAACACTCACTTACACACACACACACACAGTCGAACTAGTATCTAAAACGTTTTTGGAATCGAAATACACACGCCGATCTTGCTTTTTGAATTGTTCTAATTTGTGTTTCCGCGGGTTTTTTTTTATCGTTTTTTTTTTGTTTGTTTTGCAGTTGTCCAGCAACGATATACAATATGATTTTACATACTTATTTGCGTTTTTATGGCAACCGGCGTTTTGTTTACTGCTTCGCCATTCTTTCCTCTTGGCTGTCTGACAAAATGTATCAAAATTACTATTTTCTTGTAGTACTCCCACACTCACACACACTCAGGCACACACACACAACAGTATTCAAAACACAAATCGATAGATACACGTTTTTAGAGATGCGCTAATTGCGCAGGTGTTAACGGACATTTCAAACTTTGCATTCATTCACTGTTATTTAACAGTTTTGCCAATTGTTCACTGCTTACTTGTAACGACTACTTCTTCTTATTCATAGATGACTGCTTTCTAGTTTCAAAATATACTCTCAAATTCGTTTCAAAATAACAACAAAAAAAACACGAAATCTTTATAATCAGATACTCAGGTTGCAACGTTTGTAGCTGCAAACAATGCCCATTCTCACTTTATCTTTTTTAATCAAACCTTTAAAAAAGAAAAAACAGTTAGTTAGTTTTCGTGTCTTTAAGCGTTTGTATCGTGTCACGATTTCATAACTACTAGCTGCGCCCTTTTTGCCACTCACTGCTGGTTGTCGGTCGTGCTCTCTCGCTCTCCCCACAGCGACATAAGCAGCAGCAGCAGCGTGCGAGTTTTACAGATACACAGCACACTTACACACACACACGCACGCATACATAGTGAGCGAACAACTGAGAGGATCGGCGTCGCATTAGCAATAGATTAAAATGCTACTACTATGTACTATTATTTATCTTCACTGAGGTCCCCTTCCACCCCCCAAGCCACGCACTTCTACTGCTGCTCCTGTCACTCATCCTACACTGCCGCCTCTCCTCTATAAGCGAATGGATCGTTTTTGCCTCTCTTTGGCGAGTTTGTTGAACTTTTTTTTTGCCGTTTTTGTTTTTGCCGAATTGCATATTGTTTTTTTTTTGACTATTAATATTTAACACACACACACAAACAAATAAAGCGGGAGAAAAAATAGATATATGTACAGATATAATTGCACAATTACATATTTACATATGCAGCAACGCGCAAAAAAAAAAAAGGAGAAAAAATTGTTTCTTCTGTTAGCGCTTGCTGCTGCTGTTGTTTTAGTTGTTGTTGTTTTTGTCGATGATGCTGCTTCTGTTTTTGTTGTTACTGCTGCTAATGTTGTTGTAGTAGTTGTAATTGTTGTCGTTGTAGTTGGTGTGTTGTTTGATGCTGATTTGATCTGGTTGCACAAGTCTTTTTCTTACGTTTTTTTTGTGTTGTTGATTGTTGCTGCTGCTACTGGCTGCTTCGAGTTTGTTTGTTTGTTAACCGTTATATACTTTCGAAATATTAGCAAATAACCCAAAAAAAAAAATCAATTGCAGAATAGAGCACCTTGGATATATGTGTATATATATAAAAAAATTTTTATTAGTGGCAGAGCACACACACGGAGCGTATAAAGTACTGCGGCGTACGACGTCTGGCGTGGAAATGAAATGGCAGAGCCCGAGAGAGAGCCGCATTCACGTTGCCGTTGTTGTTGTTAGTGCTGCTGCTGGTGGTGGTGTCGGCGGCGGCAGAACCGACGATGGTGGCAGCGGGTGGGTTTTTTTTTTGTTTCTGCTTACTAAAGATGGAAACATTTAGGGAATTCATTCATATGCTTATGAAAATTTGTTTTATTTAAACACAAAAAATTATTTATAATTTAAGACGTATTTTTTTTATATGATACATATGTATGTCTGTATGTTATATGGCTTTAACCCAAGTGTAAACACGGCTTAAAGGGCAGACAAATCAAAATGGCCGACATGCGTGTGCCATTGGGGGAGAGAGTGTGGAGAGTATGAGAGCGTGAGCGTATTTTAGAGTTGTCGCATTTCCAGCGCCTGGAAATGTTTGAAATGTTACGTTATTGCGCGCCCACCCCTGTTATAATATTCCATGTAGCTGTTTGCAAATTAGTAAATTTACAAGTTTTGAGCTTGTCATATATAATTTATATACATACATACATATATTTTTGTTAATATATACATAAAAAATGCACATTAAGTGTCTTTACATATGACCAGAGTTGCAACTCTGTTACGGCTTATCGAAATTGAAATTATCGAACGATCGTTAAAGCTTGAAATAAGGAATCTCAACATTCAAACATTTTTCAAATTTTATTTACAGAAAAAAAAAAAAACAGCTGAGCCTGGGACTTTTGTCTCTTTCATGTATATGTATATGTACATACATATGTATGTATATTCCAGTGAGGTCGTCAACCGTTTTATGATGCACGCGACCAGATTATCCTTGTGTATCCTTGTCGTGTGGGTTTCCTTTTTTTTTTTTTTTGTGTTTTGTACATATATACACTGGACCTGTAACATGGAAAAATAAAGCATATCCGACTGTGCAAATTCCCCTTAAATTTTTGTGCCCTTATCCTGAGACCGGACATAATCTAGTATTAAAGTATTAAATAAATGAAAACTTTTAAATTGCAACATTAAATATTAAAGATTAACAATCGTTAATCTAAGGGCTTTGCAAAAAAATACATATAGAAATTTGCAAGGGTAAAAAAACTTCGTCAGAGCTGATGTTTGCCTAAGCCCCCGGTTTTTGGTTTTTGCACTGCCATCGTTGTTGTTTTTGTTGTTGTCGGTGTCGTCGTCTAGCCAGCCACCACCAATACCATTGACACCTAGGGTTGCTTCTCTACAAATTGAAAATAGTTACACCCCCTTAGCCCAACCCCCGCCGCAAACACACAAAGAGAGCGGGAGAAACTGCGAGAGAGAGAGTCTGTTTAACTTCAATCCGAACTCAAACTCGAACTCGAGCACGGACTCCAGGGCATGGACACGGTTCGGTTTTTCTTTCTTTCTTTCTTCCTTTTTTTTTTTTTTTTTTTTGGCATGCGTGTGTTTAATTGCGCTTGTATTCAGTTCAGAATTCAACATTCCTCCCTCCCCCATACCACGACCCTCCCCCAGTGTGTATGTACTTCCTGTGCCCTGTTTATGTTCCATGTGCTGATTTCGTTTCCATTTGCTATATTGCCTGTTCCAGTTTACAACTTGCGAAATTGTAACTCAACATTTAGCACCCCTTCCGAGGCAAAAGGGTATATCGAATTTTGACCACAAACGTTTTTAGGCTCTCGCCGGATCCTTGGGACTTCCTTCGTCCGTTTGGATAGAATAAGGCAAAGGGTATCAAATCTTTGGTGTCTTTGACACTCAACTTGGGATTTTAATTTATTTGCATTTTTCTTCTTTTTGCTTTGGTTGGGGGTGGTTTCTGCTTGGTCGGTGGTGCGAATTCACACACAGACATTGCAGACAGATCGGCGTCACAAGTGTTCATAAATCAGCTTGATTAGCGCTGAGCATCTTGATAAGGAAACATGAGAAAAATGAAAAGAGAAAAAAAGACAAATATATGTATGTATGTATGTATGTACATATGTATGTATATGTCGACTGCCCTTAGCAGTAGGCAATCATTTTCAGTGATATCACCGATTTTGGCTTTATGGTGTAAGAGGGGAGTGTTGTGTATGGTGTGTCGTTAAGGGAGGGTCATCTCCTTTTCCTTTTCGATTTGTTGTTGTTTTTGTTGTTGTGTTTGTCTGTTCTTTTTTTTTGCAGATCTGGCAAAAAATATACAAAATACAAAAACCTTTACAACAAAACGGGATTAAAAAAGCAGACCCAAAACAACACAAGATTACAACCAAAAAAGGGCAGGGAAACCGTACAGGGACTGACTGCCAGGGGCTGTCAGAGAGTGCATACAATGTAAGAGAGATGGCGGGGGACGAGGAGGAGGCGAAAACCAGGGTCCACCCTTAACTGAAATTCGGTTGTATTTGCTGTTTGAGCAACAACAACTAAAATAAAGTTTCACTAGGAGACACCGAAACTGGACTGAACTTGAGTCGAGTCCATGATTCATATGCAACCCTCTCATATATGTACATATACCCTAATTTCTCCCCTACCCTACTGCCCAAAATATCCGCATTTACATAATGATCCTTAGAGTGCTTTTAACTTTGCACGTCTCACTGCACGGCGATCGGCTGCAACACAACAGACCGACAGATGCAGTTTTTCCCTTCGAAACTAATAATAATCATAAAAATTACCATAAGACACCGGGTGAAAGGACCAAAGAATGCAATGCCCGATCGTGTGCGAGAGAGGGAGAGAGGGCGAGAGGGAGAATGAGGGCCAAGGGGAGGACACAGACTGCATGCCATTTGAATTGAGGCATGTGTGCATGCTGTAGCCGTTTTTCTTTTTTCCACACACACACACACACACACACACACAAACAATTTGTTCAGCATTGTTGGAAAAACGGGAGCAATTCGATTTTCGTATTTACCACCTGGCTTACTAATCAGGATCAGCAAAAAGGAAATAGGGGTATAGGCCAACAGATGTAGGAGAAGCCAAAATGCTAGGGGGAGGCCACAAATTTGCTAAATTGCAAAAATCTGATAAACATCTACATCTATATGTACATATTAGATTATAGATCTCATAAGACATTATATAAATAACTAAATAATAACAACTGTAAATGAATATCACTTGGCTATTCAGATATAAGGATAGTCAAAACTAGTGCTAGGTGGAGACAAGATATGAGCAACGAAAATGTCTAAAACAAATGATCTAGGTAATGGGAATTCAAATCTCTCATTTTCATGAAATTCACCTTGATCATTCTAATCATTCTTGATCAAGTCAAGTCAATCGTCCTGCCGTATATGTACATACATATATATACATATAAGAGCTAAAGTCATATTTGAAATTGAATTTGAAAGTTCGGATAAAAAATCGCATGATATTAAGCTATGTCTATGAAAATGTATCCCTAAGGACAACTAAACATAAGGGCGATGTTTTTATAGATGGTTTCCATTCGAGTTTTTAGTTGAGAAACTCTTTCGATTCAATGGGTTATTTTACTGATCTACCAATTCTGTGTGAATGCTAGTCGAGCCTTCGATTGCACTTGATAGGCTTCTCCCATTCCCATTCGCCACCCCCTCCACCCTGTCTATATTGTATGGGTTATTGTTTTAGTCTGACTTTGACTTCCACAGCTGTTATTATTGTTGTCCGATTCAATGTTATTTGACTTTCTTCTTTTCTTTTGCATTCTTTTCGTTTCAGTTTGCCAAAGGATCAATTGGTTTACATTGGCTTGAGGGACATTGACCCCTATGAAGCGTTCATATTGAATAAATTTGGTATACGCTACTATGCCATGGATGTAAGTAGGAAAGAAAAAACAACAACAACAACAACAAACAAACAAACACACAAAAATTTAGGACTAGGTATATCCTAGTATGTATGTATGTATGTGTGTGTGTGGTAGGTAAAATGTCCTTTTTTCAACTCTCTTTTGTTTTACTACATTACAATTCGTGGCAGTTGTGAAAAATTGTAAAATTCCGGTTTACATTCAATCGCTCTCTTGCTCACACTTTCGCCCTGGGGCTATGTACCTCTATCTCTGTCTGTCGGTCACCCTCTAGCCGCTGGCTGGGATCAAATGACGTGAACGTGAACATGGATCGTGCTTGGAATGCCTAAAATTTACACAGTGTCCTTCTCGGTTCTGCATTCTGGTGTCGACATCCTTCTTTCTCCTCTTGCCTCTTGCCTCTTGTTGTAAGCTTCAGGCATTTATAGGGGTTGCCCTCACTATGCATCATCATCATCGTCGTCATCATCATGGTCGTGGTGGTCGTTGTTGCACCCTCCCTAGCTCAACTCCTAGTTGCTGCTGCTGTTGCCTCCTTCTTCTCCTCCCCCCAGTCGGTATTACATTGCTCTCACATTTCCTCTTCGCGATCCCCGGCTTTCCGATCCATATGGTTTCGGTGGTTGGTTGCAACGTAAACTACGTGCTCGGCCACATCCGCTTTTTTCGCATCCTTGGTTTCTCGATTATTTATGGCTCGTGCAAAATCGACGTCTGTTGAAAAATGATTTTAATGTTCTCGCTGCTTCCTTCTGAGCTGCAAATTTATTATAGCTCATTAGTTCGATCGAAATATGCGTGCCCCGATGAGGCAGAGGCAAAGGCAGCGGTAGGGTTTGAGTAGCACCAGAGAATCCCTCCATCCCTCCATCCCTCCAGGGGTAGTAGGAATTATGTTTCCTTTAAAAAAGTAAATTTCCCATCATAGTTTGTTTTCAGTACAGTTGGCTCGGAAATGCTAATAGACCAATCCAACTCATTAGCAATACATGAAAGCTCATTAGATATACTCATTACAGAATTTTCTATTGTATATAAGTAGTTAGTAACAAGTTAAATGAGCTGACAAAACCCTCGCAGAGGTTTATATAACTCGAAATCTAAAGGACTTAATTAATATATAATATAGGTTGCCCTTAGGATGAGAATAGGATGCTTAGATAAATCTTTCATCAGATTTTGCGAGGATAATTTATTGTTTTTGTATCCAATCATGATTTGTTCCAACCTCAGACAGTTTTCTAAAAGTCACATCAATTTTCATATTGACCTAATAAATTTGACCGAAATCAATAGAATTTTTCGCATGTATTTGGACTTAAGAATATTTTCTAAAAACTTTAAATACTTTTAAAGATTTAGATGATTTTGGAGGAGATCCTCAAATATTTAGACAACCTTCTAAGATAAAATCCTCAAATGTTGAAGAAGAATTAAGTATTCCTAAAAATAGACTTTATTATAATTACAAAAACTGTATAAAGAGACATCCTTTTTGAGCATCCTTATTGAACAAGTGTCTATAATGAGGCAGGTTTGAGATCCAAATGAAAAGTTACTTAGTTACTTAGCATTGATCCTGCCTATAAGAAATCCTTTACACATTTCAAAAACTCATATAATTTGTAATAATAAAATCCTTGATAATTTGTGAAATGTGTGTTCTCTTCTAGGCCATCGATAGATTGGGTGTGCCCAAGGTGATTGAAATGACATTGGATGCGCTTAATCCGCAAAATAAGATTCACGTTAGCTTCGACATTGATGCCCTGGATAGCAATGTGGCCCCCAGCACAGGGACAGCCGTACGTGGTGGACTTACTTTACGGGAAGGCATCAGCATTGTGGAGGCGCTGAGAGACACGAAACGGGTGCAGGGCGTCGATTTGGTTGAGATTAATCCCAAGCTCGGCAATGACCGGGATGTTCGTACCACTGTTGAGTCCGGACTTGAGATATTGAAGAGTATGTTTGGCTATCGGCGATCGGGTCATTGGGGCAACATTGATACGGGCATATTGGGTAGTGAGTAATGCAAGGGCAAATGCAACAACAACAAACGGAGGGAACAAACTAGTATCAACAAATGCTTTTATATATGTTTATATTATATAATATATATATATATATATTTATGTACAATTTATCAAAATCTTACAAAGTATGGAGAGGGAGACACAAACAAAATAAAAGAAGAATACAACAAAGGCTAAGAAAAAAGAATAAAAACAATTGTTTAATTGCAATTAAAGCAAAGAACAAGCTGAAAGTTTCATTGTCTAAACTAGTTTATAATTTGTTACAGACTGAGATTCCAATTTTTGGGTCTACGATCAGTCGATTAGTTATCCGTCTTGGGTTGTGCTGTAGGTAAATACGCGGATATATTCACATTGGCCATAAGATTGGCCGTCTGGAGAAGCTCATTGATCGGTGGCTGTGAGATTGGACTTGTCACAGCTACGGAGGATGCAATTACATTGCTTTTACCATTAGAGGATGAAGATTTCTCCAATTTCTGATAAAGTTGAGGGGCAAAGTTTCGTAGCAGGCGCCGCTGCAATCCCAACAACAAGGAATTCATGGCCCCAGAGAGCACGATGATACCGGAAATAATGGAGCACAGGCGTATAACGAAAGTCAAGATATGATCACGATCATTGCTGACTACAATCTTCAAGGCGGACCAATCGTACTTAAAGTAGATGCCCGGGGATCCATATGAGTTTCGTTCCGAATCTGCAGTATGTAGGATCGGGTGTAAGTAAATGGAGCAATGTCACTGGAGAGGCAACTTCTACTCACCCAATTTGCGCACATTCTCCGTGACGGAATATTGAAACGTATTGATCGTGCTGAACGTCTGCTCGATTTCTGTGGGCACAATTTTGAGAAAATACTGCACTGTGGTCGCTTCCTCCTGTATAATGGTCTCATCTCCCTCCAGTGGCTGGACGATTCGTCGCGAATATTGACCAAAACTTAGACGATTGATGCGATGCGTGAAATTCGCTGGCATGCGACGAAATTCAATCATCCAATGATCCTCAAATAGACCCACCACTGGCTGGGCTCCACCTACCAAATGCAGAACGCCAGCCACTTTATTAATGCCCAAAGTTCCATATAAGCGGCAGGCATCGAATTTTGACTCCGGTTGCTTTAAATGTGCGTCCTGATGCAGATCCATTACTGCTTGAAGCGAGCCGGGCGGTGGGGCTGCCGGTTTTGGCAAAGAATCACTCCTCCCTTTTAAGATACCATCACGCATGATGTCCTTGAACAGGATATCGGCCACAGAATGGTATTGCTCACGCAGATAATGATTCGTCAGCTGTGCAGACTGAAATTGCATACGGTCCGCATCGGACAACTCCCACCATACGCCCTCGCGCTGTAGTGTACCATACGCGAACACATCCTGTTGCGTCTCGTCCATTAGATCCACTCCCGACAAGGAGGCACACGGCATGGCCACCGTTATGTCCACATGCATTGCCACCTGCTCCTCGAGCGCAATATCTGGCTCGAAGTGATAGATAATTTGCGTTTCATGCCAATAATATTGAAGTTCCGTATAGACCAGGTACACAATCAGCAGGCGGCTTAGCAGGGAAACTGTTCGGCAGGGCAAGACGAGAAAACAAAGGTTGAAAAAAGTGCCATCGAATTGTGGAGATTTGACTTACGTGTCCCACCAATCTCCGTTGTCTCTGTGTACTTCTCGGGCACCTTTTTGAAGGCATCAAGGTTCTTGGCAAGCTCGAGCAAGTTGCTCCTATCGCCACGATAGCGTAGCGTCGCTGACATTTGCGTGGATGGGTGTGTGTGCGTGCTGTTTAGATAACTGTGCCACTATCGCATCCAAAATCTCATCTCATTGCCACGTATTCCAAAGCCTGTTTCCCTGAATTTCGGATTGACGGCTCCACACGCCTAGTCGATGAGAACGATAATTGTTGGCCGTATGAACGGCGTGGGGAATGGCGTTGAAATCCTTGCTATTTATTTCTTGGACTTGATGTATCTAATGTAAATAAATCAACATTAGCAAAAGATAAACATATGTACATATGTATGTAAATTTACACCGGCTCGTTGCCAGGGCTGCAAAATAAGCTATCGTAAACCTTACCAGCTGTTAAAAGCAGATTCAGAAATTCTCTGTTAACCCACTGTTAACTTTTTAACATTTGTAAATTTAGATTGTTCAGCATATTAATTAAAAGTTAATTTATTTCACTTTCAATTCCAGAAGTAGTACATATTAAATCATTGAGTTTAAATTAATTGATAAAAATAAAAAAATCAAAATAAAAAATATTTCAACAAATTTTTAATTAATTTAGTTTTAATGGCTGTCATTCCGACACAATAATTTGATAATAACGTATTCAAATTTAAATCCTTTTTTTAAATTAAAATTCAATATTTATTTTTAGGGGGAAAAAAAATTCGATCAACAATTTATTTTCCCGCAATAATTTAAATGTGGCGCAAATTTTTTCAGATATTTTGGTATCTGGCAACGCCATTCGGAGTGCTTTCCAACATTGCCATAAAATATGACGACACTATTTTTGCTGGAAACAGCTATATTTAGCTATAGTCCCGCTAAAAAAATTTAATTTTCTTTTGTTGATTACACAAAAACTATGAAATAAATCGCCAAGGCGCACCTGAAGTCAAACTCGTGGAATTTTTCTGTTTTTGTTTCGTTTTGGGCTCGAGTAGTTCACGTAAATATTTACCAAAGTAATTTTTAAAAAGTAGCCCTGTGCTAAATGGGTCAAAAACCAAACAAAAAGAGGCAAAAAAAATCTAGAAAAAGTTGTGTTTAAATATTAACAGCAAAAAAATCAAAACAACAAAAGCTTAATATTGCAATCGATATTTATCGATAAGTCGCTAACCTCCCATCACTATCAACTAGGGGACGCGCCAAAATATGTAAAGAACAACAAAAAAGGAAGTTATCTATATTATTTGTTCAATTGGCAAACGGAGAAAAATATTCAGCGAATAAGTTCAACATGAGCCTGGATGAGACCATATGCGCTTACTTCGTGAACAATTTGAAGGCCGGCAAATCCATTGCCAATGATTCCACCGCCTCTGCATCGGCTGAGCTATTGGATCAGTTTAATGTTGCCCTGAAGCTGATGCGACAACAACTGGCCGAGACACAGATACGAGAGATAAAGCCCAGCGAGGGATATCCATTGATAGCCAGTGGTAATCTAACTAAAAAGGATGTCTTTGTCTTGGTCCACTTCGAAGGGGAATTTTTCGAGCAGTTGTCCATGACGAAGGCATTGATTTTGGGTCCACCATGCCTAGTGGGATGCTTGCGCCGTGATGAGCCCATTCCCATGGGCAGCAACGTCATATACACGACAGCTATGCGGGATCTGCAAATATCGGCCACTGGCATTTCGCCCGCAGAAAAGGAGGAGCTAAGCAAACTGATCCAGTACATGGGTGGCGTCTATTTCCAGAGTTTTGGTTCCCGCATTACCCATTTGATATCGAATACCATTAAGTCGAATAAATACGAGCAGGCCACATTAAATGATATCCCTGTGATGCACATCGATTGGGTGAAGTGCGTCTGGGATCGCAGCAGACGCAAAGGCAAGGAGTTTATACAGGCCAGTGACGACGAATTCGCATCCTATCGTTTGCCCACATTCTTTGGAGCCAATATAACGTGCAGTGGCTTGGATTCAACACGCAAGGACAAGGTAATGCGTCTGGTCAATGATAATGGTGGCATCTATCATCGTGCATTTCGTTCCCAAGTCGTGGATATTGTCATCACCGATCAATCCAAGACGGATACGGATAAATATAAGGCGGCAGTACGTTTCAAAAAGGACGTACTCTTACCCGAATGGATATACGACAGCGCCGCGCGTGGTTATGCCCTGCCCACCAAGAAGTATGAAGTGCGTGCCGGCAAAAAAGTGTCCACACCGACCAAACAGAGCCGCGCAACCGCCGCAGCAGCCGATCAGACTCAACTCTCGGATATATCTAGAATTAGTTTCGTTTCCGGACCATCCACGCGTCGCATGTGCAGCGATGTGACCACTGTGAATGAGACACTAAGCAGCCTGCCCAGCAATAGCTACAGCTCCCCGGCTAAAGTTGATCTCCTTAAAAAGGCAATAAACGCAAACAAGAATTACATTTCTGTACTGGCCGAAATATGTCCCCGTCAGGCCAAACAGGCGGGCACTTTTCTGGATGGATGTTGTGTCTATTTGAGTGGATTCCGCATGGAGGAGCGAGAGAAATTGAATCGTGTTCTTAACACCGGCGGAGCTACGCGTTTTGATGAGATAAATGATGGCATCTCTCACATTATTGTCGGTCAATTGGATGAGGCGGAAATGCAGCAATGGCAACGGAATAATATAACCGGACTTGTTGTGCAATTGGATTGGTTATTGGATAGCATCAAAGCTGGTCGCATGGTCGACGAGGTAAACTATCGTGTGTCATGGCCACCACCAGATGAGGCAGCAGCCGCAGCGGCGGATATTGCCTCGCCTGCCAGCAAGAGAACATTGCGGACCATGAATCATTCGTTCAAACAGCCCGCTCCAGCTGTTCCAATTAAAAAGAAACTCTTCGCCGTGGATCCTCCGAGCAGAGAGCAAGCAGAACAAGAAGAGGAAGCAGCAGTTGGTGTTCTGCTAGATCAGTATTCGATGGACCATGAACCGGCTGTTCCATTGCCGGCAGCAAGTTCCACACAGTTGCCAGTGAAGCTTCCTCCATTGGCAGCAGCTGCATCTGTATCTGGTTTGCCATTACCGGAGCTGAGTGCCAGCACTTTATCCATTGATTTTGATAAACTTGACTATTTTTCGGGCATCTCGGTGTATGTGCACAAGGATTCGTTTAATACCGAATTCTATAATCAAATACTGAGTGAATGCGAATCGGCCCAGGGTATTCTGGTGTCCAATAGTTTCACCGATACCGTTGACTATGCCATCGTTAGCTTCGAAGTGGCCTTTCTGCCAGAGAGCTTGCCCATTCAGGCACGTCATGTGGTCACCGAATTGTTTATGGAGAGTTGCATGAAACAGAACAAGCTAGTGCCCATTGAATACTATCATCTGCCTGTGCCGGCCAAAGTGGACCGGGAACATTTGGAGGGCATGACCATTGTTGTCTCTCTCTACGCTGGTCTGGAGAGAGATTTCATCAATTCGATTGCTGAACTGATGGGCGCCAAGGTGAACAAGACGTTCATTAAAAAGGAGCAGCCTCTATTGGTGTGCCCAACAGCCGAAGGTTCCAAATATGAGGGAGCCATTAAATGGAAATTTCCAGTTGTTACTTCCGCCTGGCTTGTGGAATGCGCCAACCTTGGTGAGAAAGTGCCCTATACAAAGTATCTAGTGGGGAAAAGTCCCGAAGATTTCCCTAAATCTCCCAAACTGAAGGAGCGGAACAATCAAGGTGAACAATCGGCACGCTCGGATGGGCCGAAAACAAATCTTAACGAACAGACAACGGAGGAAGAGGCGGAGAATCATCCCATTATGGCTCCACCGCCAGTTGAATTAACGCCGTTGCGTAATCCTCGTGTCTCAGAATTGGCTGGCCACAATCCTCGTCCGCTCTCTGGCAATTCAACAACTCCACCGTCCTCCAGCTCGCCGCGTACTCCCATCGGCCAGTCGCAAACACAGAGTGGCTATAATTTCAGTTTCCTAGAGCAGTTCATCGAACGTTTGGACACCAACGAGGAGAAGGATTGCGTTCGCCAGATAATCCAAGAGATGCGCTCCAATCAGACACCCGAATTAGAGCGTATACGGCGACAGGTGTGCACCCCGGTCTCAAGACCACGTCCATCCACCGGTATTCCGGACTTTTGCCTAACGCCCGAGTTCCAGCAACGCATGGCCGATGATTTTGAGCGACGCTGGCGTCTGCCTGTTAAGAAAATCCAACCCGACACGCCGTTGTCGGTTATTAGGCAACGGGTACTGCGGATTACGTGCGAGACCCTGGGCATACCCTACGATGACCAAGAAGAGCAGTCAGTAGAGGTTCAGCCCAAGGAAACGCCCCAAACCAGAGCAAGAGGTAAAATGACCAACAGATTGAACTTTGATTCGCCCACTCTGCGTTCCCGTTCGAGCAACAGCGGCAACAGCAGCAGAAATCAACAGCAATTCGTTCCAGCCACACAGAGTCCCAATGGGAGCACCATTGATTTCGACAAGATTAGCTTCGAGGAGACAGCCGCACCCATTCCAGCACCAGTTTCTGTATCCGTGTCTGCTGCTGGCAAACCCATGGATACATCAAATTCGCCAGAAGTCAAGCAGATAACTGATTATCTGCGCCGCAACAGTCTCAAGCGTAGTTATGGCTCTCATCTGGCATCCCAGGAATCGGAGTCGGCGCATTTCGTACAGCCCTTTGAGTCCGAGGGTTTTGCCCTCAACTCGGAGGATAACATGGTGGAGTGGCGTGATCCTGCTGAATTTAATGCCAACAAGCAGAGACGTTCCTCCTTGTCCTCCAGTTCTAGCATTGCACCAACTTTGCACCGCTTCAGCATCTCCTGTGGAGCTGATGACGACCAGCGAAATCAGCTAATGGATCGCATTCGTAATCTGGGCGGCGAAATATGCGAGAATCTAATCAACTATGATCCCACCTGCACTCATCTCATTTGTGAACGACCCAATCGCGGTGAGAAAATGCTTGGCTGCCTGGCAGCCGGCAAATGGATCCTGCACATTCAATACATCGATCATTGCCATGCCGCAGGCAAATTCCTAGACGAAAACCTCTTCGAGTGGGGTAATCCAAGTGCCCACAATTTGCCCGAACTTGTGCAAGAGGAGCAAAACATTGCTGTGGCCATACATCGTTCCCGTTCGTCTGGCGGCAATGCCTTTAATAATTATCGCATCATTCTCAGTCTGGCCAGCCAACAAATGGGGGCCCTGATGAATGTCCTCCGCGCCGGCGGAGCTACAGTTTTACAACCACATTCACCCTTTGCCGATGATCCGGTGGCCGGCACAGCCACTCATTGCTTTGTCGACATGAAGAAGGCCCCCCTGGACAGTCGGGACTACCAATATTTGCATGAACGTAACATACCCATTATGAACCAATTGGCCATCAATGCATATCTGATGACTGGCAAGGAAAGCAGCTTTGAGAAGTTTCTTCTCAAGTGAAGTGAACCGATTGTACAGACCCTACATCTATATCAATTCTAAATTATCTTTGTATATCTAGGTTTTTCGTTTTATGATTTTTTTTAATGTTTTATGTTTAAAATAAAATCCAACAAAGAAGCATTTCAAATTTATGGATAAGAATTACAAATTTTCTCTTGCCCATCCTTTGGTAGTCCATGTCCTGACCTAGGCTACTCCTGTTGCTCCTTCAAGGAGTTTCTTTAAGTTTGGAGACTATTATCATAGATGGATGAGAGATTTATATGGATTTTTGTTCTTAATTCAACTTTATTTTTGTTGTGTCGACACAATAAGGAATAATTTTAGTTTCGTTTTTCTTCCTATATTTGAAAATACAAATCAAAAAATATATATTAATAATAAAAAATAAAAAAAAGACGCATGCTTATAAAGTGAAGCTAAACAGTGTGTGATACATGCATATATATATGGATATATTTATATGTATATGTATATAAGGTATAAGAATAGATTTCTTTGCTCTTTCTATATAGAAATATATGCATATATATATATATATATAAACATTCTAATATAATCTGAACTGCCATTGGATAATTTTGCAAGGAAGCTTGTGACTTAAATTAAAAAAAAAAAAAAAATGTAACAATTTGTTTCTTATTTCTTATCAATTTCATTCTTCACATTAATATCGTACATAGAAAAACACATGCATTGTGGAGGGAGGGAAGTGGGGGGAGCATTTCGGAATAAATAATAATTATAATAATGATAATAGTATACGGCATATATGTATGTGTGTATATAAATAGTATAAGATAAAACGTTAACAAATTCTACAAATATTTCTCGTTAAACTTAAACCTAAACAAATATCATAGATAGGCAGAAGAAGAAGAGAACATGATAAAGAGAGAAGGTGGATAAATCTATTCTAAATAGTCCATAGTCTTGATGAATTTCACAACAGAGCCAAACAACGTCCAATAGAATTCATCTTCGCCATCGAGTTTTTTGCCCAGAAAACAGCTGATATATTCCACAGTGGAGAGCAAACAGGGAGGATTAGCCTGTAAAATAATTGTCCAATATAGTAAAATATCAAATTATAATACGATTTAAATAGTTTACCATAATGACCACATAGATGAGCACAGGGAGCAGATCATCAGCAGCGGGCACCCGGCCACTGGACATGCGCAAGAGGCTCATTATGCTGGAGATGCAACTGGAATGGCAATTAAAATGTGATTTTAGTCAATCAATTCTCTCGATTGTATCTGTCTCTCTCATCTGGACGTACTTGATAATACACTGGAGCTTCTCACGCGGCGTCTTGTAGGCAGCCATGTGACACAATTGCTGCTGGGGGAATGTCCATGGTGCCTCGCCAAGATATTCCTGGGCAATGCAGAGAGCCGGATGGGCTGGATGAACGACTCGCTGCAGTTTGCCAATGTGGGCCGAAAGCACAGCATCGCGAGACAGGTCCATCTCATCGTTGGGAAACATCACCTGATCGTACATTTGCTCCAGCACCAATCTCTCGATGGCCGATCGTGCTGCGTCCCGTTGCCAATCGTCCTGAAGCTGAGCACTCACTAGCAATTCCTGCAGCAAATTATCGACGAACTCCTCGACCAGTTCGAGACGCTCATCGCTAATGGCGCTCAGTTGGGTGAATTCGGTGAGGAAGGACTGCAATTTGGCCTGCTGCCGCGAACGAGCCAAATGAAGACGTACCAACGATTGCAGTAAACAACGCTGACAACTTCTAGCCTCGCCACGCAAACGATCCTCCAGCTGATCCAGCTGTTCTGTACGCAGCAGCAATTGCTGGCGATGACGCATCAGATATTGCAAATAGCTTTGCCTTCGCTGCAGATCGCGTTGCAGTTCGGCCAACAATTGGGCATGCTGGCAGCGTTCCAATTGGGCCAAACAACGCAGGGCTTCCGACACATGAGAGATTTGTGGCAATCGCTGCAAACTGATGCACTGGGCCAGTTGTATCTGCAGATATGTCTGCAATGGTGTGGCATCCAAAGAGCGCAGAGTCGCCTGTCGGAAATCCCCACTATGAAGATCAGTTTTGGATAGAACTGTGCGAAGTTTGAGTTTCATCGTACTGAAACCAATGCCAGGATTTTGACTACAATAGAAGAAGTTGTCAAATCGATTGACTTATTTACGTTTGGTGAGCAGTAAAGAAAACTTACCAGCCATTGATGTGATTGTTTAGGGCACTGGTCACTGGAATTACAACACCATTGGGCGCCATGCCATGGCCATTGCCAGTGGAATCGGAATTGGTTGCCTCGCTGGAACTGCTCACTTTACGCCTATATTTAGCTAGAATATCCTCGTTGCTATCACAGTAGTTGTGTGTGGCAAAGCTAACACAGGCGGCATTGGGATCAAAGCTAACGCTGCGGCTGCTATCAATGCTTGATAAGCGATTGATGTTGGCATTGGCATTGACATTGGCCGAGGTGGAAGTGCTCGATTTGCTAGTGTTGCCACGACGATTCTTAAAGATGCCCAATTTAAGTTTATTAAATATGCCAGCACCATGATTGTCCCTATCTCTGTCTCTGTCTCTCTGGCGATCTCTATCACGTTCACGTTGTCGCTGCTGCAATTGGGCATTATCCTTATCGGCAGTGGCATCGAAACTAATGCTTTTTGGTATAGCTCCAGTTTGTTTAATTGGTAGCTTAAACAGCGATGATGAATTGCTGGCAATAATTGTTGTTGTTGTCCCTGCTGTTGATGTTGCTGCTGCTGTTGTTGATGTTGCAGCTGCTGCTGTTGTCGTTGATGCAGATGCCGATGTTGACGCCGCCTGCTGATCCTCCACCTCATTCAATTGCATTTGCTGCGTTTGCGAACAGAGAATTTTGATTTCATCTTGCTGCTGCTGTCGCAATTGTTTCTCTTTCTGTTGCTGTTGTTGCTCTTGTTTATCATCATCCGTTTTGGATAACATTGAATTAAGCATAATCTCATGATTCTCATAGTTTAAACTTTGATGACGTCGTGTCGCAGATCCATTGCCACTGCCAGCCAATATGCCATTACGTCGTCCATCCACAATGGCTGTACGCTGCTCCATTGAGATGCGACGATGCTCGACTGGGGCATTGGATGAATTACCACCTGACGACTCGCATTCAAGACCAATCACATCAAGCAATTGTTGAACCAAACCAGGCGGCTGCTCATCATCTTCTTCAACATGTCCATCCTCTCCCTCCTCCAACTCTTCTTCCTCCTGCTCCTTATCCTCGCTGCAATCACTAAAATCAATGAGATCTCGATGTTGTTGTTGTTGTTGCTGCTGCTGTTGCTGCTTCTTTTTCCGTTGATGATGCTGATTCTTATGATGATGCGTCTTATGATGGTGATTCTTATGATGATGCTTTGGCGGCGCTGCTGGCAACTCATCCAGATTTAGGCTCTGATTACTTATGCTGCTCTCGGCAGATGTTTGCCTCCGCATACATGAGGTGCCCATCAAGGGTGTAGTTTTGCGTCCACTCGCTTCGGCTGCGCTGCATTTGTATTGCTGCTGGAAGTTATTGTCACCTCCAAGGACATGGTAACTGGTGCGCACTGAACTCCTGGCCAACGATGATGCCCCCTGATAATGATGATGGTGATGGTGGTGATGATGATGATGATGCTGCTGGTGGGCATCATCATACAGATTCACGGCATCAAAAAATGCCGAATCCTCTTGACTGCGTTCCCCTTCACCGCCGCTGCCACTGCCCGGGGTCTCCTCCTCCTCATCAATGTCATTGTCATCATCATCGTCGTCATCTTCTCCATTGGCAGCTGGCGTCGATTTGGCTGTTATGCTTACATTATCATCCGTATCGATTTCGGCCAACTTTTCCGAATCGCTTGCAAGGACATCGGTGCTCCAATTGCTCTCCGAGCGCTGATCCCCACTGGCACGGGCCAGAACTTCGACCACAAAATTATGATCACCTGGCAGAATGACTGCAGACGGTATCAGAGGAGTGGAAAAATTGCGATCGCGATCACGATCGCGATCCTGTCGCTCATGGGCATCGAGTGTATTCTCCGAATCACTGGCCAATACATCTGTCGACCAGGTGTCCGATATAATGCTCACATTTTCGTCGCCTTCGAATTTTTTCAACTCAAATTTACAAAATTTATCCTCGATATCTGATCGCGCCTTGGAGAGCAACATCTTTTGCATTTGAGGATTGGCCACAGCAAGGCTACGGCTAATTTGGCCAGCGACTCCACCGCCGCCGCCTCCGCCACCGCCGCCACCACCAACACTGCTGCCGCCGCCGCCATCACCTTCGGTAACCTGCGATGAGGGCGTATCCCGTCCACTTATATTGGGTGTGCCTCTTCCCGAGACATTGGCCGACACCATGTCTGAGAGATTGTCCTCATTTTCGGGATCGTGATCATGATCTTGTTGCTCCTCCAGATCCAATGAACTGGCCACCGAATGGGCAGCCTCGCTAATTGCCTCCAGATTATCGGACATACCAATCGAGGCATCATCATTGTTTTGCGGCCTTCGCATGGCCTCCAAGCTGCTAACATCATCATTGTTCGATGATGATGGGGCCAACGCGGCCGTGGCCACATTAGCCGGCAATAACTGATCCAATCCAACCTCAGCCGACGGTCCAATAGAGTTCATTTTCAATACCTCCTCCTCGGTTAATGGCTTCAGTTTACTCTTCGCCGAGGCATTGTAAATACTAAACATTAGCACTGGCTCATCGGGCAGATGATCGTTCACGGAATCGATAGGAACTGCTGCCCCTCCGCCACTGACACCGCACGAGCTGAGACTGGTATTGCTGCCACTATGGGAGGATAATTGCTCCATATCACCATTCGAGGACAGCGACACTCCAAGGTTGCCAGCACTTGAATCGTTGTTTGCACTGGATGGAATTGGAATCGGAAGCGGTGTGGGTGGAGCCACGGCCACAGTAACCGGAACGGGAACTGGTGCTGGATTGTGAGAGGTGGAGAAACTCATGCCTTTGGCTATTTTCTTTTTGGTCGCCTTGCCCAGACGCATTAGGCCACCATTACTCGTTGAGTTTGAACGTTTGCCACTGGATTTCTCTGGACTTGTTGAAATGCTCCTCTCTGCAGTGGTCGCAATGTCCGGATGCGGTTGCTGCTTTGGTATTCGTGCCAAAATACGTTGCAATCTTTGCCTATCCTCGACTGAGATGACATAGACCTCATCTTGGCTGAGCAACAAACGAAAGAAGTCCACAAATTGTCCAAGCTCACGTTGATTAATCGCCAATTGATTGCGCTCAAAGTCACTCTGTTGCGGCAATATGGCCACCACATCCTCATCTTCTCCAGTTTGGCCCAACATCAATAGCTCAATTAATTGGGCCAAATCACTGCCACCGGCCTCTTCGCTTAGGGCCAGGCGTTGAATCAATTGGACAATCTGATTAAGATTATGACGCATCTGCTCACTGACATTCACATCGATAATGCCCATTAGATCCGCGCTGACTATGGCCGGGCAAATGAAATGCGTGAATACCAGATCGGTGAGCAGTTCCTTGATCTCCAATTCTTCGTATTGTTGCGTCTGCCGCAGTTGGTGGGCCAGCGTTTGGAGTAGCCAGCGCAATGAGCTGGGAAACAGAGCCCAGCTCTGTTGTAAACTCTTTACAAACTCCTGACAATGCGAATGCAGTTTACCCAGTGTTTCGGCATGGAATCTAGCCACATTCCTTTGATACTGTTCATTCGGCTGATCGGTATCGCCAGCATCATCTCCGAATCTTCGTTGTCTTTCCGCTTGACTAAAGCTAAGCATCAATTTATTTGGATCGAGATCTAACCATATCTCATGCTCACTCAATACACCCATCAGGGGGCCATGCAGGGCGGCGGTTAGGAATATTCGTGCCGAAAACAAAGACTCCACCAGTCTGTGATAGAGACGGGCAAAGGAGCTGCTATTTGTGCGTAGCAAACGACGTGGCTGCTCACTGCTAACCAATTGTATTTCGATCAGTTCTCGCAATAACTTCAATAGCAACTCAACGTCCTTTGTATTGATGGCATTGCCATATAGACCCGTCCCAATGATATTGACTATCTGACTCAATTGACTGGTCGATAGCAGGGTCAAACGGTCTGCTGTGGCCAGTGACAATGCCAGCAAATACGGTGAATTATATAGATAATTGAATAGATCTTCGTATGCCAGAGCATGCTAGAAGACAAATGAAAGTGATATATAATGAATGACAAAATGATATTAGGTTGAAAGATAATACCAAATAACTAATACTCATTCGAAAGAATATTTGAATGATGAAACCAATTGATGATCTAATTGAGCAGATAATTGTGGGAAATTGTTGTTAAAACATACAAATTATTGTTAAAATAACAATAACATTTGTTTATTCATGATTGAGCCAGACATAAAGATATGTTTACTTTCAATCGGTGTTTATATATATATATATATATATATATATATATATATATATATATGTGCGTGTCTCTCTTTCTCTCTTATCAAGTTACTTAGGAACTATCTCAGTTTCTGTTTGATTTATACGTCATATGTTTGTTTAGATTAATGAGCTGAATCATCATCATAAACAATTTGTAGAATATTTTGCGATCATCTTTCATACATTTTGTGTGTACACTCACCTCATAGGGCAAGACCTGTTTGGCATCCATAAATGCTACATTATCATAGGCACTTGCACGTCGACAACATTGAAACGGATCATGATCTGTACGTGTCAGCAGTAGATCATGCAAATTTTGTCTCTGCTGGGCACAGATATAGGCCAACTGTAAGATATATAAACAACATTAACGAATGATCTTTCTTTGGGATGAGAGAAGGATATTCACCTTGGTTATGGTCCCGGCATTCGTTTCCAGTGCTCCAGTCAGCTGGGCAAAGGCTGCCTGTTCATGCTGTATGAATAGCTGCTCCTGTCTTAAGGTTCGTGCCAGATCCATAATCTCTAGCAGATTATCGGCAGCTCCAGTGGGCTCCATAATGCAGCCGTTTGCTGGCTACATAAACAGACACAAACAGCAAATTATTAGCAACAATTTTGCATTTTTAACTGGGTTAAATGAATTGACCCCCGCAGCAGCATATCAATTGGAGCATTTTAATAATAATATTAGTTTTCAGAAAATGAATTTGTGGGTGTCGTCACATGAAATCGGAGCTTTGACATTTTGCTAAATTGATTTGTTTATTGGGTTAACAACAATTAGAATTTAGAGGGGCGTCGAATGGGAAGGTAATTGATGACAAAGTGAATTATACTCGGCTAACGATCACAGCGAGACTGGAACTCAAGAGAGATTCCCCCAGTTTAGAGGTTGCCAACAAAAAGACACTTTGGCGTATACGTAATTGTTGTGCGGGTAACACTTAATGTTTTTGCTTGTTGTTGTAAAATTATTTAAACAAAGAATACGAATGACAAGAATACATTGTAGTATGGAAAATGGGCAGACTCTAGCAAGCCGATTTCTCCATACCCTTCTGGTCATAATTAATAAACTGGTTTGCATGCTAAAACCTTAATACCACATGCCATGACCATATAGAAGGGTATATACCACACTACAACCGATATCAGTTGTAGACCTCTGTCTTATATATGTATGTACATATGTATATGCATAGTGTAACCAACAAAACTCGTGTTTTATCTCAGGTAACAAGGGAAATTCTCGATTTCCATCAATATTTGAACTGAAATTAACGTTCATTTGTTACTTTGAAAGGGCTGAGGTCGTTGCAGGAGGTGGAGATGGCTTAAAAGAGGTAAGAGAACTTGAGTTGAAGATAAAATTTAACTAAATACAAGTAAATGTTAAAATTTTAACTTTTTTTTTATTATTATTATCAGGTATTGATATCAGCGCCTTAAGCAGGCGTTACCAGATAAAAACCAAGTACAATAATGGGTCATACCTTGGGTTGACGGTTTTCAGAGTGGACTGGGATATATGTATAGTATAGGATTAACACACAATTATTGAATGATGGTACGGTACGTGAGATGTGAGGGATTCTGATTCGGATTGAAACAATTGAAACACACAAAAGTGAGGAATGTGCAAAATAACAACAAAAACAAAACTTTGTTGCGCTCATTACACACACAAACACACCACACATATACATACATATGCATGTATGCCAAATAAATGGGGGGAGGGCTATCTCCCTGATTTCCCCTTTCCTTATTCCTCTTCCTCATTGTTGTTTTCTAATCTATCAAAGTGTTGTAGATGTGTGCGTGTGTGTGTCTGTGTGTGTGTGTGTGGGGGGGTAATGGTTGAAATTATTATTGGGAAAATTGCAAGCGTAGTTCTCCCCAACAATCACATCCCCCTCCCCAACAACCACCAAAACACTTAAGCGTGTGGGCGATTGTCACTGTACGCGATGAATAGGCGAAGGCCAAATTGTTGTCGTTGTGTTGTGAAAGCCGCAGACTTATGAATGAATGAATGAGCGAGTAAATGCGCCTGGAGCACTATCACAAAGCTGTTACACATTTATTTGAATTCACTTACATTGGCCCCGTTATTTTTGTTAATTCGCTTTTATCGTATTTTACAAAACTAATGTGCTTCTTTCCCACTTTTAACAAATTAAAGACCTTAACAAACTAAACTAATTACAACAAAAAAAAGAAGGCAATAAATTATAGCGCACAGTGTGACCATAGTCAGCGAATATTAAAATCGCAACCATGCAACTGAATTGTATAATAAATGCAACTCTGTGCTGGTTGTTTTTATTTAAAAAATTCACGAAATGTTTTATATATAATTAACAACAATTGTTATTCCTGCTTCTTTTATTGACAGAGGTCAGTAAAATGAAAAATAAGACAAAATAAAAGTTATTGCTTATATTTCGATACAATTGTTGTGAGTTTGTTATCGCAGTCACTAGAATTTCGTCCATCACTAGTTTCGGCAAATTCACAACGCTAGCAACAGCTGTTTTTGTAGCTGTGCATCGTTTTGCTTTTTCTTTTTCTGAAATCGTCTTTTTTTGTTTAAAATAAATTAAATTCAACAATTTAAAGAAAATGCCGAAAGTGCGTCGTAGCCGTAAACCACCTCCAGATGGCTGGGAGCTGATTGAACCAACGCTCGAGGAATTGGAACAGAAAATGAGAGAAGGTAAGTAAATGGAATATGAAAAAATGCCACAATATTAATATTAAACGTTTACATTTTAATCTTGTAGCCGAAACCGAGCCGCACGAGGGCAAACGGATAACAGAATCGTTGTGGCCAATCTTCAAAATTCATCATCAAAAGACACGTTACATCTATGATCTATTTTATCGGCGCAAGGCCATCAGTCGGGAGTTATATGATTACTGTCTGAAGGAGAAGATTGCAGATGGCAATCTGATAGCCAAGTGGAAGAAATCTGGCTATGAGAGTCTATGCTGTTTGCGTTGCATACAAACACGTGATACCAATTTTGGCACCAACTGCATCTGCCGTGTGCCCAAGTCAAAACTGGAAGAAGGACGCATCGTGGAGTGCGTACATTGCGGATGTCGGGGCTGTTCCGGCTAATATCGGATATCGAGAATGAGATCCTATACAAAAAACGAGAACTTTTGCTGTTCTAACCCCAATATATCCATTATAGCATATATATGTAATAGATTTTAGGTACAAACACAAACAATTCACTTTTACTTCATTTATTCTCTATTTTTTTTGTACATCGATTTTTAAGATCTATAGCTTCCTAAGGGTATGTAAATATAATAAACTACCAGAAAATGGAAGTCTACTTAAAGTGTGATATTCTTTTTATAACCCCTACGCATAATCAGCTTCCATAGTAATAGAGGGTATATCAATGTCGTCGCAATGAATTGCCAACAGGGCGTTTATTTTTGTCCTGGCACTCGATGCCACTTCAATTGACCGTTCTTAATGAATTTTTGTATAAACGAATTTGAAACGAACGAAAATATTCTGTCAATGACAGGTTTTTAATGTAAAGAGAAGTGCTCTTGAAAGAACCTTTATAGAATGTGTTGACGTACAAATTGGTCAACTCTAAAGATTGAAGTTCTTAACTTCAATTCAATACATACACACATTTCAAGGAATGAAAATCAATTTCTTTTACCTAATTGAGGATGTGGCCCACCAACAACTTAGCTCTATATACAAAATCATTGTCTTAATGTTCAAAATATATTCTTTTTTCGACTCAATTGTAAATCATATAGAAACTAAGTAACAAGACACCTTACTCTCCCTTGCATCTGATAGTTCGGTCAACGTTCTTGTCTAGAAAGCTAAAAGCACGCTCCCACCTATCCATTGGCAATAGCTCTGCAGAACGATTCGCATCGTATTTGCATCCCGAGATGGCTACATCACGACCTTCATTTGCTAATGACAGATACAAGGGACTTCCAGCAGGTGGACAGTGACCAAGATTGAGAGAAGTGAATTCCGATGATCGGCGTCGCTTGAAAGTGTGTAATTTCTGCAAATTCAAATAGTTATAACATTGGCGTAACTCCTGCATACGACGGCGACAAAAGTCCACAGAAATGCCGCCATCTGGATCCAGTTCGTTTGCAATATCGGACCAAATCCTCTTCTGTGCGGCGACGACTAAGAAATTCTTATGATCAATATTCCATAGGCACTCGTGACTACCATACAGTTTAATCAACTTTATATTCAATAACTGCTTAGGGGTAAGCTTAGATGATGATGCCGTTGCCGGGGACTTATTCAATCCTGAACTGGATGAGTGATCTCGTCGGAGTGCCATTATTATATATACGTATCTAAAATATATAAATATATATATATAGTCAAAAATAAAACTATAAAATATATAATATCATTGACTACATATATCCCAAACAAAGTATAATTTTGTTTTATATCTTGAAAAATTCTTCCTAACCAACTTGGATAAATTTTTTTCAATGGCAAACTGATTTGTTGAAAAATCATTGAAAGGAAAGATGACTCGAATTTCTGAACCAGGATTTTCTTTGAAATTCTGTTATTCCTAAGTTGATATATTATTCATAAGATCTTTTTGACACTCTGAACGTGATCTCTTCTATATTGGGTTTTAAGTGTATCAAATGCTTTTTAGAATCTTAAAATCGACCGGTCACGCTTATTGATTTGGTTCCATTAGCTTTTAAGATAGGTGACTTGGGACTGCGATTGAAGGGGATTACTGCATCCCACTTAAGTGAAGTTAGATTCACTTTGAAGATCAGTTGACACTTTTGTAAGGTTAGATTTACTTTGGAGAACCCAATCTAAACGATTCAATGTTTAATTCATATAATTTATATTCTTAAAAAATATTATTACTTGCTGTGCGGCCCTCGTAGTGTTTATTTGATAGAGTGGGAGCAAACTGAGACAATAGTAAGTAAATATTTAGACTTGTACATTTTCAAGTTTAATCCAACTCACAGTTATTTGAGTTTTCAGCTTCCCCGCCGCGAAGTCTTCTAAAACGATAAGAAAACTCCAAACCTTCGAAATGATAAGGCAAGTGTATTTCAAACTGTACCTTAAACAAAAATCGGTTTAGGGGCTGAACCCAAAGCATGGGTCGAACAGGTAGTAATATTAATTTTCGATATTTATCATGCATGCTAAGTCTTGTTTACCTAATCTAGGGTCTTGAACCATTAAATTAACTGCCTCCGGAAAAGGGATTTCGCGCCCAATAATAGGGTAAATGAACAGAATTTAGCAGGTCTGTAAACTTATGCTATAAGAGGTAAATTATTGGATTACAGTAGGTCAGTGGGAATAAATAAATAGTTTGCCGGAAATTCTAGTTGTCATGTTTTCAATCTTTAACAAACATCTGGCCAGAAAGCAGGCTCTTAGGATATATGGTCAATTGGCAGATGTTTTAATTTACACAGAGAGGTAACAGGTCAACATCTCCAAATGTGATAATCATGGAGTTTGACAATGCCCAATAAGAGGCCTAATCTGCCTTTACTATCTGTAAGTTACATTAAAAATGAGAAGTGCATCTTTGAGAAGATATTATCACAACTATTGTGAATATTTTCAACATTAAGTGAATTGAACATGTTTTATTCATTTGGAAACTGATTTCCAAGCTAAATGATCAGAAAACCTTTAAAATCCAAACGCAAACATAATTATTTTAAGGTTATGTTGATGCCAAAGAACATGTCGGGACTTGATTGCGAACATTAGTTTGTAATCAATTCGATTTGTGTTTATTGAATCAGTCGTAATTTGTTGTTTGGGGTCTATAATACGTAATACAAGGAGCAGTGTTTCAATAATTACTAGGATAAATTGGCATATTAGGCCCTTTTGAATAATCTTACCTGTCGCTAATCCATTTGTTTACATATTGCATTGGGAAAAACCCAACCCAGGATACCCAGTCATAGGACCATAGGTATGCCACATACATATGTGGGCACAAACAAGATCATAAAACTTGATTCACAAAAAAGGGGTCAGCTACCTAAGAAGCTAATCTACCTAAATGTATAATGCAAGTGCCAAGAGCTGACCTGACCTGACCTAGTATCTATAAAAGGAGAGAGCATTCGTTGAATGCTCATCAGATGGTCGACATACTTCAAAGTGATAACAAGATGGAACAGAGTGCAAATCTTTATCTACCGAATTTTTATACACAGCTGGCCTCTGGTTCGACTTTCGCTGAACATGGCACGGAGAAGACAATGCCACATCATCGGTATTATCAGCCACAACATCATCATCTACATCATCATCTGCAGCAGCAGCAGCATTCCCAACACCATGACAAGCCGGAGCAAATCGATCAACTGGTGGCCCTAGAATTGCAGCATCTAAAGACGCACTACGCCGACGAGGAGCAACGCTATGTGGATCAAATGCTAATTGAAAATCCGGTGGTAGTGGAACGACGATCACCAGCAGTGGTCAGCCCATCCGGGACTAGCATACCCACGGCACAGAAAAACAGATCACATGGCTCCCGCGATGATGCACAGCGTCAGCGGGCGGAATCTTGTCGCAAATCTCGCTACAATAACAAAATCAAAAAGGCCAAATTACGTTTCCGTCACAAGTTCGTTTGCAGTCAGTTGAACGAAAGCGCCGGAGTCTTGGATTACATGCGAGAGGTGATTGCCCAGGCGGAGACACAGCTTCTGGCACGGGGCTTCAATCGAGTGGCCTTGGAACGCATGCGTCAGACGTTCGGAGTGAATCAGTGCAACGGCTCAGCGGCTATAATGGACCAGTGAGCCGCCGTTCAACCAGCTTAAACGAAACCAAAACAAGAAATTCAGTATGTTTTTCTAATTATATAGTTTATACATCTTTTTTTTTTATTTTATTGTTGATTATATTTTATACATAGTTTGTAAAGTATTATAGAAAAAACAAAACTTGATGAAACCAAAAACAAATAAATACATTTGAAAATAACATTGGAAATATTTTTGTGTGAGAAACCATATCAATCATATCAAAGGTCAATAAATAAAAGCTGAACTCTTCTGTATATAGGAAATAAACTCCTTAATGAATATTGACCGATTCAGTATTCCAAGAGAGATCATCTGAAAGACAATTCTAGGGAATCATGTACATACTTTGAAAAATGTTTATCTTCAAAGGTCAAATGTTTTGGTAAAATTTGAAATACAACCAAAATCTATATTTCTAACATCGAAATATTTGCTTTTTAAAAAATATGATTTGTGTTCAATATTATGAATCTTATTGTAGAATGGAAATGTCTTTTTCGAATGTTTTCAACAGTCATTAACAGTCGATCCGAACATACATATGTATAATTCTGAGCATTATTAGTTTAGCTGGCTGACCGTGCGTATACGTAATGTCTGATGAAATGATGCAAGGAGAGAACAAAATAAAAGGCCGCTGATGCTGTCAAGGTTTCAAATGCAAGACATAATGCTTCTTATTACCTGATCATTTTCAATATATGTACACGGTTTTTATCATTATGGACAGTGCTTATAATAATATGTGGTTTATTCCGTTTTATCCATTTATCAATTACTTAGCTGATGACCTATGTGCTCGTCGTTTGTGTATTGAATAAATATATATATGAAATATGCATACACATATATACCTATAATCCCATAGAAGGCCAGCGTACAATAAGCTAGGCAGGAGCAGGAGCAACAACAAATGTTGATGGGGCTTAAGAGGGTTTAAGTTCAGTTCATTTGCGTTGAGTTGGCGTTGCATTACGTTGCCTAGGTGCAGATGCCGTGCACAAATCCAGCATGATTGTATCTCGCGCTTATTAAGTATTTACTTATTTTTGCATCGCATTCCCAGACCTCTCCCCGCAACCCTAAAGCCCTGCCATCCCACTGCTTCCCTTAAGCAGCATCGAATGAAATCTCTTTATATGCAATGCGAAACTATTACAAGTAGATAATCTCTGTGTAGCGTATCCATAACGTGGTGGAGTCATTTCCGTTGCCAGATATGGTGAGGTGAGTCAATATTATTTATTGCTGACCTATTTTAGATTCAATTTAAAACAATGGCCAGGCCGATTTGGATCTAATTTTAAGCATTTAAGTTAACTCTTAGGGTATCTAATGGTCGCTTTCTAGCATGGATTAAATCTATGGGCCTCATGCTGATGCATTATTGTTGTCTTCACTTTCGTGTTGCCCAATTTGTGGTCATATTGTATGCCATCCTTCGATCAGCAATGTTAAGGGCAATAGCGAAAACCATCAATAAACTCCAATGTCTACACTTTTCTTTTCAATTCACATTGTCTGTGTGGACCACAACGTGTGTCTGTGTGATTTTCTGTGTGTGTGTGTGTGTATGTTTTTCGAAATGAAAAATAAATTGGAAAATTGAAAAAGCAATTCATCGCATTAGAAGCTGCTCAGACTCTGGCCACCATGACTATCAGTTGAAGGTTTTTCTTTTCTCCTCTCTTCACTTGGTTTGCCCGCTCTCCTTGCCAACCTTAATCGTCAGGTGTGCCCTAGCAAAAGAAAGAGAATATATATGGCAAATATATTAGCAGGTGTGGGTACATATATATCTATATATATAGATGCAATTTGATGCACGGAATCTTTTTCAATGGCAAAAGTTTTAACCATGAAGTGCATCAATGAAATGATGGGCGTGCCCAAAGGTTTTATGACCCAACGATAAAATCAAATTGAAGTTTTTTCTTTTGTCAGTTAATATTATGATGCCACGGGCAATGTGCAATGACAATGGCAACAAGGGCAACATCATTGGTAGGAGCACTTCATGCGAAGCGCACTCACTTTCAGTTACGTGAAAAATGTCAACTTTAAGTATCAAATATCAAGAGATCTTTGTTGCATTGTTAGTTGAACTTACCTGTAAATGTATATAGTAATTTAAGCAGAACGGAAACTTTCCACGTGTGTGCAATTTGTTTAGTTAGCAAATATTTGTTCACTTTAACGATATCTTTTGATGTGCACTGAATATAAAGAGGTTTAGTCAAATGGAGGATAAATTAAGATGATAACTTAACTAAGAATGATAAGTAGACTCAAAAGAGTAATTATCTTTTTGGCAATATTTGACATACTTTATAAACAAATCTTGCATACCTGAAGAAGCTTGCAACTTCTGGACCAAAAAAAATGTCTTGTTTTTAATATTACCTATTAATAAAAATAAAAAAACTGTGTTAAGAACGAGACAGTTTTATGTTGAGTTTTAAAAATTGAATTCCCATGAATTTCCCTATCATTATGGCTTAGAAGTTCTTGTGAGGTGTGTGTGTGTGTGTTTACATAAAAATATACAAGAATAAGGAGAAAAAATGGCACTTGTGGGTGTATGTGTGTGTGTATTGATTTAGCAATGACAATTGACAAAACGAATGCGCACAATTTCATATGCCACAATGGGATGTTTATTTAAGAGCTGAGAGACCTCAAAGACCTTCTGACCTCCTGACACATAACGAGTCTCTGATTACGCTCAAGTAAACACAAATTCAAGCCAAATTGCAGGTGTCAAAATACACAAGGTGGATTGGTGAACAGAGAGGGGGAAGGGTGTGTCCCTTTCCATTTGACTGCGACCTCTGTCGAGGGTGCTCTGTTTCTGATTCATTTATGAAGTTGTAACTGTTGTAAAAGCATGTCCACTCTCAACTCAATATTGCTGCTAATTCTTGGTTTCCCATGGAGTGAAAGTTCATCTCGGTTTACTTTGATGGAATTGAATGATTTAATGATTATGCCCACGCGAGATGTCCTCCAATTGCATTTGCGTTTACGCACAAATGCAGATGCCTCAAATATATATGTGCAATGGTTTCTAAATCACTCGCAATTGCCGATTATTGTGCAAATGGGACAGGAAAGGCAGCTCAACGAACAGGACCTGTTGGCTAGTGAAAAGCAGGAGCAGGACCAAGATCTAGAACCGGAACAGAATCCAGATAATCGTTTAAACATAGCCATGGTTACGAGTCTAACGGAATTCATCACTAAGCCAATGCCAACTGGTCGGCCCGGCATCTATTTTAATATACTCGAAGAAACTGCTGCGGATCTCTCGCCGAATGAGCTGATGTTATTGGAGCAAAGTTGTCGTTTGCAATGGACCCAGCATAAGATCTACAATCGTTATATTCTAACCACATATGGCATTTGGATTTACGATCCATTCGGACGCATAGACAATGGATTCGGTCGACTTGTATCCTATGCAGGAGATGAAGTCTTACCCACTCTACTGTTTCACGATATGCGCGGTTATCCTTTGCGTGTCCAGATGTTCAAGTCGGTGTATGCTCGGCCCGAAATCGATAAGGAGACTGGTTTGCTGGTTCGTGTCACTGGACTCGATTGGTTGGTGGCCAAAATGCTGCAGAAGAGATTGAATTTCACTATGGTGCTGCAACAGCCGGATAAGAATTATTTTGGGTATGCTCGAAAACCTTTGCTGACTATCTGTGGCATACTTTAAGGGGCTACTTAAGTTTGAATACTTTATATTCATTTCCCCTTTTCGTCTAGTGAACGCAGTGCGAATGGCAGCTATAATGGAGCAATTGGTTCGATTGTACGAGATGGTTTGGATATTTGCCTAACGGGATTCTTTGTCAAGGACTATTTGGTGCAGCAGTTTATGGACTTTACGGTGGCCGTTTACGATGATGAATTGTGCATTTATGTGCCCAAGGCGAGCCGTATACCCCAATCGATATTGCCGATCTTTGCCGTTGGCTATGACATTTGGTTGGGTTTCATTTTATCGGCCTTTGTCTGTGCCCTAATTTGGCTAGTGTTGCGCATAATCAATCTGCAGCTAAATATAGTCCGAGTCCATGGCAAACGGCTATTTCAGCAGGCTCTGGCCATTGTGGTCGACACTTGGGTCGTTTGGGTGCGTGTAAATTTGTCCCAATTGCCGGAGAGTTATGCGGAACGCATGTTTATTGGCTCACTGTGCTTGGTCAGTGTCATATTTGGTGCCATATTCGAATCAAGTCTGGCCACTGTATATATACATCCGCTGCATTATCGTGACATTGTTACGCTACAGGATCTCGATGACAGCGGCCTCAAGGTGGTATATAAGTATACCTCAATGGCGGATGATTTATTTTTTAGCGAGACATCGCCACTTTATGCCAGTCTGAATAAGAAGCTATCATGGAATCGTGATCTCCATGCGGATGTCATAGACGATGTGGCACGGCATGGTGGCAAGGCGGGGGTATCCCGTTATCTATCCCTGATGCTCGAGTCATCGCACTATATGCTAATGCGTCGCATTTGGATAGTACCCGAGTGTCCGAAATATTATACCATCTCGTATGTTATGCCACGTGACGCACCATGGGAGGATGCAATAAACGCTTTGCTTCTGCGTCTCCTCAGTGCCGGCATCATTGCCAAATGGATAAAGGATCAAAAGTCTCAAGTGGATATTGAGATGCGTGGCAAAATGACCGAAGCCGATGCCGATGACAATGTTGTGCGAGTCCTAACCATCGAGGATCTGCAATTGGCCTTCTATGTGGTGCTGTGTGGCAATCTGTTTGGCCTATTTGGATTTCTGCTAGAACATGCCTGGCAGCGCATCATCATGAAGGTGAAGTCAACGACTTTTAGATACCCCACATCAAGTACTCGACCTTTGGTCGATTGAGTCCTTTGGCAAATGCCTGGAGAAAGTAAGAAGTTTATGAACTAATGTAAAACGATTTCAAAAATTACAAACAAAATCGTCAAATATATGTGTACCTATAGCAAGTTGGTCTGCCAGATTTGAGGCTGAAGAGACTTAGTAATCTCCACCTAACAAGTTCCTAAAATAAAGTAACTAAATCAATATTCTGAAATTTAATTTTCTAAAGTAATATAGAATAAAAGACAAAAACGTTTATACGAATTTCAGTAAAGTTTAAAAAGCTTAAACATATTTTCTTTCTTTTGAAATAAATTCAGATTGAATTAAGTTTTATTTAATATCTAATATTTATTGTCATATTTGGAGGTGTGCAAAGTTTAAAAGTTCTAAGGATTCAAACTATAAAGCTTTTCAAATGCAAATTTAAAGATATGACTTTTTGAAATCGATCAATATATGCTAAAATTACGAATTCGTTAGCATGAAAATGTTAGCAGTTTTTAAGAATTATCGAGAAATTAGCCGATTCCTAAACGATTTCAAAAAGTATTGTCTCGATTAAATAACAACTTTGCACAAAATTAAATAAATTACAAAAAAATGTACAAAATTTTTTGTCATTTCAAAATGTTGGTAATAAATTTGGACTCGATTTAAAAACGAAAACATATATTTATGTGTGATGATTTATCTAATAGCTGTTTATATGCATTGCCATTTAATTGAGACAATGAATGCTTCATTGATAATGTTGTTAAATTTACATTGCTCCTGCTTAAATAATCATCCCACTTGCAAATGAGTTAAGCATTTGATTTTGGGCGAGGGGCGAGGGGCGTGAGTCGAAATTGCAACCAAAATGTCACATTCCCCAGTTACCCAGACATCCCAGTTGATGCTGCCAGTCACGAAAGGCTTCTGCAATTTATTGTTTATGTGTGTTTGTATGTGCCATTCGCAATTCGCCATTCTCCATCCTCCATTCTCCCTTCTACATCCTCCATCCACGATTCGCCATTTGCCATTCGCCATTCTCCATCCTCCATTCGCAATGCGCATTTGAATGTTTAAATGAGTTGCCGTTGTCGTTGCCATTGCCTGGCATTCTGGCTGATTTAATTGTCATTTCGTGGCAAGAAGGAACTACAGTTAATACCTTAGTGGAATGACCCAGTGATTAGCATTTGGTTTGACTCCCTAAAAAAATAATAAATTAAACAAACTCTACGTTTCTTTATTGAGTGCCCTCTCTTGTATATGTGTCTATGCATAACCTCTTATTGGTTTGTTTAGTCAATGATGACTGTAGACAATTTGTGGGATTTTGTAATGAACATTTTGAACGCGGTGTGAATGGTTGGGGAGGAGCTGGCGAAGGGGTGTGGCAAGAGACAACCCACATACACAAACTGCAAAATTTTGGTGACTTCCAATTCGATTGCCTTGGTGTATATATCCATTGTTAAACATTGCTAAATTATATAAGCCCAGCTGCTCCGTTGTAGCGCCCATTGCACTCGATGAATATACATAGAGAAATGTATGTATTACATTCAGACAAACCAGTGGCGCATCTAACAATGTGGAATGGGGAGAAAAGAAGGCAACGGTCTACGAATTCACTTTTTTAAAAGTTATAACAAGAAAATGATTTTTGTTCATAGACAAAAGTTCTAGAGAAAAAAAAGATTTCTTCTATTGCCTATATCATACTTTAGGGGCAAAATTTAACACTGTTTTACATTCATAGTGTATGTACATACATATGTATGTATGTATATGGTATAAAGTGGTGCTATATAGTCCCACATATGTATGTATTTTTCTGCATTTGCGTTGCATGCTTTTAGGCGTGAATGGATTTGCCATTTTTCGCTTACATGGCGCAATTGAATCAACATTTAAAGCTAGCTAAAAACGGACACGGTTTTTGGCTAAAGCGATTGCTAACGAATTGATAAATTTGCAAATTAATGGGATTGGGTTGGGTTGGCTAGGAGCTGATGGTATTATTCACACTCTGGTAATTTTCATAGACATTTTGAGCGACCAATTGAAACGATTCGAAATAAATGAAAGAAGTATTTCAAACTAAGGTGTGAAAACTTCTTCAAAAAATTCATCAGTAAGATAATCAAATGCTGCTTAGAACTGTAAAAGGACAGGGCAAGAGGATCGACTTCTCTTTAGTATTTGACAAATTAAATTTGATGACATTTCTAACACCAAAAATTGAAAACAGAAACAAAGGAAAAATCAAAATATCGCACAAATATATTAGAACGCACCTCATAAATGTGATGGGGAGCACATGATTTTCAATTTTCCATTTAACGAGATAATCAAATTGACATTGACACAACAAAATCGTTGTTTTGTCTTTCTCTTGGTTTCCATTCATTCTGAATTCAGTATTGGCTTTCAGTCTCATCAGCATGCTCGTCACGTCTAAATGTGACCGAGTGCAAAATATTTGCTTCTTAGGCCTTAAAGGAGGCCCCTTTTTGCCGTCATCTACATTCTGGATTCCTTTTCACTGGTTCCCCATCGTCATCATCATCATCATCATCATCATGGGGCAATGATGAGCTGTCAAGTGGCCCCCGACAAACGAAAAAAATAAGATTCAGGGGGTAAGAGATTAAAGAAAATTTGGTTTTGATTGAACTTTGCTTATATTTTGATAATATGGATATATGTTTATTGGATTCTCGGTGGGTGCCTCCCTCCCGTACCCCCATACCAATATATGGACATGAAGAGGCCAATCATTTTTGAAATACAAAATTCAAGAAATCTCTTAAAAAACCCAAATAAAATAATACCATACAAAGAATTTGTATAATTTCACAATTTCATTCCTAGAATAGGTCACATTATAGAAAAGAAAATATGCTTAAATATTTAAAAATCTTAATCTCTTAATCTTTAATTGAAAACGAAATGAAAATTTCAATTAAAATTATTACGAATTTTAATTAAATTAATCCATATTTTAGACAATTGAACTAAAATTTCTATACTATTTAAATTGGCTAATATAAATTATTATTGGGCTTCCTCTTTCTCTCCTCCGACGTCTATCTCTTTTGCTCTCGTCTCGCTTCACTGTGTTAAGCGCGAATGCAATTATCGAACCGAAAAGGGGAGAAAATCTGCACTCAATTAATTCTGCATTCAATTTTGCGTGAACACAAAATGCAATTGAAACGAATGGAAGGCAACAACAAAATCAGAAGGCCACCCAACAAGAAGAATTTGTAGTCGAAACATGAAACATGCGTGTAGAGTGGCAGAAATGAAATGAATCGAAATAGAAAAACAACAAATAATTAAACCAAATGAAGACTAAGAAATGAGAAAGAAATAAGCAAACGGCGGCGCACGCCTTTTGTGCCGCAACATCAAAATTTTTAGTTTATTTCCAACTCATAACTTTTGTTTATCTCTATACCCTGTGTTCACCTACAATGGGAGAAGGGTATATTTTCCATACATAAATGTAATGTTGGGTGGGGAGGGGGAGACCCCCTACTAAGATGGTATATATTTAGATACGAAACTTCACTTGGCTTAGTTTAGTTTTGTTTAGTATTTCCCGCTTCTCTTATTCGTATTCTTAGATTTCAATTCTTTCATAAATAGAGAGAGAGAGAGGGAGAGAGAGCTTTGTTAACTAAGGTGAATCTATAAATTTGGGACATTCTCTATAATTAGCACTATCTGCAGAAATGTAGAAGTTGGATATCGAGATTTAAACTTAATTACAGCCACAGAAGGATGAAATGGGGTAACTTTGCCCCTTAAAGTATTGCATACTTAAATTAAGATTTTTGACCAAAAGACATTCCAAAATGTTTGAGAACAAGAACAAACTACTTTATTCATTCATTTATTTATTGAGTTGTGCTAAATACATATATTTATTTGATCTGTGAGATTTATGTTCATGCTAAATTTAGTCATTTTCTACCTGGAAAACTAGTTGAATGAAGCTATGAACATTTGTCGGGTGTAAATATTTATACAGGGTATGCATAAGTCGAGAAAGTTTAGAAAATACATTCTTAAGAATTTTTTGTTGTTCTTTTCTTTTTGTTGAGGGAGATGTTCTTGCTGTTGCTGTTGGCTGTTGGCGTTGGTGTTGGTGTTGGTCCGGCTTCTGATTCTGCTTGAAGCGGTGCCTTCTTCAGTATTGCACTGTCTTTGTCCGTGTTCGGGAAAACAACACACACTCTCTCACACACACAGGGGCACACACACGAAGTAAGCTAGAAGAATTTAAAGAAAAACCAGACAAGGAAAACCCCCAAAAACAGAACACTCCAAAACACTGACTAAAAGACCCAAAACTAATCATAATAAAAAACAAAAACGCAAAAGATTCGCTTTTTTTTTTTTTTTTTTGGTTTTTTAAAGTGATTTTATTCAATTTAATATTGCGCGCGCGTGGCATAAATGAGAAGATATTTCTTCTTGTTTTTTTCTTTCTTTCTTTTTGTGATTTTTGTGCGGCTGCAGCATCGCTAAATAATTTGATTAAAAATTTTTTGTTTGTTGGCCATTCAGTTTGCCAGCGATCGGTACGCGAAGCGCGTGTTTTGGCCATAACTAAAAAGAGTGAAAACAATTTGCATTTGTTAATTGCTTTTCTGTGGCTTAAAATTCACCCATCCAATGCGAAAAGCACCAGCAAATAAAAACGAAAATAATAAAAATACCAAACAATAAAGAATAAAACAAAAAAAAAGTGTCAAGCGTATTGGCAATTTTTGCCAACGCACTTTGCACATTTTGGACAATTCGGAAAAAGGGGCAATAAATTAAGGCATATATCAAATAATTGTTGTCCATTGTTGTTTTGGTTTTTCTTTATATTTTTTTTGCGTTTTATTTGTACTTTGTTATTGTTTTTGCGGTGAGTATATATGTCTATATATGTATATATATTTTTCATTACCTACATTTTGATATACCACCTAAACGAAAATGCTTCAAAGTAGCTCAAGTCACAAAAGATTTTCCATTTTGTTTAGTATTATCAATTAGCTAATGGCCATTTCAAAGCATTGTGTGAAAAGCGTCGGGGTCACCATTTGTTTTAGTTCTATGTTTAGGGTATTTTAAGTTCGACACGTGAACTTTTTTTCTTTTGGTTTTTTTACTTTGTTGAAATTTCATTTGGATTGTCTATTTTTAAAATATAGTTTATATGTATATACAAATATATATCGGCCTACACGCACACACACACACACACACACACACAGACACGTAACGTTGAATAATACGGAGCACCAAAAAAAATTTTATTATTCCATGATAGTGAAAAATTATGTTCATTTATTGTGGCCTGCATTTGCGTTAAATGGTAATTGAAATTTGGTTTTATATACGAATCGAGGGGCATAATCGAAGCATTCGATACTCCTTAGTATTCAATTTTTGAACTGAAACTCATTTTGTTTTCTTTAGACAAATTGTGACATACATTTTAGATAGATCAACTAGGTTATTTTGCCTTATAGATTGGGTTGGATCTCATTTGATTTGATTTTGGTGTGCCTAAAAGTAGGCAATATAACTTTTGAGAGGCTTGGATCACATCAACTCTACTTAGGCTGTCTTACTGGGTATCATCATCGATATTTGTGACGTCGCAAGAGAATAAAAATTTTCAATTAGTTATTCAGTTTAGTTCTGTGGCGTCAGAAACGACCCGAAACCGTTTTGTTGATTTGTTTGTTTGCATTGCCGCCGCAATGACCTCGCATTGCCATTTGAAATATTCACTAATATTCAGCAATGTCTTTAATTCTTGCCTCATTCGCTTCCAAATTAATCGCTGGGGATATACTAGTTCCGACCTAATGTCGGTGATGATGACTACCTCCGCGTGTGTGTGTGTGTGTGGGGTACATACTTCTGCGTGGGCTGTGATCCGATTGCTGTTAATGCTTGAAGTGACAAGTAAAATCTGGAACGAATATTTTTCAAATTTATTTTAGCTCATTAATTATTTCATTAAATTTTAGTTGAAATAACTAATGATTCTGCTGAAATGATATATTATGCATTGTGATAAATGAACATCCAGAAGATATGATGAATGAATGAAAGTTAAGAATGAATACGATCTATTTGGAGATCGAATACGACCAACAGAAGCAATATATTTCTTTAAATATACATAACTTTTGAAATGCTTTTAAGTCAACTAAGATTGACCTCAAGCGGACGATTTGATATGAATTTCAAAAAGATTCTAATTTAGAGAGTTTTATCGTTTCTCTATTGTACTTATTACATATCTTGGAAAGTTTCATGCAAATTAAAAGAAATAAAATTTATTATTTAATTAAAAATTATTGAAGCCATCAGTTTACAAATTTAACAATTGTTGCTGTGTAACCTTACCCCTAAAACTATGCAATGGACTGAGAAAGTATTCAATGTAACTTCAAAATTGTCTATCCACGTTATCCACGGAACATTCCAAAATTTTGTATATATACTTGAAAAAGTGAATTCTTGGACTGCTTATTGCATAGTTTGAGGCGTAAAAATTTCGCCCGTTTCACAGATTACAATAAGGCAAAACTTGGCCACTTTCAGGCAATTACCACAAATGTTCTAGTAATAAATTGAATATCATCCAACAGTTTTTTGTTAGTGGTGACACTTGAGTTGATCACGATAGCCACGACTGGCCAAGAACAATCGGATGTAATACAAAAAACCTATCGATTAATATGATCTTAATATTTTTTAAGGCACGTAACGAATGGGGGAACATCTGATTTTGATTTGAAATGCAGAGATCAGTCCATAAAATGTCTGAATTGCCAGATCTGTGAGTCAAAAATTACATATTTGCATTTGGGCAAATCTGGAACCAATGCACTCTCATTCTTATTTGCTCTTTATATGTATCATTTTATAGTTTCACCTGATCTCTCTCTCTCTCACTCACTCACTCACTCTCTCTCTCTCTCTCTCTGTCTATCTCTCTTATGGACAACAGTTTGAGAGCAACTGTGTAGGTGCGCTGAAGCACGAAATGGAAAGTAAAAGATCTCAAAAAAAAACATTGACCGGAGCGCCGTCAAAGCAAACAGACGTCTGGTTGTTCGGGATATAGCCAAAGTCGCCGGAGGCAAACAAAAAATTGAATTTACTACCAAGAAGTTGGAACCAAACTATCCCCTAGAAAGTGTCCAAAAACAAAAGATCTATTCTATATAAAGATCATCTGTGAAATTTGAAAAGAAAACTGACCAAAAATTTGCAATCGTTTTTTTTTTTTGTTCTGCATTTTAATAGTTTGTTTACTACTAGTACCTAAAATCTTGAGTGTGTGTATGTGTTTATATTTATGTATTTTCTTTTTTTTTGTTTTTGCTGGGCTAAATTTAGCCAGTGAAATGCAGTAGAATTGCATGCGGAAAATATAGCTCGATATATATTAAATATATACCCATATATATATAAATATATATATATGTATATGTTGTCGATAAACATGCAAAATTAAACAAATAACAATTATAATAATGCCTGAAATATTAAATGTCATGGAAATGGAAATGGAGGAGACAGTTCCTGCTGAAATTGTGGAAATGTGTAAGTAAAAATCTTTAATTGATTTGACTTAAATTGAAGTTGCCAAATTGTGAATCATGGCCAAATTGTTGTAGCTTAACAAATCAATTTTCAACTGCGCATTTGACTTTATTTCAGAAATGCGCAAAAACCAAATAAAACAAAAGATGACATAGCCCTTTTAATCTAACATTTCATTTGATTCGTATGTTCAAACTCAAACACCTATATCGTTTTAGGTTTCTTGATCTTCATTTAGTATCTTCATATAGGAATATGCAGTAAATGATAAACAATTTAATAAAATGTTCAAAAACATTTTGTTGTTGTTTGTTGTATGTTTGGTTTGCTTTATATAGTTTATGTTTATATAGCTATTTGTTATTTTTTTGTCTGTTCTTTTTTGGAGTCCAAAGAGAGAGATAGAGAGATAGAGAGAGAGAGAGAGGTAGAGAGAGACAAGGAATTACCCTTTTCCGTTTTAAGTATTGGGCGGCCACCCATGGCGGCAGCGGGGGCCATTGATTTCCCATTTAACCGCCACATGGCCTCATGGCCTAAAGGCAATTTCAATAATATATATATATATATATATATATCTATATTGTATGAGTAGGCAATAATATATTGTATATATCCATATAATTTGATCAAATAAATAAACAATAATGAAATTTTCCATAATCCCAAAAAACCCATTTTACATATGTATGTAGGTTAAACATATGGTATGTTTCTTTGGACTATAAAATACCCTTGCCTTCGCTTTGTCTACACCTGCCAGATCTCCACTCCCGGCCATGTGCGATTCTCAGCGGATGTAGAACTTAACTGGAAATGATGATTAACATTAAGATCTACAACTAAGGCACAACTATTTAATTCTTTGTTAGAGTATTGAGTAGGCGACTTGAAGGCAATGGAATTTCAGTTGGCTTTTTCTCTTTTTTTTGTTTTACTAGATTTCGAAAAATTTTTTAACGACTTCTTTGCCCCCTCTTTGCAGTTTTTTGGTTGAAATTGCAACGGAAATTGGCAAATCTTTATTTGTTTTCCACACAACAACAAAAAAATGAAAAGAAAAGGGAAAAAACGAAAATTGTTTGTTATTGTTTATAGCCGAGTCCGTATGTGTCTATCTAGGTGATGATAATGTTTGCTTTCATATGACTTCGATGAGTAAAATGGGTCTTAATAATACGAACTAATTAGTACAGTGAGGGAACAAAGCGTGCCTACAACATATAATTGGTAGAAAGATTATTAGATCTTTCGAAATCAAAATGAAAACGGAATCCTCAATAGCAGGAGAAGATGGGCATTCAAATGAATGGATCATTTATGGCGCAACTTTATATGTAAGTGTCGTTTATTATACAACAATTTCTATGGGATACTCCAAACAAATCGTATTGCCCCTCCCTTCGAATAAGCCCAGCATTCTCTATGCTCTTTTCGTGACCAATTAATTGGGCATTCTTCATTTCGAAAACATGTGTTGGTTATTCTTCCTGTTGTTCTCAATATTTTCCCATAAACTTTGGCGCATTTTTTATAACATTCATAAATGTGAATATGGTCTGGTGTTTTTTTCCCATAGGGGAATACACCGTGAAATTTCAATTGAAATTATCAACAAATTTCATCTACAAAATTTCAGAAATTTCTTATCTCAAAATAGTTTCAATAAAGATGTTAGATGTCTTCATATTTTCAACAAAAACGTCAGTTGTGTGTGCTCGTTCATAAAGGAAAAGTGATTGTGTCTTTTTAAACTTCTATTTGATTTAGAAATGATTATTTTCAAACTTGAGAAAAAAGAAGGCACACAAATGACTAAAATAGCCGTCTGATAAGATTCGAAAGAAGAGAAGTGACTGGGGTTACATTTTCCTCCGACAAAGGATCATAACTCAAGAGCTCATTTATGTTAATCAGAAAGTGGTTTCGAAATAGATTTGTATATTCAGAGAGCATAGTCTTGGATTCTAAATTTATATATTGGAGGGGCAATTATCAATAAACTTAATAAGTAATTAACTTGGCTGTTAAATTGTAAATAAGTTATAAACTGTTTTCCATTTTTGACTTGCCATTTGAAACAGTTTTTTTTTGTTTTGTTTTGTTTTTCTTTGGTTTTTGATTAATCGGAAATGTTTATGACCAATCAAATTGCAATTGAAAGGTTAAACATCGAACATTGAAGCAGACGTAGCAAAAGTCTCTCAAAATCTAAACAATATCTGGAAAATGTTCTCTAATGCATACAAAAATGGATTCTTTTGTTTTGTTGTTTCTGTTGTTGATGTTTTGTTTTGTTTTATTTCTTTTGTTTATACATATTTTGGGATCATCGCATCTCAACCCGTTTTCACTAATCTGATCTGGAACTGAAAGCTATATACTCGTATGGCAGTTTACAGTTTTTCATTAATATAAATATTTTGTGTTCTGGCCTTCGTTTGTAGGCGAATTTTATGCGATTTTTGTAATGGGTAAATTTCTGCTGAAATTTAAAATTTTATTTTTTTTGTTTAGAATAGAAAGATAATTTTGAATTTAAAAACGAAAAAAGAGAAAACCACAAAACTATACAGATATTTGTATACTCTTGCGAATTCTTGAAAACCAATTTGAGGCTGATCAAAAATGGATATAAAGATTTTAGTATACCTTCTGCCGCAAGGGTATAAACAAAGACTATAAGAATAACAATAAGTTGGAAAATAAAATGAAAAATCAAATGGTTGGCGTTGCAGAACATTTGGCAGGCGTTTTAATAATTGAATTGAATAATTTAATGACTGTGTTAACTAGAAAAACAATTCAAATGGAACTAAACGAATATATCTAGCATACTTTTAGGTGCATACACACAAACACATACAAGTGCTAAGAAAACAAATGGAAAATAATAAAAAGAAAATAACAATTAGCCCATTTAATGTCGTTGACAATGTTATTCTCTCAGCTCATTGTCGGGCTCATTTAAGGCCTTTGCTGTCTAACATTTAATGGGGCGTAAATTAGCTGCCTCAGCACTTGAGTGCAAATGAGTTTCATGTGCGCAGTGTTGCGACAACAATACACTCACGCACACACACACACACACATAAACATTTTGAATAATAAATGATTTACTTAGATCAAAACAGAAAAGCATCAAACGCGACATCCGACATAGTAAACTGCCTGCTCAGGATGAGGCAACAAGTTAAAAACAAATAGAAAATAAGAGTAAATTGGGTTCCCAAAAAGCATTTAAGCAAGATTAACATATATCAAAATCTATTGCCAAGTGTAAGGAACTCCTTTCATTGAGTAAGTAGATCTCTGTTGATTCACTCAAATGACTCACTGGTTCAGTTGTTGCTTGATCGATCGGAAGGCTCTTACTCTTCATATGCAGTACTAGTTTTTTGTGAGTAGAAACTGATCAGGTTGGACAACTTGATCATAGATCAGTAAGACAATAATCAGAAATTGATAACCATTTCAATCATAATCCATAAATTTCTGTTGTTAGTGTGACACTTTGTGGTGAGAATCGGAAAGGGAGAGACCAATAAACCGAGCGATAACTATATTAACTATATATGATTACTATACGGCGAAACTAGTGTGGTCGGTGGTTCAGTGACTTTAATACTGTTGTATTCGGGTTCAAACCCCCTACAGAGATAGAGATGCATTTTTTTCCAACTAGTGAAGTAATATTAAAAGGTAGATCCATCCATATCATTTTGTATAATATATTAGATAGCCTTATTTATGTTTTCTCGGTTCGTGGCAACTAGGAATCTAACGATGATTTAATGATTTAATGGTAATGGCTTCAAAAGTTTGGATTTCTATTCCAATTTAGAGTCAAATGTTGGATTCAAGTTGTTGCAATTCGTTATTATTGAATTTTTTGAGCCAGCGTAAACAATTAACGTTTTGTATTTAGAAACTGTTTGGCTGTATTTTTATTTTAGTCAACAATGTGTTAGTTTGTTTGACATTCAGACACACACACACACACACACACACATACACAGGCATTCAAGAATTCCATATTTGTACAATATTTATGAAAATGTCTAAATATACACAATTTGTTACTAAGTAAATGGATGTTGGCCCAAATGTTGCATTGCATTTTCGCCCCATTTGCCATTTCCCTTTTGCCGTTTTCATTTTTTGCTCCACATTCGAGTGTGTGTATCATCCTCCCTCTCCTCACCCTTCCCGGGTGGGGCAACAGAAACCGCTTTCATATGGCGTTCATTTTTCGGGCCCCGGAAATTGTGCGTAAAATCCTAAAACTAAAGCCGTTTGTTTTAATAACCAATTGCTGCTGCCAGCAAAAGCGTAAAATTGAAAGCACCAAACAAAGTAAACATATAATAAATATAAGTACAAAAGACGATGGAAATAATTTGCTTTGTCCCTGCCCAATGACCACAATACAATTAAATAAATTACTTCAAAAAAAAAAAAAGAAAAAAAAAGAAAAACAGACAAAAAAAACTAAATCAACAAAAGAAAATCAAAATCGAAAAAAAGGTTTATAAACAAAATATTTATTTTGATTTTTTTGGGAAAAATACACGATGTAAACATTTCAAATGCCACTTGAGAATTTTCATAAATTATGAATCAGAAAAATTTTGAATCTGATGGGCAACAGGCGTTTGAATTTCAATTCTTGTATGTATATGTGCAACTTTATTTTGTGGCATGTTAAGTTTCTATGTTTTTTTTTTGTATTATCATGTCCTTTCCAAAAGGAGAGTACGTTGATAATCAATTTAAGAAATGTTTTAAACAGTTTTATTTGGCTAAACAAACTATCAAAGCTATCGAAAAAATGATCGAAACAATACCATCTCTTGTAATTCATCTTACTATTACTGCAAACTTGTGACAAATGTTGACTTTACATTTAGAACTAGAATTGTCAAGGGCATTAGAAAGTCGGTTCTTGCCCCAGCAACAAATAAACATTACCAAGAACAAAAAAGATTACACCAACCACAAACAAGACACCAGAACCAAAGACGACAACAGTCGTCGTCGCCTTTGCTTGTTGCAGTTTTCAGTTGGCAGTTGAGGTTTGGCATTATGCCAGTGTGAAATTAGCCCATGCTTTTTTGGCCAAGAAGGGCCAAATGCCGACAATACAAATATTTATACCCTTTCTAAGCAAACCGTTTTAGGAGCGCTCAATAAGTGGGCATCTGAATTGATTCTAGGCCGAAAGTGCATCCATTGAGATAAGAAGCATTGAATGTTTAGAATCGGCTAGTAAACGGATTAGTTTTTGCTGCAGGGCATCTACAAATCGACATCTTAAATTGCATTTATGTATTTTTTTTTTTGTATTTTCATGGCAGAGCAATGTGGCGAAAAATAAATGTCGAATGAATAAATCAAATATGTTGCACTTCGGGGTCATAAGTGGGTGCTAAATTCTTTGTTTATGGCTTCAGATTTCATTTTCGTGTAACTAATCAAGCAACTCTTGAAATTAAATTGATGGCTTTTTAAAGTTATGTACATTTTTCTTTAATTCGTCAAAAGGTAAACAATTATTTGCTTAGAAGACTCCTTATTGCATTTATTGAGTGTTAAAACAACTTGGGAATCACAGCAAAGTTTAAATGGAGACAGAGCTTAAGCTTGCAAGCTCATTTGGCTGTAGCTTTGACAGCTTTTGGGGTTTTCTATTCCGAATTACTGACAATGACTTTTGAAACTAATTAATTGTTGTATCTTTTACAGCCACGCCTGGCATGGTCAATGTTGTTACCATTTTCAGTAACAACAACAACAACAACAACACCACCAACGATAACACCAACAACAACAACAACAACAATAGTACCATCAACATTGATACATCATCATCGGAAACACAAACACAATCACAAATCGTTCCAGCCAGTCCAAAACATCAAGTTGAGCAAAGTAACTTTGTGGCTATTCCATTGCTAGAACGTCGTCGTCGTAGTCGCAGTCACAGCCGGTGTCGCATTGCTCCATTGGCTCCAATTATTTGCATTCAGAACGTCTCCCTACACATCGAGCAACAGGAGCAACAGCAATTGTCCCGCTATCGTGCGTGTTACCATCGGATTCGTCGAAGTTTTGCCAAATGTAAGAGAAATCTTGTCAACCAGTTTTTACTAATCTGCTTGTCTTTTTTTTGTGACTTCTTTTTCATTCTGTTCCCAAGATTCAAGAGTCCAAGTTTCGATACCATTTTGTGGTAACCTGACTTTTTGAAACCTATCTTAAGCCATAAGCGATCAAAACACAAGAAAAGCTTTCACTTTCTAGATATAACCAAAACAAAAACCCATAGAAATATATGGAAAAGCTATAATTGAGGGGGAAAAGTTTGTGAGTTTATTTTTTTTGTCGTGCAAACACTTACCAAACAGAAACTGAATAACTGCTTTCCATTTTGGCGGGGAGGGATAAGCAATTTGCATTTGCCAGCTCTTTGATTGATTCCAGTTAAATTATTTTCCCTTGTTGTGCCCGCCCACAGAAACAACGTCAACCATCGACCTTCAGGCTCCAACTGGCACCTTTTGCCACCCACTTTTAGTCCCACTGAATTCGCTTCAATTTAAACTCAATTTATCTGTGGCAATGTTGGGGGTTGTTGTTGTTGTTGCTTTTATCATTCTTTCTATTTTTGTTTTGATCGGATTTCCATTTAACCCTTTTAGCGTCTATTTTCATTTCAGTTCTTTTTTGTTGTTCTTCTGTTCATTGAGTTGCTTTGATTTTATTTATGTTTTTATTTAATTTCATTTTTATGTTTTCCTATTTTTTTTTTGTCTGATTTTATTTGCTTTGTTCAATGCTTTATCAAATTGTTTACATATTTTACCATTTTCTTTTATCATTTGTCAAAATTTTTGCAGTTTTTGGCATAATCATGGGAAGCAATAATCCCAGCGAAGCGGATCGATATGACTATTACGATTGTGAGTAGAACGAAAATAAAAAAGAAAACTAATTTGCATTAGACAATTTTCCCTTAATCCATAAGTATTATTAAGAAAATGTATAGGAAGCAAACGAGCAAAGAAAAACTGTTTTGCGTGACATTAGAGGAAATTAATAGGAAAATGGATTTACCTTTTTCTTTCCTCAAATCTCTGACTGTGGTTTTTATATGGTTATTTCCAGCTTTTTCTTAAATGCATCTCACAATGCCAAGTGAATTAGTGAAAGCTTAAGCTTAGGAAAAGGGAGACAAGAGTTGAGAGGAAGGTGAGAGAACAAAAAAAGGCGAACAAGAATGCTGCAATGGAAATACTAAACCCAACAAAGAAATTTGCCTAACAATGCAATGGGATAATGCTTAAGAAAACTTCGTCAATCGTCTCTGTAATGAGACAAAATAGAGACGTTAGTCTCATCTCATATTAAGGCCCAAACTTGATAAGTTCTAAATTGAAAAATGGAAATCTTGGTGATTCCATTTATATAATATTCATATTTCATTAATTGGCTTACAGTCTGGTTCACTCTAACCCTCTCTTTCTCTTTCTCTCTTTTGCCTAATAAGATATTCAACATATAGCAACTCGATTTTTAGTTACTTATTTTCAGATATTTAACTAATTGTCAAACTGCGTATACGTAATAAATTTATATATTTCATTATTTTGTTCCATTGGCAATTGATTTAAATTGTATTGGTAATTGAACTTAGATGTTGCTTGACTTGAGAATTAATTGGGTGTGTGTGTGTGTAATAATTTCACTCTAATATTTGTTTAATATTTGGCTTAAAGCAAAATATTTGTGTGCGAAGAGAAAATTGTGTGTGTTGTTTTTTTTCTTATACCCTTGCAAAGGATATTGCAAAATTTGTTTTGACTTACTACTGAAATCACTTGAGAGAGAGATTGATACTGTGTGTGCGTTTGTGTGTGTGTGTGTGTGTGTACGTGTGTGTGTGTGGCTTACATGTCGACAATTGAGCTGTTGTTAATATCATTCATACGCCCTGTTGACCCTTATAGCCGATACGAAACATACAATTTGGACACATAAATAGAAAATAAATTGCAAAAATATTATTCGAGTGGGAAAATATTTCCACACACTTTTAGTTTTATTTGCCGTTAGTCAACCAAAAATGCAAAACAATAGCAACAAAAATAACAATGAAGGAAAATCCAAAAAAGGGAGAAAAAAAAACAAAAAGCATTAATCCATCAAAATATTTGCTTATTTCGATTCTTTTGCACCCTTAAATTCTTTTTTGTCTCTGACTTGGTATCCATCTCATTTTGTTCACTTCGTTCTCGATGTGTGTGTGTGTGTGTGTGTGTGTGTGAGTGCGTATATGTGTGCGTTGGGCAAAAAGTGAAAGCTATAGCAGAAAATCAATAAGACACTGGGGAGACATGAATACAATGAATGCGGGAGAGAAAGCCAGAGAAAGAGCGAGAGTTTGGTTTGAAAGGTGAGGGGCAGAGAAAGAGAGAGAGAGCGGGGGGGGGAAGGAGAAAGCATAAGGATGGCAGCAGCAGGCGTAAGTAGTATTTATGTTGGTATCTAAATATCTACACTCATCTGTCAAATATCACGTTTCCTGTTTACACTTGCTCACCCACTTGCGAGCAAATTTAAGTACGACATCGAAGGATGCCTTTGACTCTGTCTCGTCCTTCTCCCATTTACTAACATTGCGTCTCTCTCACTCTCTCTCTCTTACTTAGTTCACCTTTTCGCTATTCGGAATTCCGCTTCTGATTCCTTGTGTGCGTGTGTGTGTGTTTGTTTGTATTTGCCATTTCAAGTGGCGTTCGCCACTCTGGTTGTACTCAGTCTCCTTTCAAATTCAAACATGGAAAATAACAAGGACCTGAGCTAACAAAAAAAAAAACCAAAAAATAAGATAGCGAAAAATTCATACGAAATAGAATTTCAATAATTTGATCAATTAAACATTTGACTCGTCATCCAATACCAACTTGTTGCCACTAAAAAGTATTTTCTAAATTTCAAATCAAGCACTGACATTTTCATACTCTTTAGAGACCACAAAGTTCTTAGTGACCAACATTTATTTGTACAAAAATCAAGTTATTGATCTTTGTATATTTGGATATGAACAGCATCCAAAATATTTTCACATTTCCAACTATAAAGATTCATTTTTATCGTGAGGGAATATCCTCTCCTTTTAAAGTATAAGTGGACATATTCCGAAGAAAGGTAACCAAAATATATATAAAAATATCAAAGAAGCTAACTTCGGCTATGCCAAAGTTTATATACCCTTGCAGTCCTTGGCAATAATATTTTAAAATTTTGAAATTTCTTTCCCTGCAACTCAATTCATCAATACACAAACAAAACATTCAAATTATTTCTCTTTTTACTACAATTTTTCTTCTTCTTCCATCCAAAGCACCGCACACATACACATACAGTTCATGTAGCGTTGCGTCTGTGTGTGTGTATGCATGTGCTCTGTTGATTTGATGGTGACGTAGAACCGATTGACTGTGACTTGTGTTCTATTTATCCGATCAGATTCAAATTTTGGGATCTGAGATTTTATCTCCAATTCTATTATATTGGTAAATTTCATGGGGATACTCCAATTTTTGTAAAAATGTTTGTTTTAGAGCTATATGATATAATAGTCCGATCCTGACAATTTTCATACTTTATCATCTCCGGGCTAAAAGTAGCTCAAATATCAAATTTCATTCCGATAGCTCTTAAGATGCCAGCGTGAAGTTGATTTGCACAGACGGACATGGCTATATCGATTCAGCTTCTCATGCTGATCAAGAATATATATACTTTATGGGGTCGGAAACGTCTCCTTCTGTGCATTACAAACATCTGACCAATTTTATAATACCCTCTGCAAGGGTATAATAATTAGGTTTTGGGAACTAGTTGAGTTTCTCCATAAAGGTCCGGTCATCTCAATTCGAAACTTCAGAATAAGTATCTACAACAAAAACTTATCAAATCATTAACATTTATTTGATGATTGTTTTCTTCATACTAACACTTTTCATTCATTTTCATATCAGCTATAAGCCTTTCATTTCTCTTTATGACAAATATAACTTTGTGTATTTATTTATATAATTCGTTTAAATTATAGGTATAAAATTATTTGTAAATCGTCTGATTTTTGTCATTACAAACAATTGTAAGCATTAAAGAAAAATACGTTAAAAATTAAATGGATAATATGGTATAATGAAAACCAGGGAAAGGGAAGGAGGGAGAGAAAGAGAGACAGAGAGAGAGAGAGAGAGACAATGGCAAAGGCTGGTAGGCGCTTATGGCATTTATTTAATTTAACCCTCTTCAAAGTAAATCAAGCGTATTTATGTAAATAGTTGACAAATTGTCCAACCGTTTTTATGGATATGACAATTGTGCGCCATCTTTGATATATTTCAGCCTGTTGGCTTCTTTTCAGTATTTTCTTATTTTTGGGCATTATAATGATGCTTCATTGCTACAGCTTTCTCACTCTCACTCGCGCTTGCCCTTCCCCCTAGCACTGCCACTTCCACTTTCGTTTTCTTACTCTTGGCTCAGTTGCTAAGCAACAGGTAGGCCCACAATTTCGTTGCCATTTTTACGCTGTGGCTGTAGATTTTGCTGATGTTTCTCTCTCTCACTTGCACACACTTTCTCCCTCTCTCTCTCTCTCTGTCTCTGGCTCTCTCTCTCTCTCTCTCTCTCTCTTCATCAAATTGGGGCCCCCAGGCAGCTGTTCGGCGGTTGTGTCCCGTCGCTGCTGCGACAAGTCGTTGGGAAATTTTCCTTGTCGGTCGACTGTTTAGGGAAAATTTCCCCCAACGCATCTTTGTGGCTCGGTCATTTCTCTCATGCGATAAATTGAAGAACGACATGGATACGAAATGCACCGACATACAGCACATACAGCACACACAGGAAACCAGCAGCAGCAGCTGGCAATATAAAAACCCGAAACCGAAACTGAAACCGAAAAAGTTGTCGTCTCATTGCCGCTGCTCGAAACTGATTTCAGTTCTCGTTCAGCTTTGCCGACAGCACAACGTGTTTGTTGTTCCAAACTTTTTTTTTTTGGTGGTGTCTTTTTTTTGGCGCGGCTCTTAAAAAATCTCTTGCAAAAATTATCAAAAAAAAAAAAAAGAAATTAGTAAAAAATACATATTACAAAATTATGCAAAAATTATTGAAAATTCAAGAAATTCAAAAAAATATAATAATATCTGAAAAATTAATTAAATGAGAAATACAAATTAATGAAAGAGAAGGAAATAAATTTTTAACATCAGATTATATTGAAATTGTTTGTGGTGTAAGTTGCCATTTTTTTTCTCTATTAAGTGCTTAAAAAGTGCATCAAAGTGTTGAAAATTTTGAACTAAATGAAATTTCAAGTTTGGACTGGACAGACAAGTGAAATGTTAATAATATTCATAAAATTGTTTGCAATGTCAAAAACTAATATGATTTGACTATGAGAAATGAAAACTCCAGATTTTATAGAGCATACTTTTGAGCGTCGCGCGATTTGGATAGGGATTTGCTTGGATGTTGTCCATTCGGGCTTTAAGTGTTAATTCCCCAATGTTTAATACATTTGCTAACACCTAAACTCATATGTTGTGTGTGTGTGTGCGGTATGTGTGTGTGTTTCGCTTGTTAGGTTTCAAAAAAAAAAAAAGAAGAAAGAAACCCAAAAACAAATAGAACCAGAGGGCCCGGGCTAACTTCTACCGCGCCGAAGTTTTTATACCCTTGCAAGTTGTTTAATACTCTTTCCTCTAAAAAAATAATGTTTGCGAAAGAACGGCCCACAATCTTAACATAGGAAAAAACGAAGTTATTGATCAAAGTCGCTGTTTTTGACCGATCATTCCTATGGGAGCTATATGACATAGTCACCCGATCTTCATCCAATTCGGCACAGTGGTTTATAGCTACAATGAACTCACCAATATAGCTTAGAAAATAACGAAGTTATTGAGAAAAGTCACTGTTCGTGACTTTGCCGTTTGTATGGGAGCTAAGTATATGATATAGTGGTCCGATCCGGCTGAATCCGAGATGTACAACGCCTGCAGTATACACAAGCCTACGTGCTCAGCTCTGTAGCTCTTAGGGTCTAGGAGGAGTTTGCGTTGATCCAGACGGACGGACAGACGGACGGACGGACGAACGGACGGACATGTCTATTTGGACTCGTCTCGTCATGCTGATCAAGAATATATATACTTTATATGGTCGGAGATGCTTCCTTCTATGCGTTGCACACTTCTGACCAAAATGAATATACCCTTTTTGCAAGGGTATAATAAAAGTAGCAAAATGAATGTGAAAAAGAATGAGAGGCAACACCTCTTTCCCCTCCCCAGCCAACAACCTCACCGAAGATAACGCAAATTGCTGTGCATATTTAATTAAGAATTTTTGTGTACTCGCTCAGACCAAGAAAGCATCACCGACTAGCTAAAGTACCCACTGTATGTACAATATGTAGATATCCTTGATCATTCCTCAAACTGCGAACTGTCTGTGAATCTTCTAAAGATCAAATGGCAAAGCAATGATCATTCAGATCCTTAAGGATCAACACCAAGAACAACAAGCAAAAAATACTAGCACTGCGACTGACTGCAAAATAAAAAACTTCAAATCTAGGAATGTAGAAATGCGAATGGCCAAATGGAAACCTCATATATACCACAGACTTTTCTTTAATGTTGCCTTTGCGTCCTTCCATACTTTGCTTCTTGTCCATGTGTGTGTGTGTGTGTGTGTGTGTGTGTGTGTGTGTGTGTGTGTGTGTGTATGTGTTGGGCCTGTGTCTGTTCGCTGTTGTTTCCCTGCTTAAATATTTAAGCTGCTTGGGCGCTTCGGTTTCAATTTTTAATTAAAAAACAAAACAAGTAAATAACGAAAGAATGAACCAGGCACACCCATAGACACACACACAGACACACACACAGACACACACACACACACACACACACACAGACACATACCCATAGCCAACTACATTCATATACATTTGCAAACATTTAATTGCAATTTGCCAGGTTGTTGCAATAATTACATTAAAGAAAAACAACATAAGAATTTAATTTAAGGGAAATAAAAATTCAGTTTTAGTTCTACAATAACAACAAACTAAAAACTAAACAAGTGGGCAGAGAGAAGCAGTCTTTGATTTATTCTATCATAGCGATATTACGTATACGCCACATGGTCTTCACTTCACATTATAATAAAGAAAATGCAATTTAATGAGAAACTATTAAACTATTTTGAAATTCTCCCCCTAATTTTTATTGAATTAAAACAATATATGAAACTTTCGACTGAGCAGTCACAAGGCCAATTCAAAAAAACCAGAATACTGATATAAAATAAAGATATCTGCCTCCAGATAGATTGTAAGAGAACATTATATCGAAGTGGAGGAGTCGAAATTATAGAGAACTCATTCAGTTTACTGTTTGTTTCCAAATTTGCTAGGATTCCCCCTTTAGATAGTCAATAATTATCGACGTAATGGTAAATTTTACAGCATTTTATGCAATTTATAGATTTGCTGTAAGACAAGGAAGAAAAATAAACCCATTTGGCATTATTGCCCCAATTCGAAGCACACACGCACACACACACACACTCACACCCGCAAAGGCAGATGGCTGATGACTACTCGTAGAGCCCATTAAAAAAAAAAACAACAACACAAAAGAAAATCAAAACACAATACCACATTGAAATATAAAATTGCCACCTTAAAATGATGATTACCTTATGCAATCAATAAACATTAATTTTTCGGTGATTTTTATCATGTGTTTGATACGTACAAACAACAATACACAATTCCACCCCACCTACACACACCCACACACATACATCTACACTCTCGGAACGTTTCATTCATTAAGGCAGAGTTCTCTAAATGGTGCATTTCTTATGGACTTTATGGGCATAAACAAATTGATTTTCAGACGCTTTTCGAACGAAAAATGAAATGCAAATTAAATGTGTAATTTGTGTAATGTGTAAAATTGCAAGGTGGCCACATATGGCAATTTCTCGCCAATATTTATGCTCATAAATTTATACATATATAAATAAAAAGAGAAATTTGCTTACCAATTTCAATGATAATGATGACGATGACGATGACGTTGACAATGACGTTGATATGCCCTGCCGTTTATCTCTCAAATCTGCTTATTTATTATTGACTTGGCATAATTTTTATTTAATTAAAATTATAGACAACTGAAACATATGATTACCAAACTTATTGTCAGTTTAATAAAAACTTTTCTCTGTTTTGACTCAAACATTTTCATTTGCGTAGTAACAGTGGCAGATCCTTGGGCGAGGATATATAGAGATCAGCCTTTCATACAATCGAAACTGACTGTTCTGTGATCGTATTCATATCTTTGATAGATCAAAGATGGGTGACCTTGAGGAAAGGCTCCCAAAACTGTTTAATTTTGAATTTCTGAAATCTATATAGATATAAAGCCATCTAAACTGATTCTCCTATTGCGCCAATAAAGTCAAATTTCATGCTGATCAAAGAGATATAATCTACTAGACAAGATCTGTGATCCTTTCCCACCAGATATACATGCAAACTAAACAACTTTTTGCAATGAATTTTCGTAAAGAGCATTCAATTTCACTATGCAATTTTCACAAAGACATCAATTTTGATATGAAAATTGACTATACAATGTGAGCTTAAGAGAGATTTCAACTTCTTTAAATTATTTAGTTATTAGGGTCAATGAAAAATGCCAATATTTTGCAATGTTTGTTATTTTTTGTATTTTATTATTTTGCTTCACGTAAATCACAATTGGCAATTTATATAATTAATTACTAAATCAAATGAATAATGCACACATAAAAAAAAAATGCCAATAGAAAATTAAATAAATAAACTCACTTGCCCATAAATCACAGCAACAAAACCTAAAAGAATTGATCAAATCGACAAGTGAAAGAACCTAAAAACAAAACATAATATACAAAAAAAAAGAAAAGAGAGAGAGAGAGAGAGAAAGAGAAAGAGAGAGAAAACACAACAGAAAATAAAACCGAAAAACGAACAAGAAAAAAAAAGTAAAATCAACCTTCCAGCAATTTGATTGATTTGCGGCCACAACAACTGTCGGTGAGTAGCCAAACAAATAAATAATTAATGATCCATGTGTGTGCAATATAAACAAAATGAAAGCCAACTACATACACACACATATACATACATACATATGTATATATACTACTACAGCTAGCGAGTGCATCAAAACAATAAAAGCCAAACCGAATAAAAAACCCAACAACAAACAAAGAACAACACAAAAAACAAAACGACACAAAATAACATTACATTAATCACCCACAACTAAAAACAATAACAAACGATTTGGTGACACTTTGTATACATTTTAAGCTTGGATTTAAAATAGTCAACGAATGGACTTAGCAAGTAGTGACTATATACATATTACAGTACAGGGTATCCATCGAATTTGTATGCCCTGCTTTGCTTTTAAATCAAATTAATTGAAAACCATTGAGACAGAGAAATTCCACAAAAGCCATTACATGAGGATGATTGGGGGGTGAACAGGGCAAAGAGGAGTGTCGCCCAACTTGACGAGAGCTTGTCAATTATTCCATCGAACAAAGTTGCTCCCTCCTAATGAGTGAGATAGAGGAGGGGAAATAGGGCCCCTCAAACTGAGAGCCGTGCTCGTCTTGGTCCTTCACAGTAAGTTCCCTTAATTTAGCCTTATAGAAAAGCGAGGAAGGAGTGAGATCACAACATCGTCCGTTTTCGGGGATTCACAAGTGATCTTCACAAAAAAGGAGTTCTAACTGGTTAAAGGACTTTACAATTGCGCGCATAGCATTAAGCGGCTTAGACGAAAGATTAGGAGAATCATGTTGTCGATTAGGTCTGCTACTACAACGCATAACTTTAAGGGAAAATTCTTCTTGTTTCATAGGTAAACTTTTGGTTGTTGGAGAGGAAGTTTCCACCAGGAGATCTGCCACTAAATTGGCCTGTCCATCATACATATATTAGGCTTGCAGTTAATTTTAGCTTAAAATCAAACTGCATTTTAGTTGTATTAAAAATTTATTTAAGACTAACTCTCTGTAAACTAAAGTAGCGTAGAGTTTTTTTTTTTTGCTTCTTCCGTTCAATTTCAATTACATTTCCGAAAATATGTAAACATTTCTCTGGGGAATTTCACACATTTGGAAAGCAATTTGGTTTTTTTTTGTTGTGCTATTTCAAACTTTAAGATGATGATGGAACTTAAACTTGTTATTAAATATATGTGCATTAATAAATTACATTAAATAATGCACTTATGTTTTGAGTGGTCTCAGTGGCAATTCCTCCCATTCGTCGTTCCCATTTCGTCGACAGACATTTGTGTGTATGTGTGTGTATACACACATGTCTGTGTATCTTGGCCTCTTTTAATTAATTATTTCATTTTCATTGTATATACATTGCAAGTATTTGCTTTCTAACATGTTGTTGCCATTTGTTTTTTGACTAATTTCTTGAAATTTAAATTTGTTGGCATTGCCAGAAAGCATTTTATTGAAATAAACTTGTTTGTTTTTTCGTTTGCTTTACATTTCGGATTCAGTCAAATGGGTATATACATTTTAGTGATCAGTTTGCCACTCTATATATGAAAGTAAATTCGATTAGATGGGAACCAATTTTTACCATTTTTTACAATTTTAGAGCTTATGATTTTAATTTGATTTGCTGCCTACTTTTTGGGGCAGTTATTGTGGCCAAGTTCAAGATGTCAATTATTTTTAAGGGTATTTGAAAGCCAACGGAACAACGGATCTACAAATCTCTCTCAGGATGTTGATTCTGATGAAATGAAGAAATTACATTATTCAAATTAAATTAAAAAACAAAAAGGAAATAAAAGCGAAAACAAGACAATTTTCCATTCTGTCTTTCTCTTCTCTGTTGCTGACTTTAGTTGACTAAGCAAAAATTGAGACTCCTCCCGTGAGCCGTACAAATATAATTATCCCCTCACATCAGAATGAAACAAACTGTTAGAACAGAGCACACAAAGTTATATCTATAAAGTATATTAATTTTATTTAGTTATACTAGTGCAAACTAGTAAGAGTTTGTGACTAAAAAGGAGAGTAGAGTAGTACATTCACTGAATATAAAATGTATTTAGAATTGGTCATCGGGAGACTGCATGACCCTCCTCTGTCCAGTGGAGGGAGAAGCCATTCTCGCAGGCAGTTTTGCCTGAAGTTGAATTCATTGGTGCAGCTTTATGAATCCATTCGACTATGCATATATTGTTTGTTAATATTGAATTGAGTTTTTTTCAATTATTTCAAAATATTCTTAATATTATCAATATTTCTATTGCTTAGAGAAATCTCGGGACTCTTTCTTGTGCCTAGGGTATATGATTGCATTTTGAAATCAACAAAAATTGATCTAAACTAGTTAACAAGTCAATATAAGTTTCAATTTATAAACCCATTTGCATAAGCTTGTGCGTTCAATTAATTGAATTTTAGACTGGTTCGTTAGTTTTTTGTTTATTTTAATTTTGGAAAATCTACTCAATGCAGATTAGAATCTGATTAATCGGAAAAACATGCACACACACAGAAATGGAAAAATATTTCATGTGAAAGATGCTAAAAAACATTGGCAATAATATTGAATGTGTGTGTAATTGGAATAAAATGTTTGTTGCTGATTAGTACAAATTATAGGCTGAGAGAGAGAGAGAGAGAGAGAGAGAGAGAGAGAGAGAGAGAGAGAGAGAGAGAGAGAGAGAGAGAGAGAGAAAGAGAGAGAGAGAAATGACAAAACAACAAAGAGCAGGCAAGTGTAGAAACTGAAAGCGACAGGCCGCGGCGGCATGAAATTTAATTTCGTAAGTGATTTTTGGCAAGACAGGTGGAAGGCATCTATAAATATAGGCAATGTCGGCATAAATTTCATTTTGCCTTTTAAACGGCACAATAGAGGGGGTAAAAACCAAGGTGTGGCAGGAGGGAGGTAAATGAGGGGGAAGGGAGAAGAAATCAAAACCAGAAAGTGTCTGTGCATGTCTCTAAAATAATCAAAATCAAAGCACTAGACAAAATAGATTTTGTGTAAAATAAACAAATGCATTTCCATAGCATCGACTTTTAGTTACCCTTAAAGAAAATTTAAAACAAGACATTCCCTAACATATTTAAAACAAAATAAGTAATTAAAGAAATGAAACTGATATTCAGATAAAATATTATGTAAAATTACTAAAATATTGAAATATATGTGTTTTTAGGTAATCTGCCTTCCTTGCAGACTGTATTTTGACCGATTTCTAAACAATTTCAAACGGTTATATCTCAAGTTATATTTTGAAAATGAAGATATGGATTCAAATACTCTTAGAATTGTCTAAATAAGAGCTCGTTCAGTCTAGATTTCGAATAATCGTTCAGTGACCAGGCAAAACAAAGTATTCATTTCCAGGCGAATGCTTTGAAAAATGCAAAATATTTAGTGCAAATACTTGTTCGATTGCCTACCCTAACAGCAAGTTGGTGTATCGACAATGTGCAAAAGGCATATACAGTTTGAAGTTTATATATTTACATAAATATTGCTTCTTACAACATTTAGACGTCAAATAAATTGGTCGCCCATTAACAACTAAGTGGGTCTTCTTTCTATTAAAAGACAAGTTGATGAAGCAGTTTCTTAAAGTTATTAACTAAAGCAATTTCAAACACTTTCAATATCGTATCGGATCTTCTTTTGATGATTATCATAAGATTTTCCATCTGAAGTCTCAGAGTTGTGATTTAAAAGTTTATTAGAAACTGCAAGTGTATATCGACTTCTGCTCTGTCAAGGATTATTTCGTGGATTTCTTTTTTGGTTTTTAGTTTTCTTTCTTCTTTTTTGTGTTATGTATGTAACTTGAAGAATCCGCAACCGCACGCATTTTTTGTGTGTTGTTCCTCGCCTTTTGTTGTTACTTTCACACGCAGTACACAAAATTGGAACGCAAAAAAAAAAAAAAAAACAAGCAAGAAAAAGAAATGTACACAAAAAATTGATTTTTGTGCCTTTATCATGTTGCTTTCTCTGTTGTTTGGTGTAGTTTTTCACACAGCATCCCTTTCCGTTTGTTTTTGTTGTTGTCGGTTCCTTTTTTTTTTTCTCTTCTTTTGCTTCCTTTTATTTTTTGTTTTTGAATAGATACCCTTTAACCAGAGCGAAAGGATATGGCAACTTTAAGGAAACTCATATGTGAAGGAAGTTAAAGTTTTCTTTTCGCCAAAGGCCGCAAAAAGGGAAGACAATTTGTATCTAACGCAAAATTTCTAAATTATGTCTTATACATAGTTTAATATACATGACTTAAAGAAATGGCTTAGGTATCAATTCAAAGGTAATTTTTAGGGTCGATCATTTTTTGGTTTTGACACCTGTTTTGTTCGCATTTTGTGTAAGTTTTTTTTTGCAGCCGAAACAGCAAATATTGCGGCTTAAAAGGGCTTTTTTATTCATCGCTTTGCGCACACACACACACTCACACTCATACACAGCCACACACTTACACATGTATGTACCTGTACCTAACTAAAAAAAAAAAGAAAGCCTGTTAATTGCTTGTGTTGGTCCATTATAATCATTATTGCTGGCAATGAGGCAAATCAGATGCATAAGCAAAGTAAGGCAGCATAATTGTTCTAACACACAAATACAACAAGCCAACATGCCCCTCAGGCTGCCAATGAAAGTCAATTAGTGTGCTTTTGTGTGTCTGTGTGGGTGTGGATGGATGTCTGTTTGATCCCAGCAATGCAATCATTAGAGCAAATCGAATGGTGTACTATTTGGCCCAAAAAAGTAGGCAATACATTGGCGCCCACACAGACGCACGCACTCACACACACAGGCGAATCCTCTCGCATATACACACAGACACGTTATTATGGCTTTCATTGTCAGTCAGTTGTTACTTTCGACATTCAACAGGCTGCCGAGCGTATTGTCCTTTTTTCAACGTCGTCGTCTCTTTTTTTTTCGTTGTTGTCTGCTATTTTTCTTTCGTTCTTTTTCTCCTTTTTCGTTTGCGTTTCGTTTTTCCTCCTTTTGTATGTTTTTTTTTGTTGTTGCCTTGATTCCCCTTTGACATTTGCCTTACCAGACGCCCTCCGTATCTTGGCTATGGAATGTAGCGACATGTGTTGCCACAAATTTGAATTAGAAAGAAAGACAGAGAGAGAAACCAGTGGAAAGATGGAATGAGAAATCGAAAATCGATAAATTTGAGCCTTTACAATGAACTGTTTATATACTTATATATATTTTTGTTCGACTACAGAGCAAAAGTTCTTCAATTTGAATGGGTTGTAAGTAAATGGACTTGTTAATTATTAAGTGATTGAGTTTGTTCACATTGTAACCAGCAAGAAGCCAGACAAAAAGGAGAATTCGTTCATTTGGAGTCAGCGGAAGCAGACATCTACGGAAATGTCTATTGGATGCTTTCGGTGGGAAATTTCTGGTGGTTCTGCTGCCTGATTTCAATAAAACATATCCCTTCTCATTTGGCCTGAGGCTACTGTGTAGATGAATGTCCTTTGAGTATCATTTCGATATCCATATTGTTTGACCATTAAGACCGATGCGAAAGACTTAAAAGTATGAAAAATTGCAAGGATTTCTATTTTTGGCTAGCCACAAACCCTTTTTGAAATTTGTTGGATTTGTTGTATTTGCAAATTTGGAAGATATTTAATAAAAGACTCTGAATGTTTTATTAGTTTAAGGGACACAAGAATCAAGGCAACAAAATTGATATCAATTAATGTAATTCTTGTTAGGCAATTGTCAGTAATTTTAAAAGACTTTACCTAAGATTACTCAAAAGTCTTAGAACATAAAAACTTGGATTTAGATAATTATAGACTTTTAAGCTGGCTTGAGGTCAATCTTCAAAGGATTTTTGAAAACCAAACTGGGTCAAGAATCATCAACAATATTTACACGATTTTGTTGAGAAAGAAAAACTTTGTTTTCCGTTTTCTACACTTGTTATCGTTTAATTGGCAAAGAAATGAAATTGAATGACATTTTGAAATATTATAAGTTATATAATTCATAACAATCAGTTGAGATTAATCAATTACAATTAATCTAATTAAACGGCAAAGAGTTGTTAAATTCTGACTGAGAAACTTGTCATTGTTGTTGAATTTTGAAAAATAATTTGTACTCAATCTACGGAACCGATTTTGAATTCAAATTTTTTGTTTTATAGATTTATTGGCAATCTTTCAAATGTGAATGAAATATAAACTAAGGGACTAAATAGTCGACAAATGGAGCAAAGGTACCAGCATCACACATACATATGTACATGTACATATATATGTAGGTAGAAGGGTGGATGGATGTTTGGTTGGATGCATATGGAAAATACGAGTATAGGGAGGGGCGTGGCTTGGGATGGCGTGGCATGGCAAGGCAATGGGAGTCAAATGGAAAAGGAGAGCAAGCAATGCCAAATGAAATGACATTTAGCCGTGCAATTTTGACAGCATTTTAATATGCAGGCATTGCGCGCCAGAGATACAGATACACATACTCGTCGTAGTACGTAGTCGGTACGTGTACGTACAAGTTGGTTGGTTGGTTGAGCTCAACTGATGGGCCTACTTTTGCTTCTCCTCAAGCTCCTTTTGCTCCTGCTGCTGCTCCTGCTGCTGGTGGTGGTGGTGTGGCAAAGCTGACGTTGAGCGCTTCAAATTGAAATTACTTAGCTGTTAGCTGTTAGTTGCACTCGAGTGCGCTTTGGCCTCTTCAGCAAAAATACACACACACACACAGAGCATAGCAGAGGACAAGTAAGGCAAACATATTTGCCCCAAAACGACTGGCAAAGTTCGCAACGCAGTTAATTAGAGAGTGTAAGGACTGCGGCTGAGACTGCGAGACACACAGAGAGGCAACAAGAGAGAGAGAGAGAGAGAGAAAGTCTACTGGAAACTCTTCAAGTTTGGTTTAAGCTTAGTTTCTGATCTACTTGACAAAAACTTTAATGTGTCCTCTCTTCTATTTTCATTTTTATGGTCCACACACGCACAAAAAACCAAAAAAAATACGAAAACAAAAAATGATAAAAAATAAGAGAAAAACCAGCAAAAACCTGGGCCGTTAAATTACATATTCAGGATAAAGTCCTTTTTCCCCACATTTCCTTTTGCTTTGTCAGAGAGGGAAAAATTCTAAAAATAGACACGAAACCCATTTTTTGGCTTGGCGTCAATCTGTTGTCAAGTTTACTGAGTGGGCGCGCGAATAGGGAGGGATAGGGAGTGAGAGAAAGAGAGAGAGAGTGAGAGAGAGAGAGAGAGTTACACATATCTATGTAGCCAACGTCTTCTAGCCTCTGTCTCTCTCTTTCTCTCTGTTGGGTTGTAAAAACTACACAATATGCTGCCTGTCATTCGCGTATCTTTCCGCTCATAAAACCATGTCGACGACTTTGTAGTCATTATCAGAGCTTTCTCGGCTAGCTTTAGTTTATATATTTTTTTTTATTTTTTGTGGCAGCTTTATTTTCTTTTTTGCTTAATTTAACTAGATAGCAATAATTGTCATGGCCATCAGTAGTTTTACAATTTTCACATATGCAGTGAACACTAAAACAAACAATGGCCTAGAGAAAGGTTTCATTTCAAAATTTTCATCAGTTTTATGTGACTGTGAGAGAAAGAGAGAAATAAATTTTCTTTTAGTTGGATGAAGGTGGCAATTCAAGTACATAGTTTGCATAAATGTCATGGGGAAACGAAAAAAAATGTGTAGACACACACATTTAAAAGGATTTGGCTAACTAAAGCAGTAAAGTTTCTTAGCAAACTTACAAGACATCAAATATGTATGGACTTTGCGGGAACTCTGGGGAATTTGGTAAGAGTAAACTCAAGTCAAATCGATTTCAAGTGCTTTTGGGACAGCAAGCACAGTGTGAATTCCTACCTTAATTAAAAAAGTTTACCATTCCCCCCGCCCACTGCCCACTGTCGCCGCACCTTGTGCCACTTTTCACTCACTTCTTCCCCGCACTTGTTCTCCTAATACTTGGCTCACTTTTGGGCATGTGTGCCACATAATAAGCAACGGCGAAGTGCGTCAAAAAATCAGCTGCAAAACAATGGGAATACGCAAAACAAGTCTCACCACATCTCCAACTTCTGCTCCATATATACCCATCTCTTTTGCTCTCTGTCTCTGTCGCACACGCCCGCGGGAATCAGTTGCCAAGTTTTTCCTTTATTTTCATTTTCATTTTTGTTTCGTAAATTTTTGGTTTCTTTTTGGTTTTTTTCTTTTGGGCATAGGCAGCAGCGGCTGGCAGAAAAAGTTTAAAATAAACTTGCACCATAAAAATTTCAAAAGTTCTGCAAAAAACAAAACAACAACAACATAAAGAACATAGAATAATATGTATATATACATTTATATATATATATATATATTTGTATTATTATGTATTTGTGTAAGAACAAATTAAAATTGAGCTAGCTTAAATTAAAACATTTGTATAATATGAAAATCTAGCACCATTTGCCGCTTATTGGGCAAAGTATTTGAAACTTGCCCTCAAGAATAATTTGCAATAATGTATATTGACCCTGGGACCCTGACCCTGTCCCTTGGGAAAGTCGGTCTTAATTGATATAGAATCCCCATGGCAAATGAGGCTCTTTAAAAGGATGTCGATTCTGGCATCTATAAAACATTACAACTTTTCTCGCTTTTCATTTGGGCCGACCATACATAGTATATAGATTCCTGTTCAGTAGGAGAAGAGGCTACTGCTCATTAATTTGCCCATTCGGGCAGGCTTGAGGGCAAGGGTATACAAACTTCAGCATGAGCAAAGTTGGTTGAAACCTTTTGGTTTTCCTTTCTTGACTTTCAACTCTTGTTCTAATATTTGGAAAGTTTTGTCGTCTGTTGTTTTTATTTAACTATTGCAGAGTTTTATGTGATCAAAAAATGTGGAAATTTTCCTTTTTTGTTTTTGCAATATGTATTTTATTTCCTTTGTGAGAAAAATATTTGCTTTTCATTTTTGTTTGTCTGCAAATTTTATGGAAATCTCTTTGACTACATTATGCAGTGCGTAGAGAAATAATGCAAATATTGTTCTTGTAGTTTTTTGTTATGCATTTTATTTCAGAGAGAAAGAGAGAAGGAGTGATAAAGAGAGAGAGAGAGAGAGAAAGGGAAATTATTTAAATTTCCCTAAGACAAAACTCAGCGGTTTTTTTTTTTCTTTTTATCAATGTAAGCAATATTTATCGCTTGTAAGTTATTCAGATATGAAATTGCATCAAGACTTTTCTTTCTTTTGTTGTTGTCTTTTATTCTATTTCCAATAAATATCGATGAAAATCCGTTGAGTTGACTCTTTTCTCGTTTGTTTCGAATCTCCCCGCTCTCCGCTCCCCCACAATAGTAGTTTTTTTTTGTCCTTGGGCTGCAGCTTTGCAAAGAATGGAGAAACGAGGCATTAAAACTGATTTATTGCTGCAGATAAGTTTTTGGATTTATATACAAAGTCAAAGAGACTGTCTGTCGGGGTGCCGGGGTATATGTGTGTGTGTGCGTGTGAGTGTGAGGAGTAGTGCAAAAAAAAAAGAATGAGATGGCTACACCCCATTGTCGAGCCTCCAGCTAAAGGGAAGCACCATCATCATTATCATTATCATCATCAAAGCACATTTAATTAAGATTTAACCTTTAATTACGATTTAAAAGATTACAATGTCAAAGTCAGTCAGAGTAAAAACGCCTTCTCGATCTTAACGCCCTTTCAGTTACCCAGGCACTTATGGCCTAAGAGCATTTGTCGATATAGATATGTATGCTGTATACATAGGAAGGATATGATTAAGCCAAGGATAAAAACAACAACAAAAGGAGCGAAAAATCGTTTGCATATAATTTTCCATTAATTTGGCTTCTGCCATTAGCACGAGCTCGAGGGTGTGAGCTCCTCCTCCTTCTCCTTATCCTCACACTTCTTTCCAAAGGAGATGATAGAGAAATTTCCTTTGTTGTTGTCACTTTTTTTATTCTTCTTTTTTTGCGCCCCTCAAATTACACTAAGTGTGCGAGTGTGTGTGTGTGGTTGAGAAAAATGATGTTACTGCATTAGCATTTTCATCTTTCGCATTATCGCCATTTTCCATTTTCCCTTTTTGCGTTTTGCTTTGATAGTTTCCACAAGGTTCAACATAAATTCCAATCAGACGAGACAAAAACCATTTTGCAATAACTTTTTATCAATAAGGACACCCTTACACACTTAGCAAAGTAGAGAGCTATATATCAATAATGATTCTACGAATTAGACAGTTACACTTGGCACTATGGGGAATTTTCCTATTCCGACATATTTAAGATAAGTCTTTGGTCATTTTGGCGATGGTCAAACGATTGATTAAGACACTTCATTGGACACTTCATTCGGTTGCCCAATATGCAGAAACATTTCACTCCATTCATTTAGGGCTATGCAGCTGTGGCGGTTCGTTAACAAATTGCAGTGTTGTGGCTTCTGTGGTTGCATAAATTATGAGGCAAGGTCAAAACTTTGTATGTGGCTGCTGTAGGGGGTGGCCGTCGCATCCCATCACACTCCAACAGAGAAAACGAGAGACACAGAGAAATAGAAACAGAAAAAAACAAAAACCGTTTGACCACTCTATGAAATATTGAATAGACGAAAGCAAACAAGTCAATTAGAAAATAGAACATGGCTAACAAAAGACAATAGAGAGAGACAGAGAGAGAGAGAGAGAGAGATGAAAAAAGCAGGGTATTCAATTCCGATGGAGTGAAACCAAAGAAGGAAGCACAAAAAAAAGCAAAAAACAAGTGAAAACTATTCCGCGATAAATGTTCGCTCATCTATGTTCGTATCGGGCAAATTCGGTCGATTTGGTCCAACAGGGCGAGAGATGGAGAGATGCAACTGAATTCATAATCAATTTTTTCCACAACTATGACTTTTTGTCCAACATTTGGCAACGGGGGGAAAAAAAAATTAAAAACCCATTCAACTAGCAATAATTATTTAACTTGACTTCGCTCTCTCTTTATGCTCGCCATAATAATTTTCGATTTGTTGCCCTTATTTTTGCCATCTGCTGCATTTTCACCTTGCGCTAAGGAACTTTATTAAAATTTTCGATTTTTTTATTTCGCTGCTTTTTTTGGTTTGGTAACTTTTGTGCTTTTTTACGCTACTTGCTTTAATTGAGCCAGTCAATTAATAAATGCTCAACGCTTTGACCCGACGCGCTGATTTCGCGTTCTTTTGTTCTCGGTGTGCGCTGTTAAGTATGCTGCAGTATTTTTATCGTTGAATGGGAGAAAAAGCAGCAGAAAGGCAAAAGGAAAGAAAGAACCCCCGAGACAGAAACAGAAAACAGACGCCAGCGAGAGCGACAGAGAAAGCAAATAACTTTATTACAACATAATTAAAAGTAAATTCCCGTTTGCCCCGATACCCCGGCCTTCTCTTGTTTGATTTTTTTTTCTCTTTTCCTTACTTTTTGCTTTGCTCATTAACTTAATGCGAAAATGGGGCGAAAATACAAAAAAATAATGTAAAGCCAAAGAGCATTGAAGCTGAGAACGACAACCAAGGATGAGATAGAGGTCAAGCTGTATCCGCCTTGGCCAAGTAACTTACACTAATTAATATAATTCCTAAAGCAATATCTATTTTTATGTATGTTTGTATGTTTCTGGCAAAACTTTTACACGACCAATGGAAAACTTTCACATGGTAAATGAGAAAGAATTTGGTTTCACTGACTGAATGAGCCAACAACAGAAGCCGAAACCTAATCATTGGCACGACACCTGAAGTGAGATTTTTAATTGAAAATCATCTCCATGCTCAATTCAATTTCAATGACTCTGCTTTATTTTTATCTTTCACAAGACATTTCCGTGATCATATTTCCCTCCATACGAAAGTAAAGGGCATTCTTCACTTGGGCTATTTTTACGTTTTTTTTTTTTTTTTGGTCCAACTGAAGCTTTGACGATAAGCAATTAGATTACCTTTTACATGAAATAATCATGTTCTTTTGCCATTGAGGGGTGAAATTTTGGCTTCATAAGAGAGCCACACGCAATATTTGTCCAATTTTATTTATAGCAAAAACAAAAGGAAACAAAACAGAATCCTCGTACACAAAAATAGAAAGAAATAAAGGTAAAAACGTTGCGAAACAATAGCTAAACCAGTCTCCATCCGTCTCTCTCTCTCTGTCTCTCTCTCTCTCTCTCTCTGCTGCAAATATGTATGTATTTATTTAGGGACCATAAAATTTAAGTTATTGAGTAAATTAATTTTTAATAAATTTCAAAATTTGACAACTTGAACTCAGCTTAGATTAGCTTGTTGCCTAATATGATTACGATTAATATTACATATATCTAGGCAAAGCTAGTATCATTTAATCCGAACTAGTTAACGTCAGTCTGTGTGTGTGTATAATATTTACTATACATATATGTGAGTTTATGCAAGTGTTTTTCTCTTAAGGAGAAATAAAAATGTAGAAATTTGTTGATGCCTGCTTTTAGGCTCAGCAAATTGTTAATAAACCATTTGGACGATATAAAAGCTTCGGGTAACTGGTAACATACACACAATCAAATATACACACACACACACAAATACATAAAAGTGTCGCACTCGAATGAGGATTATAAATAATAAACTTATGAAAGGCAAGTGTGGGGGAGGGAGAGAGAGAGACAGCGAGGACTAGGACGTATTTAGGGGAAGAGAAAACGTTTTTCTTTCTTTTTTTTTTGTTGCTTTTATCGGGGAGGGGGCTAGAGAACCATTGGGGACAGAAATAAAATAAAAATAAAATAGCAGAAAGCAACAAAAACAAGAAAGAAAAAAACTTTTACTAAACTGGAACACAACATATAATAAAATCATTCGGAAAGTAGATGGAAAAGGAGATGACGATGGCAATGGCAGTGGCAATGGCAACGCGACGTTCAACTCCCAAGGCACTGGAAAAGCATATTGTAGAGAACATTAACTCTCGCACACACACACACCACAAAGAGGGAGAGAGAATTAGAATGAGTCTAACTTCATGTTGAATAATAGGCGAAATTTTTTAAAGACCGTTAAAATATACATTCACTATATAAATGCAAATGAAAAATAATTGAAATTTTCATTCATTTTTTGAGAAATTTGCATATTTAGTGCTTTTGCATTTAAACACACAAAACCTCACTAAAAAGTTGCGCCACGAATATCGTTATTCGTTTAACCATCCTCCACTCAGAATGGAAGAGAAGAGCAAAGAAGAGAGGAGAGAATCGGGTTGTGTTTTATAGTGGAATAAATCAGATGAACAAAAGGAGCGGATCAATTTGCCGCATTGCAAAGTTTTATTAAATATTATAAATTAAAGCATTCAGTTAACTATTATCTGTCTATCAATTGAGCTTTTCCAAAAAAATTGTAGACTAAACGTAATAAAAAACCAGCTAGAAGAAGTAAATAAAAGATAAAGGCTTGTTAGGTCTATCGAATGGGGATCCAGCTTAATTTACTAATAATTTTCAGTTTAAGGTTAGGAAATACTCTTGCAACTTTTATTGAAGCAAATTGACAAACAAAAAAATGTTAGCCAATAGATGCAAACAAAACGATAAATGTTCTTCAAGCAACAAAAAAAGGGCAAGACAAGAGACCATTTTTTTCTCTCTCTCTCTCTGTCATTCAAATGATAAACCTTGATGTCTGGACAGGAAAAACAAGAAAAAAAAAGGAAAAAAGAAACCAGCAAAATGAAGTGAAATTGTTGATAATGGCGTCAAGGACGCGTGCCAAGGAATTGCCTTCCACTGACCACGACAAGGCGCGACGAGTTGAGAGATCAAAAGCATTTGATAAACTCAACTCACCAAACAATAAGCCAAGAAGAGAAAGGAGAAGAAAAACAACAACTAAGCGTTGCCCGGGAGTGGGAAAAGTAACAATATTTAAACATTTTATGTTATGCTTCTGGACCCTGTATACATATTTTGTCCTCTTCCCTGCTCCCCTTGGTCCCGTGTGCGTGTGTGTGTGTGTGTGTGTGTGAGGTCGCTTCTTCATTTTGCTCATTTAGCGTTTTCATTCATTTTGGAAAAGCTTCCCTTCTTGCTCCTGCACAGCCGGCGGCATTTTCATTGTTTGCCTTTTCAAATTTTTCTCTTTCGTTCTTTTTTTTTTGTTGCCTTTTCCTTTATTTCATTTTTGTGTTCTATATCTGTTTTTATCTTGCCACTTTGGCATTGTTTTATTATGCATAGACACCATCCTCTATACCCTCCTTGTCGCCGTCTCTGACTCAGACTCCCGAACAGTTTTTGCTTTAATTGCATTAAGCGCCTTGTTATATGGCTTAGCAATTTGCATTTTCCTTTGCCATTTTCACAATTGTTGAAATTTAATTTTTTAGGCAATTGCTAATTGTGAAACAAGTTTTTCCACTTGTGCTCTACAATTGACTTTTCAGATAATTCAATCAATTTATTTAACTGCAGAAATTCTCAAGAATATCCTTTGATATCGAATGCTGATCAATTATTTTTATTTCCAGCAACTGAGTCGATTTACAATACCCCAGATATGCAAGGGTATTATAATAATAATTATTGCATTTTTCTTCTCTCTCTCTGTCTCTGTTTCTCTGTCTCTCTCTCTCTCTCTGTCTCTCTCTCTCTCTCATATATTCTTTGTTCGTGCCGTTCATAATTTGCCAATCATAATTTATGATGCTGTGCTGCATGACATGCACATTATCCTTGTTGATCCTTTTGCGGAAATTAAAATTTGTTTTTGTTTCCCCTTCTGCGCATTTTTATTCGTTGTGTCTGCGTACCAATTGCGGATAACCGCAAAGCAGGTGAACATAAATACCTTTAAATTGCTCACTGAAAAATGTGAAAGCAACAACAACAACAACAACAACAACAACAACAACAAAAATTCGAATGCAAATGGCAAATCCAACAACAAATGGCATAAGATGTCGTTTTGCCGTTAACCTTTTGCACCATTTAAATTAAATTTATGACCATTAAATAAATAATTTGAGACCCATTTTGAACGCATCACATTGGCATAACAAAATACAAAAGAAGGAGCGCCACTCCTTCGGGTAAGGACATTAAAAATGTATGCAAATTAACAAGAATATTCTACGGGGCGACCATAGAAATCACTGATCAATCATACATACATACATATGTATATCCCATTTATCCCCCTTGATATCTTCTTTGGATCTTTAGCTCGTCCCTTTAGGTTAATGCCAGAGAAAGTTATCTAGGATATTTGCCAATCAGCTGTTGAGAACTTGAGATTTTATAAGGCCCACACAAATCTTTTATATATATAGAGTACTTTAAGTTCTGTTAATGGTTTAATGAATCACCAATTGACTAAGAAATTAAGTTGTTAGTGAGTAACTGTTAAATTGTTCCATACTAATTCTAATCTTATCCTTGTCTGGCTTTATCAATGATTTATTTTTATTTTGTGATTGAAACAAATAGGTTTTCTTATATCACATTTTTCCAGGTGGTCATTTCGGGTGGTGGGTGATGTAATTAAGTCGTGACCAGGTGTTTTTTCTTTCCATTGGTTCTTTTGTCTTTTTGCATGAACACGTCTCTGGCTCTGCAGAAAGTTCTAATAAAGTGCTCCCATTAATTTTGTTCCAGTAATGTGTATTGAAATTCTAGTAATGAATGGGAAAATATAAAATTATAGAAACATGTGTTTGATCATTTATTGGTTTGGAATACTATTAACTCTTAACTCTTTTGTGATCTCGTTATTGTAACCGAAAATTGCTTGGTAAATGCAGGTCCTAAGAGACAAGGACCTGACTGTTATTGTAAAAGTTAAGTGGTTGCTTGCCAACACGCGAAAAAGAAGAAGCGAAGACAAGATGATGGCACAGGGCACAAGAAAACATGGAAAACTTGAAAGAGCCCAAGGATGCGAAGCAATATTAAGTCGGATTTGGTTTGATGATGATGAAAAAGACAACTAAATTTGCTCAGTAGTGCAATTATTACTAATAGAGCTAAGAAGCACGTTGTCGGAAGTGGCCATATCTACACACACACACACAGAGAGACAGAGACATACACCCACTCATGCACACCGTTTTGGGACAAAGTCAAGAAGAAAAAAATAATGTTATAAACTCGATACAGTTTTTAGTGGGTAATAAAAATGCGCCATCATCACAATTGCAGGAGCAGGCATGAATTGCACTTTAAGCATACACAAAACACCCATGCACACCTACACGCCTACACACACACTCACTCACACACACACTTACACTTATTTGACCATTAAGGTCGCCACAATGGCGAGGCCCGTCAACGCTTGATGATGATAAGAGAATGATATGCCAGAAGGGGACATAAGATGGAGAAGTATGGCACTGAACAGCCGTCGGCGTATTTTTCTTTTCCTTCCTTCTTTTTGCACACACCAACACACCAACACACCAACACACTAACACACTCACACACACAAAGCGCAGCCGCAAGAACACCAACAACAACTACACAACAAAGCATAAAGAACTGAAGTGCCTTTAAGGGAATTTCAAATATGCATGAGCCAAGTAGAAGATGAAGAAGGAAAACCGAACAGACGGACAGAGACAGGGACAGGGACAGGGACAGGGCGAGGGACAAAGGCAAACGGAGAAGGAACACAACAGCAAAATGAAGTGAGATACGTATAAAATAACAGAATGGTCCAAAAATAAAAAGAAAAAATATTCAGAAAACAAACAAATTAAAATCAGAAACCGAAATATATATACCCTTTACAATCTTTCGAGTGATCATTCATTCAGCTTAAATTGTATCCTAATGAACATTCAGATGGTTTCTACACTTTGAATATATTCAGTAATTTTTATATATTCTATAAGTCAAATTCAATAGACATTTATGTATTTTTGAATAATTTTTCTAAGCAACTCAAAGGGTTTGAAAATACGATTTGATCCCATATATGTTTAAGTTACTCTACTTATACTTGGAAATTTTGACTTAATATGGGAAAATGAAGAAGCATTAGCTACTAGATTCCAGGGACAAGGTGTTGTATTTTTTATGTGGCCTGTAATGAAATGCATGAAACGAGTTGAGACCACAAAACTGGCTTCTATTTATAATCCATTTGAAAGTCTATATTATGCCACATTAGTAAACACCTTTGTACGATATAATGAGCTGCGGTTGAATCTATACACGATTATGCCTCACACATATATAACGTATAATCAGAACCCATGTCTGTCTTTGCCGCTGTCTCTGTATCTGTATCTGTCTCTGTCCTTAGCAGGCAGTGGGTAGTGGCCCAGCTAATACCCTCGAGCATCCTGTTCAGTCTTTGGCTTTGAGGTTTACGCTTGGGTTTGGGTTTGGGTTTGAAGTTTTTCTTTTTTTTCTCTCTTTATTTTTGCTTTTTGCTTTGGGGTCTCTTCTTGGTTGGCCGCAGGCACAAACGAATGCAGAAAGCCAACATTGAGCAGGAATGTTGCAATAAAAGTAAAGTTAAATTGTAATAAAGCACCCTTGTGGGCCCGGAGGGGGGGAAACGGGCAATACATACATACATACATATGTATATGTGTGTAGAAGCGTATGTAACAGCCGCGAAAATAAGAAAACTTTTTTTGTATTGTGCAAGGGCCAAACAATTGCCATCTTTCCACAGCTTTTGCTCTGCTGGGCCAACACGATAGTGGCCCAAAGTGTTCGCAAGGGGAAACCACTGAAAGCAAGCAAAGGGGGTCGGAGGGAGGATGGCAATTTTTGCATGGGGATTGTCAGCAACGGAAATGGAGATGCTTAACGGGTAAACAGAAGCTTATGAAAATTAAATAGGTAATTGCTTCAATCCAAAGTTTAAATATATACACATATGTACATACATCAGATCATACCAAGAATCGAGAATAAAATGAAACATTCATTAAATATAAATCAATTTCACAAAAATTACATTCACAACAAGTTAAAACGAAACAAGTTGGCCACTTGTCTTGCATTGTGACAGGCTTGTGACACGCTTTGCCAGAGATCTGACAAATCAAGCCATCAAGCTGTTTAATGTATATATACGCTTATATATGGAATACCAATGGAATGACGATGGCCATGGTGATGCCAATGATGAGGAACGGAAATGGTGGCACATGAATGCATAGCATCACGATTGTTAACCCATTATAGGCAGTCAGCGAGACGAGACAACAGAGGGAGTGACTGAGACACACACAGAGAGAGAGAGAGAGAGAGAGCGCGAATGTGACTAAATTTTTGAAAAATGCAAAAGCCAGTCAAGAGTCCGTGACACAAGCTCAGCCTACTCCATGCCCCCAACTCGGTCAACTCTGTCGTTTCGACCCCACACTACCCTGCCCTACCCTACACTTGACTGGCAGGCTTTTCTGTTGGGGACTTTCGACATTTTCTTTTAATTAAATGCTAAAAAGTTTTGGCTCATTCTTTTTATACCCTACCCCCAACCGAAAGTAGGCGGGGTATATGCAATATGCTGACACTTGATAAATGAAAACATATAATAAGAGAGAAATCTGTCAAGGCAATTGTTACAAAAACTTCAAAACTGTCGTTCAGTTGAGTGAGATTGACAAAGTTGAAAAACGTGTCTAGGGTATATCAAAAATGATAGCTTGACCAAATTTATGTTGTCTCATTTAAAGGTTTTTGTGGTTCGCTGTAAGGAAATTCTTCCTGTGCTTTGTTTTGCTTCTTCTTTTTCTTTTCGTACCCGGTGTGAGTAATTAGACAGGCTCTTGGCACGTCAGCTTTCTGTCTCTGCCGCTGCCTTTGCCTCTGCCTCTGCCTCTGCCACTGTGTGTTTGCCTTGCCATTATAAACTTGAATTATTGGCCCGTCAAATGTGTCATAAATAATTTTGAAATGTGTGTGTGTGTGTGTTCAGGTATGATACAATGTTGGAAATTAAGTCGAATCATTCTAGTCTATCTCTAGAGAGCCACTAAGAAATGAAACATTTTTACGTGCTAGAGACTTTGTTAATTAAACCATTGCCCCAATTGGTTTTATGCATTGTCAATATTAAAGAAAGCCTCTCTTTATCTTTGTTAAACTTTCTGTGCGAGAAAAACCCGCAAAAATGTCCATTTATTTCTTAGATTAAGCAATCATTCTTTTCCTTACTCTTTTTTGCCAAATTTGAGTTGTTAGTAGATGCAGTACAGTTGAGTTAAGTAAGTGCTACTACATATCATATATACCAGCACACGTGCTAAGTGCACTGAGCTCATAGGTAGATGGAAACGAAGATAAGCACAAGGGCCACGTTGGCGTCAAGAAATGAGTATGGTAGAATGAGGATGGGGATGGGTAGAATGGGATGGGGATAGGGATGAGGATGAGCCATGGTGTATAGGGTTACTGTCGCATGTGTGTCAACGACTTGGTCAACATTTAAAGGCTTTGCGCAGTCCCAGACCCAGTTCCATTTCCAGTCCCCTGAGGGTGGGCGATGGCAGTGGAGGAAAGTGAAATTGACCTCCTACTGAGCGGCTGTCTTCTTTTCTCTCTCTCTCCACCTCTCTCTCGCTCTAAGTGCTTATGTGTGTGTGTGTGTGTGTGTTTGTGTGTGAAGGCCAAAGAATGGCTTGGTGTCAACCTCGATTACGGGTGGTTTAGCTTACCCATTAAAATCTAGACTACTCTTCGTGCTCCTCTCACGGAACTGCTGTGAGAATTCTCATCATGAGCAACGTATGCCTGCCATATGTTCATTCATTATGTACAAACTCAATTGTTTAGCACATGCAAAGTGAAATAGAATTGAAAAAATAGTCCCACAGATATTCCGCCTATCAATATAAAGGATTTGTACGCATTAACTAACCGATGAAATAACGATTTAAATTCGAAATAAAATCCAAAGTGCTGAAATATTTCATGCTTTTCTTTATTTTACAAAAACTTGTTTGAACTAATGCAGATGCCATTAGTTTTATAGTTTTTTAAATTTGGAAAACGATTTTCAAAGTCTCAAACACAAAACGTTCACGCGAAACGAAAAGTTGTAACTTTTAGCGAGGCTCTGTGAAAATCCTTCGACAATGACCGTAACTGAAATGTTTCTCTTCGTGGCTTGGTGTACGTGTGTGTGCGTGTGCGTGTGTGTGGGGTCGTGTGTGTAAACTTTGTACACTCGGCATGTTCGTTTAATCCTTGCCGTAAGTAGCTGTCGTAATATGTGGAAATCCTTATGGAATTTAATAAGCTTATGTCGCTTTTTTTCCCATTCTCTTCCCCGCCGTTCATGCTTGGCCCTGAGAAACTTTTACCCAAGAAAGAGAATGAAATGAGGACGAGTATTAGTGCCTTTCCTATTTACCTTACCCCCACCAGACCCTTCTCCTTACTCGTCCTTTCTTTCATTTGTTTTTTTTATTATTCTTTTTCTTTTTTTTTTTTGACTTCAGGGACAAATTGGTCCAAAATTTTTTACAGCTTTGTTGTTTCTTTGCCACGACCAAAGAGAGAGAGAGAGAAAAGAGGATAAAAACCAACGCGACGAAGTAGACAAATGCATTTTTCATGTCACTTTTTAAGAAGGCTGCTGTAATGTTTTTTTCATTTTTATTTAACATTTGGCTTTGTGTCTACTTAATTAGTCAAATCAATCAAATGCATTTCATGCTCGATCGAGCAATTACAACACTATATGTACATCCTGATGAATGGACTTTTGTCTAGTTAGTTATTATGAAGTGGCCATTTACTTTCCTTTATTTCTATTAAGAAAGTTAATTTGAAGAATCTAATAGAGCTAAAAAGAGACTAAAACCTTCGTTGTAATAGTTTAATAGGGACAAATCAGCTAGTTTGTTTCTAATAAGCTCCTTGAAGTATGCATTGACTTTTTGCGCTTTAAATGAACAATCCCAATGATACGGGCAATAAGTTAGTTTAGCATATCGGTTGCAATTCTTGATTGTGCTCATGCATGTGTATCATATCTGTATATAAATTTATTGATTGTTGGCTTGTATTTATTGTGTTGAACATTATAGTTATCTTATGAGAGCCACTTGAAAAATAATAAACAAGCAAAACAAAAAAAAACAAAACAAACACATAAACCTCATTCTACTATTCACTCTTCACGCTGACGGGAATGACAACCAGACAGTCAGTCTGTCAGGCTGTTTCAAGGTCCATTCTTGATGTTGTTTTTGTTTTCTTCTTGGATAAATATATATACATTTGCATATCAAACAAAGCATAAAGTGTAAGAGAGACAGATTGAATACCTACTACTAGTATGCAAAAGAAACAATTTCCAAACGAAACTTAAGTTGTTTTTTCTATTTTCTTTTTTGGTTATACTTTTGCGTCCTTTTTTTTCCTATTCCCTTTGCTTTTTAATTTTATTAAGACTTTTATAATGGAAGGAAAATAAAGAAGAAGGACGACGACGGCGACGACGACGAAGACGAGGACGAGGACGAGGATGGTAGTATAAGGGCTTCTTTGAGCATTGCCTCATAACCTTTTAACTAATTCATGTGGCTACCCACCTTACGCTTTATGCATATTCATGTTCCTGATGATGTGAACGCTTCTTCTCTCCCTCACACACACACACACAATATCCCTCTCTCTCTCTCTCTATCTCGCTCCCTCTTTGCTTTTTGCACTCACTCATTTTAAGAACCAGACTTTCAAGCAGTTGGAGTAAAAGTTTTTGCCTCGTAAATACGTTTGTTCATGTCGGTACGCCGAGTTGCACGTTTTTCTTTTCAGTCTTAGTTAGGGTTTGGCTTGGGTTGGATGCCTATTCAACTATACATATGTAGAATTTTAATAATTTACAGAGAAGCAAAGAATACGGTCAAAGGACAGAAACGAAACTATTTATGCATGTCTATCTACCCACTACGATTACATGATAAATGTCTATTGGTCTAGGCACGTTTAAAAGGCTTTGGCTTACATTCAATTTGAAATCAATAAGTCTATTGAATTTCGATCGATTCCGCAGGATTAATTAGCATTATGAACCTAAACACAATCGACTTGGTCTCACACTTTTGTCTTGGTCAATAACTGGAATAAGCTCACCTGATTTGCCAATTCATATGGAAGTCGGATAAACAGATTTTTCTGTTTTAATCTGTTTTTCGCACTACTTCACTCATTTTACTAAGTGGTAAAGTCTACAATTGTTTGCTAGGAATGAGTCTGAAGGGAATTAAGTGTGTGTGTGTGTGTGTGTGTTGTGTGTGTGTATATCCTTTTGTTTTCTATGGTGTTACACATATATGTACAAATATGAATATAATTGGCCGCTCAAGCAAATTTTGCCCAAATGAGCTTTAAAAAGGAAGCCATTGTTTTGCTTCATCCTTCTATGGGCAACACAATTGCCAAACCAGATATTAGGACTAAAATTGAGGGGTAGAGCAAATGGAAATTCATTTAATTACAATCAAAGAGAAAAGCTTTACATTTACATAGATTCTCATAGATCTATCAATAGTTGTTGCATTGAAAAGAGAGCTAATTAGAATTTGAATGGAAAAGATAATGATTTTCATTATTAATTGCCTTGATGATTATATAAACAGTTTTGGCTTGCTGTAATCAATAAATTCAAATAATTAATTCAAGTTGATGTTGTTGGCTTCATTTTGGGCGTCTTGCCTTTGCCATTTATTAATTTCAAATGAGTCGCTTCGTTCAGTCAAATTGAGTTACGCACAGGATTTAGTAATCAGGATTATAAGAGCGGGGGCCGGAGGAGCTCGAATGGTTCGTCTGGGTAGGTAAGCTTTTGGTGTATGTATGTATGTATGTATGTATATATAGGTGGTTGGATAAATGAATGGATGGATGGTTGAATGAATCAAGCAGGCGGAGGTAGAGCCCAAAACTGGAGCCCAAAAGGCGCTTTCACGCATCGCCAAGCGACTTTTAAGTCTGCTTAGCTCATTTGATTAATGCCAAAATACTAGTCCAAAGGACGAGCGAGAGAGAATGTTGCGAAAGCCTATAGCATATTTAAGCTGTTCTAATCAGTTGTTGTTGCTGTGTGTGTGTGTGTGTGTATCCTGGCATTGTCTAGGGTCAGTAACAAAACAAAAAATGGGTGTTGGAGCATGGCGGCAAATAAAACGCATATGGAATATTCTTCGCTTGGATACATTTTACTAAATTTAATCAAAGTCAAAAATTTAGAATTTGTTTCAGCCAGCCATGTATGCAAATTTTTCTTAGCATACTTTTGTGGGTTCAAAAATAAGCAAAACATATTTATTTGTTATCGAATCAGCTCATTGTTAATTTAGTCATATTTTTTGTGTATTTAAAGAATATACAAATCATTTTATTAACTTTGAGAGCTTTGCCATATGCTTTGAATTATTTAAAATTGATTTCAAATTAAGTTTCAACTTTGTTCAAAATGTACTCAAACTTTTTGCTTAACACATCTCTCCTTTTTTCGCTCCCTCTCTCTCTCTCTCTCTATCTCTCTCTCTCTCTCTTGCTTTGCTGTCTGTGCATTGTCGCCTTCGTCCTGTCGCCAAGTTGTCGTCATTTCTAATTGAGTTTACATGGTCAAACTTTAAGGACAATTTTTTGAGTGCTGAACATTCTATGCATTTTTTGTTATTGTTCTTCGTTCTGGGTGCATTATGAAAATATTTTTTAATGGATTACATTCAATTAGCGTAAGGAAAGAACAAACAAAACTGTGATATATGAATATCAATCTTCTTTGTACGTTTTTGTAGCTAATTAAGTTTGAGTTAATCAAATGCCAATTAGCTGTCATTTTCACCAAACCAAACAGAGAAACGTACTGAAGTGACTTGTAATTAGCTACCACGCACAAAATTCTGCAAAACTGTTGCCCATCAACAACAACAACAACAATGACAAAAACAAAAACAACAAAATGGAAAATGAGATGGCACGGGCGGAGTAACAAGAAGAGCTAAACATGTCATACATGTTGTGGGTCAATTTCTTTTGTACTTTAATCTCTCATTAAAGCATAGCGAAATGTGTCGATTTGTCAGTTGTTTTGCTCTTAGTTTTTTCTCAATAGACAGACATATTTAATTTTTATTTTGAAGTAAACGAAATTCTCTGCAAGTATTTCGAAATTTCATTATTTATGTTTTGTATTGGCTTTGGCAATTTATTTGCATATCTTAGCATATGGCCACTTTATCTAGTAATTGGTTATATGTTTGCTTTAATGTTACCAAAACGTCCTTTTCATTGAATGGCATATTTATGCAATTTTCAGTTGGTTAGCAAAATCTCATTGCAGAAATGGTGAATGCAAATGAAACACACACAAAAAGCACACGAGAGGCCACAAGGTGAATACAATTCCATGTTGTATACATAAAACTCCACACATACATACATATATGTAAATATGCGTATGCATTTGTGTGTGGGCTTCCTTTCTGCTGTCCGCACTTAATTACAATATTAATTAAATTTAATTGCCTTAAGCAGCATTGAAGCAGCAGCTGCAGCAACTACAGCTTCTAGCCGAGACAGAGAGAAAAAGAGAGAGAGAGAGAGACAGAGAGACAATGAATGAATGCAATGGAAACGGCCAAGCAAGATAAGTAAAAGGTCTGGCCAGGTATGATTGGTTTCTTTGCTAAATTAGATTCAATGGTTAATCAGTAAATTAGTTGCATATGACCTAAATTTGGCAACAATTTGTCATTAGATTATATATATAAACCCAGCTAAGTTCAGTCAAAAAATGCTAAAAGAAAAAGTTTAATTAGCCAAATGTTTATCTACATATTTGTGGCCATTGTGGGATTCGCTTTTTGCATAGAATTTCATTAGCATCAATAAAAAACGAAACTAAAAGTTTCAGAATACTCACTGTTTGCGGTAGTTAGCAAACTCTCATCAAAATTAGTTCTTGGTTTGCAAATTTGTTTTGTTTTTTTAAACCTACAGAAATGTTTGTAAACTCAAATGCGATTTAAATTGCGGACTAATTTAAGCCCATCCAACTTGAATTAGTTAAACAAGTCAAACAACAATCCAGAACTTTTGTTTTACTGCATTTTTGGAATAGTTACTGCATTGGAGAAAATATATGTATTAAAACGCATCAAATTTTTGGGCTTTTATAATGAATTAGCCAAATTTTATTCCCTCTGGTAGTTGAGAAATATCTCTTCAAGAGCCAAAATATTGGATCATACCTTTCTGGTAACGTTCTCATCAGTAGTTCATTCTTTTTGTTTTCCTTTCAAAGCAAATTGCTGATTTATTCCGTTTTTTCTTGTTTTTTTTTTTGCATTGCAGTTTAGCATTTGCCACGCCCACATGCTTTTCGCCCACGCCTGTTGGACTCTGTGTAACCATTTAGCTAATAGCCAATTAAGTAATTAAAAAGGTGCCAGAAAGAAAGCGAGAGAAAGAGAGAAAAAGAGAAAGAGAGAGAGAGAGAGAGAGGGAGGCAGAAGCAAAGTGAAGAAAAACGAGCACGTGACAACTGCAATTTGTTGGCAAAGTGAAAAATAGAAAATTTTAATTGCTCGCGTGGCCAAATTTATGAGTTTTGTGTTGCTGTTGTTGGGAGACCTCGGTTTTAGCCAATGGCCATCGATTAGCTTTAGCTTAACTGGCGATAAATAGAGTCACGTTCACATCTCTGACAAATCTAATTAGCTTTAACCCAAATTATCCAAGCGATTAAAGTTTTACTCTTCGGTATTAAGGAAATGAATTGCACAATTTGCATCAGCCACAGCAACAACAACAACTACATACAATAACACACAAACTTATGAGAAAGTGGAAACAAAAATTGTGGTAAAACTGAAATGTGATTTTAATAAGCGCAAAGAAAAAAACCAAAATTAAAATCGCAGCTGCAGATGAAATTAGAAATTACAACATTCTTGTGGCTTGGAAGAAGGAAAAAACACACACCCACACACAAGCGATCCACTGAACCGACTTTTAAATACCCTTTACTATTCAACTAAGTCATTTCGTCATATCATTACACATACATATGTATGTATATCATTTGCCTATTGTAATGGATTTCTATCACAGATTTTGTGAGTTAGTATTTACAGTAATCCAAACTGTTCAAGTTAGAGTTTAATTTCGGATCGGATTAAGTAAGAATTGATATAGATTCCAGACAAATCAGTTTAACTTTCTTTCTAGTTAAGATCAGAATATTACAAAATGGGATCAAACATAGGTAAATATGTAGTCTAAAGACTAGGATCTAAGTAGGCCGAGTATAGAGTATAGGGTATGACAAGTTCCGCACACACACATTTACACCTGACCTGACTAAGTGTTATGTGGGTGTGGCTGTGGCTGCGGGACGGATGAGTGGTGGGTGGTGGGTGGCAAGCAAACCTCTGGGTCGGGCTGTGGCTCTTGCTCTGGTTTTGGTTCTGCTTCTGGTTTGAATAATTGTCGAAGGCAAAAAAGCAACAAAAGGCTTAAATTGAGGGTCGCTGGAAATGCGTGCACAGTGGGCCAAATATCGTCGTTAATATTATGTGTATGCATATTCGTATTCATACGTTGTGAGCTTAGCCCACTGTACGCAGGCCTTCAAATTCACATTGCAAAACGCAGCTGACGCCTGAAGTGGGCGTCCTGAAGAGGCAAAGGCAGACCAGAGGGGCAGCCTGTAATTAAATCCAACTTCAATTTATGATGGGAGGCGATGCCCCAAATGGCAGACAGCATAAAGAAATAACACAAATCCATCAACGAACGCCAAACGACATTAGGATGGAATGGAATGGAGTGGAGTGGAATGGGGGGAAATGGGATGGCTCCTGGCCACATGACGAAGCATTTACTTTACTATGACATAGAGAGACACACTCTCTCTCTCTCTCTCTCTCTTTTTCACTTTCTCTGGCAAAGGGCATGATGATGATAAGAGCTAGAGCCAAAGCCAGAGTCAGGATGAAGACGAGGGCGACGGTGATAATTACCAAAGTCTTGAGGCCATTGCCATACGTTTCCGAGTCTCCGGTTTTTACCATTCCGTTTGCCATTTTGTACATCTCTCGTCTGGTGTTCGTGTGTTCGTTGTTAATTCGGTTTCATGTTTTCATTTTGTAGGCGCCATTTGCCGTTGGCAATAAAAACTCAACAAGGACAGGCCGAAGCTGTCCTTCTTCTCATTACTCCTCTCTGCCTCTCTCTCCCTCCGTGACTCGGTTTTAGTCAGTTGGTTCGTTCATTTTTTTTTTTTTGCATCATTCAAATTGTTGGAGGCACAACCGGAGGCATATGGAGACCTCCACACCATCACCATCACCATCACCATCACCAGCATGCCATCATCATCAGCATCGTGATGATCATCATTCCATGCCATCTCAATCTCATCCGCCCTTCATTGTAAATGCTGTCAACGGCAATGGACCAATGGGCCAGCCATTCGGCATCGCCATTTGCCATCCTCATCATCATCATCATCATCATTGTCGGCATCGTCCATTGTCAGAGCAACAACATGTTGTGCGGGTCTCTAGGATTGCGATTGGGTTTCGCTCTTTAACCCGCCCAACCTTCTCCTTGTTTTTATACCCTTGCAAAAAGGGTATATTAATTTTGGTCAGAAGTGTGCAACGCATAGAAGGAAGCATCTCCGACCATATAAAGTATATATATTCTTGATCAGCACGACGAGACGAGCTCAAATAACCATGTCCGTCCGTCCGTCCGTCCGTCCGTCCGTCCGTCCGTCCGTCCGTCCGTCCGTCCGTCCGTCCGTCCGTCTGGATCGATGCGAACTCCTCCTAGACCGTAAGAGCTACAGAGCTGAAATTTTGCACGTAGGCTTGTATATACTGCAGGGTTTGTATATCTCGGATTCAGTCGGATCGGACCACTATATCATATAGCTCCCATACAAACGGCAAAGTCACGAACAGTGACTTTTCTCAATAACTTCGTTATTTTATAAGCAATTGGCATAAAAGTTGGTATTGGTCAGTTTTGTGTTCTTATTAATAATTGTGCCAAATTTGATCAAGATCGGGTGACTATATCATATAGCTCCCATACAAACGGCAAAGTCACGAACAGTGACTTTTCTCAATAACTTCGTGACTTTTTAAGTTATTGTCGTGAAATTTAATGTAAGTAATTTTATTGTAACTATAAACCACTGTGCCAAATTTGATCAAGATCGGTTGACTGTATTATATAGCTCCCATAGGAACGATCGGTCAAAAACAGTGACTTTTGTCAATAACTTCGTTACTTTTAATGCGATTGCTTTCAAATTTAACATTTGTCAGTTTAATATATCTGTTAATGACTGTGCCGAATTTGGTAAAGATCGGGTAACTATATCATATAGCTCCCATAGGAAGGATCGGTGGAAAACAGTGACTTTCATCAGAAAGTTCGTTATATCCTATGCTGAGATTGAAGTCCGTTCTTTCGCAAACATTACCCTTTTTAGATAAAACAGTTAGTTTAGATAAAAGAGTTACTAACAAACTTGCAAGGGTATACAAACTTTGACGCGGTCGAAGTTAGCCCCGGCCCTCTGGTTTTTTTTTGGCTTCGTTGCTCTAGTTGTTATTCCTATTGCTGATGATGCTCTTGTTGTTTGTTTCCATCTCTTAAATTTAATTTTCCCCTTTTCTTCTTATATCTTTCTTTATTTTTGGTTTATCTGCATTTTCTTTCAATCCCATTCCCTTTCCCACCTTTCACTCATTCTTTTCTCATTTTAAGATTTCCAGGACCTCTAAGAGACAAGACGATGACTGACACACCTCATGATTGAAAGCAACTTGAGTGTAATTTGATTGTGTCACCTACAATTGGTTGGCAACTTTTTTCGTTTTTATTTCATTTCTTGTTTGCCGATATAAACTGGCTAAATATAAATTCAATTTCTCTTTTAGATTTTAGAAAATTTCAAGTATTATGTATATTGATTATTCTCTAACAGAGAGTCCTTATAAGATTAGCCATTAAATAATCCAACTATATAGAATATTTAGTCAGTATCTTATTTCTGTTAAATCTCTGCTAATTTTTTACACCTCATTGCTAAGTTTCGAATAGTTTCCCTAAGATTTTCCTTAAATAGAGCACCGAAAACTCATTGCCTTATTCTAATAATAAAGCTTAAAGTTTTATTGAACAAGAACTAAAGCCAACTCCTGGTTAATCTTTCTAATGGTAGGATATGCCTTGCCTTTCACTTTAAAAGCTTGTGATTCTCAACTTGTTTTCGCCTGAAAGTCAGACCTGCTCAAAGACAGCTTACAGTTCTTTCGAAATAAATAGTCAAACATGCAAAATATTATAAATAGAAGCCACGTGTCGATAGCAAACAAGTTGAGAACTAACTTTTACCAAATTTTGTCTATTCAAAAAACGATTCAACATGAATATTTATGTACAATCCAATGGAACATTTCATTAAGTTGCTCACTTGAGGGAATCCTTGTCGTATTTATTTTACATAGACAGTGAACACTCTTTCTGCCTGTATACTTACTTTGAATGCTTCAATTGTAACAATAAAGTTGCACACTTGCTATTAATCAGTTGAACATAACACATACATGCATAAAAAGGTACACACATACATATACATTTGCGTGCCCACAAAGAGAATTTTATGTATTACTGATGTTAGCCAGGCCCATTTATTTTATGTATTTTCGCATTAAATTTCAGTTCAGAGAAGGAGAAAGAGAGGCTCACACACGGACACGGACACACGCATATATAAATGAACCCCCCTAAGGACGAGTGCTTCTCTTTTCCCCCTCTCTCTCTCTCTCTTTCTCGCTCTCTCTCGCTCTCTGCTTTATTTCTTGGCTATCTGTCTCAGACATCAGGTGCAAAACATTTTCTATTTTCACAACTTTCACTATAATTAATTCAAATGCTTTCCATAAAAGCAAAGAAGGGAAACGACAGAAAGGCAGAATGATGTCTGCTAAATGTAAGCAGCTGTGGCAGCGCGTTTACATTTATGCAAAGTAGCACGAGAAAGGAAAGTCCCCCCCCCCCCTCTAGCAGCTCCCAGTAGTGTGTGTGTGTGGGTGTCTTTATTAACACATTTACTTAAGCCCAAAGCAAACCGCAAAGTTTTGTTTTAACTTAAATTGTTAGCCACATTTACAGCTAATATGGATGAGAAAAAAAAGAGGCATCATCACTACTAAAGCAAACTCAAATCGAAAGTTTGAGGCCGGATTTTGTGTTGTTAACAAGTTGCCAAATATCGTTTATCGTTTTCTGTCTAACACTATATATATTCTTGGCAATCGGCAGCCTGAACTTCGGACTGGGCCATATAAATTTTATTACTATGGCCTTTATAACTTTTCTAGGCAATTAAAGTGTTACTAAGCTTACGTAGGGAAGGATTGCTGATTAGTATGCATTGAATGTGTGCCTGAGAGTCTACATCTGGACGTATCGACAGGCGAAAGTAATTGAGAGGGATATCGACACAAAAATATATACAAACAGCGACTTTTTGATGCCCTCTACACGAAACGTAAGGGAATTGAGAGAGACAGAGAGAGAGAGAGAGAGAGAGAGAGAGAGAATTGTTGATCCATATATTATTGCTCTGAAGTAAACTTAATTTGTCCTACTATATACTCGTTAACCTTATTTTGCCTAAAGGGTATAATTAACTTAGGAGCTTTGCACACAAATTGAACCTTAAACGCTAAACCCTTATTAAAATAGGTATACACTGAAACTAAATCAAATACAAGTGGCATGTATACATATTTGCAATAGTTGAGTATTGCCAGCAGCAAATAGAAGGTCATTAATGTAAATTTACAATTGTTTTGTTTAATTTCAACCAATTTCAATTTTCTACTACATTTTTTGGTGGCACACTTTCGGGCCGGTCGCTCATGTCATTTACGTTTGCACAAATCGAAGTTTTTGCTGGGAAACTTCTCTTTTAAGCCATTTGCAATTGAAACCAGAGGGCCGGGGCTAACTTCGACCGCGTCAAAGTTTGTATACCCTTGCAAGTTTGTTAGTAACTCTTTTATCTAAACTAACTGTTTTATCTAAAAAGGGTAATGTTTGCGAAAGAACGGCCTTCAATCTTAGCATAGGATATAACGAACTTTCTGATGAAAGTCACTGTTTTCCACCGATCGTTCATATGGGAGCTATATGATATAGTGACCCGATCTTTACCAAATTCGGCACAGTCATTAACAGATATATTTAACTGTCGATTTAATTTGTTTAATTTGAAAGCAATCGCATTAAAAGTAACGAAGTTATTGACAAAAGTCACTGTTATCGACGGATCGTTCCTATGGGAGGTATTTGATATAGTCACCCGATCTTGACCAGTCGTTTATAGTTACAATAAACTTACTTACGTTAAATTTCACGACAATCGCTTGAAAAGTAACGAAGTTATTGAGAAAAGTCACTGTTCGTGACTTTGACGTTTGTATGGGAGCTATATGATATAGTGGTCCGATCCGGCTGAATCCGAGATATACAACGCCTGCAGTATATACAAGCCTACGTGCACGGACGGACGGACATGGCTATTTGAACTCGTCTTGTCGTGCTGATCAAGAATATATACATATACTTTATATGGTCTGAGATGCTTCGTTCTATGCGTTGCCTCTTATGACCAAAATTAATATACCCTTTTTGCAAGGGTATAAAAAGCAGATAAATGAAATCTTTTCAGTTTCTTTCATTTCATTCATTCTTAAATTGAAATCTTTTCTTAATGTTTGCTTAATAAATGAATGTAAATGCTTATATACAAATGAAACGTATAGTTTTGGTTTCATCATGTGAGGACAAGAGAAAGGTAGAAATTCTCGCTTCTTGCCATTGCGATTGTCAACTAGGAGTTGACAAGGACACATCTTTGGCTCGACGAGCATACTTCTGACATGATATACACACACACACACACACACACACATATTGATTGATAAACTTTTTTGCCAATTTTTTGCCGAGGCAATTAAATGCAGTGGTTTTTCAGTTTGTGTTTTTTCAAAAGCTGTCTTTTGGGCAGTAAATAAATGTCGTGGAGGGGGGGAATGGGTTCGGTGTGTGGTTCTGTTGTTGACAGGCCAAACGTTTTGTAGGTGTCCATGTCATGACACACACACATATGTACATACATACATACATATATGATTGTGCAACAACAGCAACAGCTGAAAAATAAACGTTTACCTCTCTGCACACACACACAAACACATACATAAACAGTTGCACACTTGAAAATGAAAACCCACTTGGCAGTATTTTTCTGCTCCCCCCATTCTCCGTGTCTCTGTGCCCCGCTAGAGCTCGAAAAAGAGATGCTCAAGTTGCCACATAGTGGCAATGGCGACAGCGTAGACAGGAAACACGTGCAAACTCATAAATACGAATAGTTGGGTAGCAATTTGAAGGGAGAAAGCGACAGAGAAAGGGAGACGAAAATAACAACCTGATTGAGTTCTTTGTTTTCTACCCCACGAAATTTCAGAGCTACGTGGGCTAATTGATACACTCTCCTAAAACCTGCAAAAGATTGCAAAACACATCTCTTCTCTTTCAGTTACTTGAGACAAGTTTAATTGAATGAATGAAGGAGAAAGAAAACCAATTCAGCCCCCGCATGTTGCCATTTAGTTTGACAAATCAGATGACAGATGGCAGGTGACCCCGTTTTTGTCTCTGTGTGGCAATCGTCTACTACCTAACCGCAACAAATCATTTGCAACAACACGAAAAGTTGGGGCTTTTTTTACCCTTGCAAAAAGGGTATATTAATTTTGGTCATAAGAGGCAACGCATAGAAGGAAGCATCTCCGACCATATAAAGTCTGGATCAACGCAAACTCCTCCTAGACCGTAAGAGCTACAGATCTGACATTTTGCATGTAGGCTTGTATATACTGCAGGGGTTGTATATTTCGGACTCAGCCGGATCGGACCACTGTATTATGTAGCTCCCACACAAATGTCAAAGTCACGAACAGTGACTCTTGTGAATAACTTTGTTATTTTCTGAGCAATTGTCGTGAAATTTCATATTGGTGAGTTTATTACACATATTCGTTATTTCCTATGCTAAGATTGAAGGCCGTTCTTTCGCAAACATTACCCTTTTTATATAAAACAGTTAGTTTAGATAAAAGAGTTACTAAAAAACTTGCAAGGGTATACAAACTTTGACGCGGTCGAAGTTAGCCCCGGCCCTCTGGTTTTTGTGATTTGTTCTTTCGCTTTTTAGGGGGGGTTAAGGGCGAAAAGTGTGCCACAGATTGCTGAAGCTCACGTGCTGCACATCCTGATGATGCTTGAGCCTGATATTTTGCACTTTGACAGATGTGCGACCCCAAACTGAACCACCTACATGACCCCCACTTCACCACTCGTACCACTCGAACCCTCACCCCTCACACACACTCACACACACACACACTCCTACATACATAGACAATAGGAAAATGCTGACTAAAATGGCTTGCGCTTGTAAAATATTTGCACAAATTGTTTCCTTTGGTTTTGACTTTGATTTTCTTTTTTGAAGGCAGTTTTTTTTTGGGGTGGGGTCAAGTTTATCGCCTATGTTCTGGCAATAATCCTTAGGGCTTAGAACTGCAAATGTATCCTTGTGTAAGACGATTCAATTAGGATGAGTGTAATGTGTGTATCTTTATCCTTTTTACCTCTTTCTGTGTGTGTGTGTGTATGTGTTTCTGTGGTTTGCAACTAGCTTGAAAATTACTTGCGACCATTTTGTGTTTAAATATTCTGTTTTAGACACACAATTTGTCAAGCAACCAAAGGAAAAATAAAACCATACCAGGGGAAAAATACACACACACAAACACACACTTACACAACATGCAGCAAAACATTTTTCATCAAATGAATCAAACATGCAAATTTTGATTGGTTTTCCACTGCTGCAAGCGCACTCACACACACACACACACACACAGACACACACACTTGCATATACATATGCATATTCCCGAGGAGCATAAATCGAGCTTATTTCCCCGGCAGCCATTTTATTTGTTCCACTTTCTCAAAACAACTTTCCCGCCAACAAACAAAAAAAACAAAAGTATAAAATTGTCAAAATTGAAGGCCGAGTCGAGTAAATGTCCTGTACTAAAAGGATTCAACTTCTTTAGAGAAAACGCCGTTAGTTGCTTTTACTAATTACCAAATTGTCAGTTCAAAACATTAACTATCTAAATACATTATAAAGGCCCTCTTATCATAATCTTTGAAGCTTTTTCAATCTTTGATAAGAATTTATGTTTATTTAATATAAGCCACAAGTTATTCTTATTCCAAAAGAAAGCATTGATTAATACTTTTTAGGACATCTTAATTTTGACCCCGACTCTTTAATTTAATAAGCTGTAAATATTTTTCTATGAAAATTTGTAGTTTTCCACACCTTGGGAGACTTTCATGAATTCGAATCTCTTGAAATATTTTGATAAGTATTTTTTCTTACAAGACTCAAAAAAGACTTTTATTACTTGCACAGGTTTTGCATTCACTTACTTCGCATATAGATATATGTATATATATCTGCATGTTTGTAGATATCTTTGGAATTTCCTGTATCTATCAGTTTTATAGCATGCGATTTATTTTACATATTTTACCATAACTTGTGAAATGCAAAAACCTATCTACGAGTCTCTCTCTGTCAATCTCTTCCCCCCACCCTCCATTCTACATCATTGCCACAAAAAATTTATTATGCAAAATCACAAGAAAAGAAAAGAAAACCAAAAGAAATATAGGAAAACAAAATATGCTTTCTATCAGCGTTCCGTGCAACACATAAAGAACAGCAAAAAGAAGCTGCCAGAAGATAAGTTCGTTTTTGTCGATTGGCTCTAGCAAAAAGAAAAAAAAAAAAACAGAGAAAAAGAAGAAAAACTTGAAGAGAAGCACTTACGACTTCTTCTGTGTCCCCAAGCCACCCTTCAGCCCTCAGCCATCATATTACTACTCATAATAAAAAGACTGACCAAAAGTAAAGCCCGTTTCTGCTTATCGTCCATTGTGTTAGTGTGTCTGTGTGTGTGTGTGTGTGTGTGTGTGTGTGGTGTGCCCGGATATTTGTAAAATAATGTCAACAAAAATCCAATTTCCTTTTACCTTCCCGTTTGCATATTGCGCATACTTTATAGATACGCGAAGCACAAGTAAAAGCTCGATTCGTTTTTATATGCGTACATATACATATACCTATATAAGTAGGTGGAAGTGAGGGGAAGTGGTAGAGCATGGTGAAAGGGGAGTTGAGGAAGTGCACTTGACATTTCACTGGGACTTGCCCGTTGGCATGCTTAAGTTAGAGCTAGGAGAAGCAACAGCAGCTTGTTCAGTTAATTTCAGTATATGCTCTAGTTTTCTTTTAGTACCCTGTACTCTGTTGGCCAGAAAAATGTCACTGAAAAATGGCAATGGCCATCAAAATGTTTATTGCCAAGCAAAAGTGTATAAACTCACTTGATCATCTAGACTTTAAGCCACAAGAAACCAAATTTATGACAAAAACGAAACGTACGATTAAGATTCTGGATAAATTTTTATATACTGGCAAAGCAATATGGCACAACCAAATACAAATACAAATACTTGATTTAATTCTTAAATTTACATTTGTCTTACATCGAGAAAGATTCATTTTATATTTCCCATTGGACATTGTTTCGAATGTTTATTTCTCCCCCATTTTCCATGGATTTTTGGTACCCATAATCTACCGATTTGACTTGCTTTTGCTGTTGTTGTTGATTATCCTGGTTTGAAGGTTTCCGTCATTATGGAATTGAAGTCGTAGACGATTAAATTGTTGGATATTGTTATATTACTTATAGTTCAGCTTCATTTCCTTAGACTGCCGTTGTGCCATTCTCACTCGTTAGGTCTTTTCCTTTTTGCTTCTTTATTTTTCTTACTTATTTCATTTTGCTTTCAAGAGGAATGAGGAACAACGAGTATGCCAGAGTTGATTTCCTTTGTTGTGTTCCTATCATCATCCTCATCATCCTCATCATCGTTGTCGTTGTTGTCGTAGCCGGCGTTGTCGTTGGCGTTGTCGGTTGCCTTGCACTTAATTTCCCCTGTTCACATCGTTGATTTTCCTCCTTTGGCTCATATCGAAGTGTTTAGTGTGTTTGTCTTGCACTCCAAATGCTCGACCAGCTTTAGGTTATGAAATCTATGTATGTACATACAAACATACATACATACATATGTATGTAAGCACCTGACCTTCACTTCCATTCCACCACCAAGCCCACACCTCATCCTCCATTTCCTCTTCTCTCGTCGGCTATTTCCCACAACATACACATATAGAGACTGAGACTAAGAGAGACTGAGAGGTAAAGATACATTTTCCAGTTTTCCATCTTTGTGTGTGTGTGCCAACAGTAATTTATTTCAATCTCATTTTAATAGATATTTATGTTTTGTTTTTGCATTCGCTTCTGTTTTTTTTTTGCGGCTCTTTTAAGGCCTTACATTTCCGACATTTCAATAAATAAACTTTTCACTTTTCTTCTCCTTATACGTTGACAATGGTAAATGAACTAGATATCAAGTAGGTTGGCTTGGGGGCTGGGGTGGATGACTGGGCCTTCCTCTTGATAAATGGAAATTGTGTAAATCATGGTACGGGGAGGCAAAGTGAATATAGTAAGAAACGAAGCATATTGTAGGGACGAGATGATGAGTCAGCAGCTCTCAGATACCCTCACTATCTGTGCCTATTAAGACTATTTTAACAGTCAAATTTCATTTTAATTATAAAGTCGCCTTACAAACATTTTATCTTTCATTTCATTCATTTGATATGAATGAATGCTTGTGTCGTCTTTGAATGCAATTCAATTAACTATTGTCTGAAAAATGAGTTGTTACACATATTCAACGGATTGACTGTCAATGAAAACGATTTGCTAGCAAAATGATTTGAAAACTTTGCAGACAATCTCATTTATGTACGATTCGTCACAATTCTGTTTAGTTTTCCATTACCTACAACCATTCATAATGTCTATTGCATACTTTGGGGGACAGACTTTCATTTCATACTCCCAGAAACCTTTTTGTAATTGGTTTACAAAAAATTCAAATTCGTAATGCAGTTGATGGCATTTATCAAATTCAAAGAATCAGAAATGAAATTTTGGCCTGTTTAACATTCTTTGCACATTGATAGTTAACGATTTCTATAGCATTTAGGATAAACTTCAAACAATTTCGTGTGAGAAAACCACATACACAAACACACAAACACACAACCAGACAGCCACACCCAGCACCTACATATACATATTTGCCTGCAATTGCCACAAATATTTTGTGGTATCAACGTTAACGAATGAAAATGATTTTATACAACTCGTTATCGAGACAAACAAGAGCTTAAAAGCTTAACATTAAATGGTTGGGAAGAGAGAGGGGTGATGGGTGATAGCGGTGGGTTGTCTGCGGTTATGGGTATGTGAAGGGAAGCGGGCCCCTTCCGGGCTTTGGATTTAAGGCAGACTCTTCACAGTAAACGTCAGACATTTAGGTGGAAATTAAAAGTGACAGCGGAAAAGAGCCCAGCAAAGTGCTGTGGCAGCGAGTTTACGTTTGTTCCCTACACATTTCAGATTTTTCTTCGTTTTTTTTTGTTGGTTGTTGTTCCTTAACAAGAAAATCACATTAAATGCTCAAAATTGTTCTTGGTGTTGTTGGCAGATGAAAATGGGTGAAATGCATAAATAATATTTGGTAAACAGGTGCACACGTTAACAGAGAGTAAGATGACGCCAAATGAGGGTGGGAGGGAGGCATGTGGGAGAGTCTGCAAAGAAAAGAAAAATAGTTTCTCTACACATCGACAACCATTTTGGCCACGTTTTCAGGATACGGGACGTATGTATGTATGTATGTACTCCCTATCCTTGTGCGAGGCACAATGAGGAATTTACCTTCATTTTCAGTCGCTGCTGCTGCTTCAGCTGCTTCTCCTGTTTACTGATGATGCCGTGCACTTGTATAAGTCTATCAATAAATAATAAATTTGTACTTCATTGAATTTGCAAAAGCAATACGCTCGAAAGGAGGTGCAGCTGAAAGCTGAACCTGAATACGTTGCCGGTGCCGTTACCGGTGCCTGAAACGGATACGGAGATGGAGACTCAACTGTGGGTGAAGCAAAAGCTGAAACTGAAATACTGTTGTCGATGCTGCATGTTACCTGGTACATGGTTTTGCTTTTGCTTCTTCTGATGCATTTTCCTTTGCCTTTGGCGCATAAAAGATGCACTTACGGGAATTTATCGTAACAAGAGTTCTCTGCCAAATAGCCCGAAAAAATAAGAATAGAGTTCAACGAAAAGCACACTAACTTTCAGTTTAAATTACGAAAAATACTTGTAGGACAAGTTGCTATCAATTATGGAGAACATTTATCGAGAATGCACCATTTTTAATGACAAGAAGTTCAATGCTAATCTGATTCAGACTCAGATTCTTGTTTAAATTCCTATCTTGGTTTATCCGACAAGACTTCAAATCCGATTTCTATATTTTTCATTTAGTATAACGAATTTTGTATTAACCTGTCCAGGGTTAATCAACATTTAAATTATGTCTAAATGAATTTATTTCTGCCAAATGTCACCCTTTCCAACTAACCCCGAGAAAAACTTTTTTAAATGAAAATTTGTTTTATTTTGGGGCTATTTTGTGTTGTATCAAACAGTGTAGGTACTGAAAATTTTTAGCATCCTCCATCGCGTTGGCCTCTCCTCTCCATACATGGATACGTACGGCAGGGTTTCTGTTCATCCTGTTGCTGTTTTTGTTGGGATTGCGACTCTTCTTTTGTTGGTTTTTTCGCCTGCGCCGCTTGCATTGGTTGGGCCGTGTCATTGGATGGGGCGAGAGCGTTCGTCGGCATTGCTGATCCGGTTGGTACCTGACCAGTGCTATAAATGGTAGCGATACCGCCTGTTGGCCCAGCCATGCCAACAATTAAAAGACCGCCAGCCACATTGGAGCTACCAACCATAGAAGCGCCGATTCCAGCTCCGGCTCCGATTCCCCCTGCCACTCCATGATTATTCTCATGCGTTAAGCTTGTATCTGGCCGACGATCCGTTGATGTAGTCCCAGATTCGTTCGCAGTTCCAGCACTTACTTGCCTGTTGAGCTGACACGTTGGATCATCGTTGGCGCCGCCAACTGCCATTAAAGTCGATATTAATGCTGGGCCTGAGCCCACAGCTGAGGTTCCTGGCCCTCCTCCTGCTCCTGCTGCTGTCGTTGTTGGCTCTGTGTTGGCACCAGTTACCTGCTTCTGTTGACCACCACACGGAGCGCACGGTGAGCACATCTGGCCTTGCGCTTCGGCTGTGGCACAGGCCTTGCTAGGATGTGGTCCAATGTAGAAGGGATTGAAGGGTTTATCGCCATCGTCGTCGCAGGGCATCTCGTTTTAAATTGCCAAAAGGACGAAGACCGAGGGGCCGAAACGACAAAAAAGGACCAGGAAAAATAAAAATAAGTTTATTTAACCGAAAATTTTGTACTGTGATCTGTTCGATGTGAGGTTAGCCCCAAAACTGAAAACTGAAGTCAGTTCCGTGCCAATGCCTGAATGTTCTGTGAGAACTAAAGTCATGGCCCACCAAGATAGCAAATCGAATCAAACAAATATCTCTGTTATTCAGTTTTAGTAGATATGAAAGCTATGGAATAGACCAGAGAAGAGATTGACGAACTAGGACCAAACGATTAAGTGAATTGCTAATAATTCAATTTGAAATTCAAATAACAAAAACAACTGATTGATTTATTTATTTTTTCTTTAGTTTATACACATTTATATCCTAAAGGAAAACTTATATTTAGGTGTCCAAATAGTCTTCTTTTATTTTAAATTGATTCACTCTGTGTGTGTAGAGTCCGTTTGACTCATTTTATTCTTAAGGAAATCTGATCTTTCAAAATATAGCTGGCCATGATCTTATAATCGTTACAATTGGACAACTTTTCATTGTTCATCATCCCACAAAAACTCATTAAGAAAATGCAAATAAAACAAATTGGCGAAAACTATTAAAGTAAATTCCTTGGCAGAGCAATAAGAAGAAAATGTGTATTACACTTAAAATATGATTTATTGAGATCAATATAAGGTGGCCCTATAAATTTGTCGCTTACTGTAAGAATTTACTAATATTCATTTGTCTTGGCAATAGAAACAAATTGTGGAAAGTAGTTAGTCAATTAATGAAATTTATATACATATTTAAAAAGTAAAACAGACACATAAACTCACACACACACATGGATACTCACACACACTTACACCCATCAATATGTAATCGGTGCTGGCTGCTGGCAAATTAAATTGAAGTATTGTAAAATAGTTTTATGTATATGTGTTTGTATATTTATATTTATAACTACTGACATTTCTGTGTATTATTATTCTCTTTCTTTTCCCCTCCACACAACAATAACAACAACAATGACAACGACTACAATAATCGGAAATAGCCAATTGTCAATGCGTTTTTAACCAATTAATTACAAATTGCCTTTTAACTTGCTTACACTCTAACACTGGAAAACTTCAATTATGTAAATGCCATCAGAATGCAATTGCTTATACTACTACTAATAAGAAAATCCCAGACAGAAGTAGAAGCAACCACCGGAAAAAGACTAAGCCATAAATAGAGAGTGAGAGAGAGAGAGAGAGAAAGAGAGAGAGAGAGCGAGAAAGAGGCTGCGAAATAGAGAGAGAGCGAGAGATAGAGCATCGATCATGGCTGGACCGCAAGTACAGCATACACAGCGACCCAATAGCGCCTATTACTCAGGTGTCAATGGCAGCGGAAACGGAAATGCATCCGCGGGTATGGCAAGCAGTGCCTCGCACACAGGGCTTCATGCCCTGCGTCAGGTGTCCAACGAGACGGAACTGATCTATCGCGGCAGTCATAGCAATGGCACAGTTAATGAGTTGCCCCCCTTGGGAGGTCAGTTGTCTCGCCAACAACAATTCCATCAGCATCAACAGCATCAGCATCGCCATCAGCAACAGCAATTTCAACAGCATGGATCTGCCTGTCCTAGTGCTGATGCTTTAATTGGAACCATTGCGACCAGTGCGGGAGTGTCTGGAAGTAGTAGCGGAGGCGGCGGCGGTGGCGGTGGCGGTGGCGGCAATAATGGTGCAACGGCTTTTGCCATGACAAGTGGACAACAGCTACAGCAGCAACAGCAGCATTTGCTCAAAAAGTCCAACACACAGCGTAGCATTGAGATCATTGTGGATGCCACACAGTGTGGCAAGGATGTGCAAGCCGGAGTGGCAACGCCTAAAGATGATATAGAGCAGGGCGGCGGCGGCGACGGTGGCCAAGAAACAGTGCGAAAATCATCGCGACATCGTCATCGACCCTTGCATCGACGACTCATCACCTATTTACGCAATCTCTTTCAAGGCAGTGCCGCCCAGAATGGTAAGAAGATGATTGTTTTCCGATAAACGATCCCTCCTCCCTAAAACAAAAACTAATCGTAACCTAAAGTTGCCTCAACTGTACCTAAGACCAGATTGGACCGAGATAAGTTGTTTACTTTTTCCTCCATTTTTTATACAGTTGAGACCACAAATTTTGTTTTCATTGCATTCTTTACTAATTTTTACCTTACATTTCTTTTATCATTTCTTTTATTTACTTTTTTTTGTTTGTATTTAAATTTAAATTTCTCTTTTTCTTGTTATTTTTTTTTAATCTACGTTTTTACAGCCTTGACAACTTTACTGGTGGCCTGGGGCTGTCTCTCCAAGCGTAAGCAATGCCACTTCTCTAAGCCATTCGCCCCCCACTAATAATCCACAACATATTGAAAGGAGAATATCCTTTAAGTGTTCACCTAAAAATTTCACATCAGTGCCAAGTTGTTTTAAAAGGTTTTGAGCTGAAGTTAAGAAGGTTAATGATTGGATTGGCTTTTAAAATTCTTTCATCAACAAGACAACTTGACTTCCATGGAAAGTACTGTTATGCCAAGATTCACCATCATTTTAGTTTTTAATTAAATGAAAAACCCAATCGTTTATCTTCAAACATCATTCCTAGACTACTCCGAGGGGTGGCTCAAAGCAAGATCGAGGTCAGAGATTATTATAATTTGTCTATTACTACTTGAACGCTAAAACTAGTTGAGAATTACAATTAAGTGAAACAAAAAAAGCTAAACACAGTTAAGCACTTAAAAGCTCGTTCTTAATAAACTTAAAACCTTTGTTCGCTAAAAGGTGTAAGCCACATTTAATAAATCACAACATTACTGAAACAATCAATTTCTTAGATATGAAGCTTAGACTTTTCAGACGCTCCTCGTTAGCCCAAAAGAAAAACTAATTTATAACAAAACCAACAAATGGCAAACTTTTGCATTTTCACTGCTTCAGTGACCAATTTCAGCGCGGAAATCACGGGAAAGAGCGACTTGAAATGAGCAACGGATTTGCAGTTTGACCGAAATGACAGGAGACAATGCAGACAAGGAAGAAAGTATGAAAAAAAAAGAAAAGTTTTATTGAAAAAGTTTGATGAATGACAAGTTGGCCGACTTTAGAGCAAATTATATATATAGAATATATGTATGTATATGCATGTTGTAGTGTGTGAGAACGTGGAGAATAAATGACATGGCACTTCGAATACATGAAATTTGCATATAATTCAAAAGTTAAAGAAAGTACCCAAAAATTTTGATTTTGATTTTGATCTAGTCCTTACGAGGAGTAAAATTCAACTTGAACAAAGAGCTACTAGACAGAACACAAAGAGATGAAATGCGAAGAGATGAGAAGTAATAAAATAAATTGAACTTGCCTCTGCTGCTGCTGCTGCTGTTGTTGGTAGCATTTGCTTTTTGCCAATTGGCTTATTCTCTCTCCATTCTTTCGCTTTTCGTTTCAACTCAAATTGATAGTAGTAGTTGTGCTTTCAGCCCCCTGCCTCGGTCCCTGCCCTGTGACCCTGTTATGTATTTTTTTGTTTTTGGTTTTTTGCTTTGTCGTTTTGTGTGCTTGTTGGCTGCATTTTATTGTCCTGTCGTTTCACAGAAGAGAGGAAAACTCCGCCCACAATCTCTGTTTTCATTCTATCCACGTAGTCGTTGTCTTTGTGTTTAAGCAGCCTTAAGGCAGCTCAATCACAATTCATCTTCTCTTGGCTCATCTCCTTGGGTCATCTCTCTTTGTGTGCTTTGCTTTTTAGCTGCTGCTGCTACTGCTTTGCTCTTCACACATACATAGATTCGTTCATCTTCATCTTCACTTTATTGCACTTGATAACTTCTTCATTATGCCACGCCCACATGCTCTGGTTGTAATTGACTTCTGGTGTCTGCATTTTGTGGTCGCTTTCCACTCTTAATTTGTGTGCACTTGAAGGTCGGCTCTTGGCATCTTCATTTTTTAACATTTTTCACTTTTTCTCCCTTCTTCCCTCGTTACCTCTCTCTCTCTCTCTCTTGTCGTATTTTCCCTTTTACTTTCCTCTTTCTTTTCAATTATAATTTCATTATTTGTTGTTTGCTGGCTATAATTTTTAATGTTTACCGCTTGATGCGTTTTTTCTTTTTCAAAGGACCAAATGACTCGCCTTTGCACCATTGAGACCCAACGGACGACCCCAACACGACAAGCGAGTGAAATCCTTTTTGCCTTTGCTTTCCCTCTATTCTTTCATTTTCTTTTGTCCTCGACATCTGCATGCATCTGCCTAGTGATTACTTGTCTCGCTGTTCGCCACACTTTCTCACCTTTCATAGGCATTCAAGCGAATGTGGCAGCAAACATGAGTTCCAGGACATTTTAGTTGTAATATCCCTGGATATCAGGATGGCCATATTGGTTGGGAGTACAAATTGAAAGAAACGACTTACCAGAAGGTTATCCGTATAAATAAATAACAAATAAATTCAAAATTGTCCCACAGTGAGTGAAAAACAACATTTCAGAAAAGTTTATTATATGTGGGGAAAAAAAATGGTCAAACTAAAATATAAATAATTCTAATTTTTCATTCAAAAACACAAAAAAATGCGTTATTGAGTAAATTTCTTAACCCTTTTAGAGTAATGCCTAAAAGTATGCAATCATTTCGCTCTCACGCTTATTCTTAGTTTTGTGTAGACTTTTACAGGATGTGCATTAAATTGCATCAAATTGCTTTTACATTTCTCTCTTCTTTTGTAAGGCGAGTATCTCTCTCTGTGTGTGTGTGTGTGTGTGTCAGGGTCTGCCACATTTTAATTTATTTAAGCGTGTCCGGTCTGCAAAATGAGTTAAGTGCATTTCGCCTTTTACACCACGTGTGTGTGTTTTTTTACTCCTCCCTCTTAATTTTTTTCTTTTTTTTTTGGAAGCAACTCGACACGCTGTTCCCCTGCGTGCCGCCATTAAGTTGCACTTGCATTTCATATATATGTATGTGTGTGTGTGTGTTTGTGGGCGTCTGATTTTATCCACATCGCTTCTCCTTCAACGTGTGCCCCCAATTTGCCGTTACCCTTAAATCAAATCCAACAATTGCAACTAACAAGACAAAAGAGCAGAGCCACTAGCTGCAAAAAGTTTTTTCATTAAACAAGTCAAAACACAAAACGAAAAAAACCAAGAAAAAACAACAACTTTGTGCAACAAAGTTGGCCGCTTGCCTTTTCTTTTCACAAAATGTTGCACATACGAAATTAAATGAGATAAGTGTTGCAGCATTGTCTCAGAGCACCAGGGACAAAGAGGGTCGTGGTAAGGGGGTAAGTAATACTAAGGGTGTACCAGACATACATACATACATACATATATACATACATAGTGGCATTGCGATCCAAGTACCTACTTTTTATTATACACACTTTCGTAGAGTGCTTACAAATTTCTGAGCAACTTGTAACCGCTTGCTTTTTGTGTGATTCACTCCTGCAGAACAAAAAGAGTATAGAAAGGTTGACTATTCTCTTATATGTATATATTTGGTTCGTTCTCAATTTGTTGCCACTGATACAGGATGTGTGTCTGTTTAGGGTGTGTGTGTGTGTGTGTGTGTGGCATAATCCATATAAAGTTAAAGCTGGTAAACTTCAGAGGAAGCAGAGCCCAGAACCATTTAGTCATCATTAAACGACTAAAGTGTTGCAAAAGTGTTGCTCAAATCGTTAAAAATGATATGAATGGGACGTAACTTGTGCATTTTTGTGTGCCGAGTTAAGTTGACCATAAGCCGTAATGGCTTATAGCTTATACGGGGGATATAGCCAAGTTTTCTTCACACATTTTCAAAGCCCTTCTATATATTATTTAAGACGGTTATTTCGAGTTAACTCATTTGATTTCCAACTTTTTAAGAGGCAACAACAAAACGTCTCAAGACTCTTTACTTTCAGTTTTGTTTTAAATATTTTTTATTTGATTTAATTTCTTTCATTGTAATTGAAGTTTCTACTATGGAAATGAATGCTTTTATTTCAAAAGAATATAGTTATATATTTTTTTATCAATTAATAAATTCCATCTAGAAGCACCCTGTATTTCAATATACAGAGACTGTACCGATTATAGGATGCAAACATACATTTTTGCAACGAATTGCGACGATATAAAAAACAATAAAAATGTCCACTACCAAAGACATTTCCATGTGGTTATGCCTCTGTCTGTGTGTGTGTGTGTGTGTGTACGTGTGTACGCTTCGATTGAGTGCACTTCTTCAAAGGCTCCAAATAAATATATTTTTTTTATTAATTTGCACTTTTATAGCCAGAAGTAAGGAGAAGAAGAAAGAGGAGAGAGGCAGAGAGAGAGAGAGAAAGGGATAGATGAAGTAAGTGAGATGGATGCAGAATGGATAGTCAACATTTTACCCACACAAACACAAGAACAAAAAGAAGCAAAAAGAATGAAAAACGAAATCGAAAATTGCATGCGGTTGCACTTATCGAAACATACACCGATACACGCTCACACACACATACACACGCACACATATACACACTCATATACTTGAAATTGAACGAAAGTAAATATTTTTACTGCCTGCCTGCAGTTTGAGGTAGAAACACAGAACCTAATAAAAAGCAATGTCAGACGTTTGAAGCGGGGGCCAACTTCGACGTCAACGGCAACGACGACGTCGACGTCAACGCCACCGCCACCGCCAACGCCAACGCCAACGCCGACTGCAACATCAACAACGGTAGCAGCTGCTGCTGCGGTTGCGAACAAAATATTTGCACTTGAGTGGCAGATGCAGCGGCAGCAGCAGCAGCAACAGCGGATGCGGAAACATGACACCTGCGCCAACAAACACACACACACACACACATATACAAAGAGTTATGTTGTTGTTGCTGGTGGTAATGGTGGTGGTGGTGCTGCTGCTATAGCCAAACATAAACATAAACCGAATCGAGATAAACAGCAACTTATTATGCGTACTCATGCTACAAATGGGGCACACAGCAATTGCCACTGCATGTTTTTCCATATGCGTGTGTCGTTCTTCTGAACGGGGGGCGTTGGGGGAGAATATACTGACAGAATATATGTGTCTACCCATCTATCGCAATGCGTAACTTATACTCCGACAGTCGCCCCATTAGAAACCAAACGTTTGCAATCATAGAATATCTCTTTAATCAGATGCCTCCAAGCTCCATTCCCCAAAATTTGACATCTATTTCGGTAGAAGCCGAAGCTATTTGTCACCCAAATGGTGAATACCCTTCTTCTAGCCAGAAACTGATGAATCCACTTTAATTATCATAAATAGCAGTTAAACATATATCTGTTTAAAAATATAAATCAAAACTTAGATACAAATATAGCACAACATATAATATTACATAATAATTGAAATAGAGTGGAAGAATGCAGGAATGCATTAAGTCCCTAGCATAGTCATAAGTTTAAGCCATAAGATTCAGATTGAATGTCTTAAATTAGAGCTCCTAGTATGCAATCAAGCAAAGGATTCCCACTGGGCGTATGAGTAATCTTCAAAAAGTTAATTTAGACATGTATTTTTGGTATAAATATTATCATTTCTAACTATGATAAGCCACTAATGCATATTACGTGAAAAGTATGCTATAGAAAAATATATCACGTATACGACTAGTTGGTAAATTATAATTATTAATTTGCTTCACGCTAGAGAATCTCAAACAGTATGAACTTCAAATTTTATACAAAAAACAAGTTTTAGCTTTGAAATTTCTATAGATTTCCAATATTGGTCCCTCATCATGGCATTTAAAACTAAAAATGTAAACAAAAAACCACTTAAAAAGTTGAAATTACAGCAGAGTTCAATCTTTTGAATCGGTTTGAAATTATTCAATCATTTTTAGTCAGCCAAATTGCTCAGTAGAGGATTTATCTAAAATCCTCAAGCATATTCCATAAATTTGTTAGACCAAACAGTAGCTTTGTGCACCGAGCACATTTATTAAAGTTATTTACACCTTTGCGATATATATTTTTGTTGTTGGTGAAAGTGCTAACAAATGAAAGAATAAATATATGTATATCACTGTGTGTGTATATGTGTGTGGGTGTGGGGCATAAGCCAGCTGGCAAATGAAAAACTTAGAGCAAAGCCAACGACAACTGCTGACACAGAGAAAGTGTTAGTCGTTTGCTGCATTGGCTTTGCTTTCGACTTTCACCAACAGCAGCTGCTCCCATTATCACCCTTCCAACCCATCGACCCACTCAGTGTTCACTTTACATTCAACTCTTTTTGAACCGCACATACATAGGAATATCCTTTACGAAACTGGTTTATTTTCAAGTCTAAATAAATTTACAATTGAACCAACTGGAAATAATATACTTGACTTGTTGTAAATTTTCTCCTTTTCGTTTATTACAGATTCCGAATTAGAAGAATTTGAGACACCGGCCCGATATAGACCCGACTCGCTAAGCGCCTTAAGTCGTGCCACACGTTTCACTGAGGACGAAATCAAACGAATTTATCGCGGTTTTAAGGCCGAATGCCCCACGGGCGTTGTCAAGGAGGACACTTTTAAAGTGATCTATTCACAATTCTTTCCACAGGGAGGTTCGTGCGGTACAGTATAATTCGTTTCGTTAACATTTTGTGACTTGAGCTAGTGAATGATAGTTACTTTAACGCTTGTATATATATTCATTTAGCTTTTAATCAGTAGTTTATTGTACTTTTTTGTTAATCTTAACTGTTGTTGTATTTGTGTAATTTCTCTTCTTATTCTTACTCTTTCGGATAAATAAGCAAAGTGTCTAAAGATATATGCGCGTGTTGGGGTAATCAGCTTAGGGATTATATTAAAGGGAGATCTTTATATCAAAGATCGAACATTATTATGCATATGTTTAGCCGACTTGTGAAAATCTGCTTTTAACTACGTTAGTTTTGATCAGTTTTAAACTGGCCAACAACTAAGTTTAATATATTATTTACCAAATGTTTCATGTAAAATATTGTTCATTAGAGTTAATCATTATCACGATGTTGATAATGATGATGATGACGCTGACGCTGTTGGTCTAATTCAAAAGATGCCAAGCATGGCAAGAGCCCAGTTGGCTTGTGAAAATAAAATGCACGGAGTAAATTAGCGCAAAAGTACAAACAAAAATGAGCAAAAGGCAACAAAAGAGAACCAAAGCATAAAAAGCAAAATCATGTTTCAAAAGTCGGTACACTAAAGGGGGAAAAGGAAATGGGGGCTGGTCCCAGTCCCAGTCCCAGTCCCAGTCCCAGTCCCAGTCCCATTTCCATTCCCGGACCCGTTTGTGGTCGCCCACTTGACCTCATTGCCCTTTAACTTTGCCTTTTCATCAACTGCAACTGCTGAAAATAGAATTGACTTTAATTTTCATCAATAAATTCTACTTAAAACACACATGATCATCTGATTCCCCAGCCTATCTATCTGTCTGTCTCCCAGACTGTCTTTCTTTCTCTTTGTCTGCCTGTCTGCTTGTATGTATGTGTTTGTGTACATTTTTCCTGCCTGCCTGTCCTGTAATGAAACTAATCCCAGAGGCGGCAAAATATATTGCTACACATGTTTGCCACTAAATTATTATAATAAACTTATTTTGCCTGGCAGGAAAATGTTTCTGCAAAAGGCGGCAACGCATAGCAAAAGCAGTTGCCGATAGACAGAAAGCAGAAGACATGCGACATGCGAGAAATGCTTCAACTTTCTTCTTCGTCGGTTATCTGATGAAAAATAAATAATGAAAGCATTTTTTATTTTGATAAGCCGATTTTCCTCCTCTCGACAGACACATGACAAAAAGAACAGACCAAAACTCCACGAAAAAAGGCAAAGGCGAGGAGAGGTGCCACAATTGGGATACCCTATTGAATGATTGAATTATCTAGGCGAAACCATGATATGTGATTATTAGATTGTTAAATGCTGTTCAATAGGGGCAGTTGAAGTCAATCTGAGGTAGCAATAGTTGGCCAAAATACATACAAAACTAACCCAGCAAGAATAAGCCGCTTTTATTCAGGCTTAATTTTCATTTCCTATGCGTTACAGGGTATAAAAAACAAAAACCTAATATGAAATGGCAAGCAAAAATATACACAAACACACACACACGTATATAGGAAAACTCCAGAAAAAGGCAAAAAAAAAATCATCATCAAAGCTGGTGATTTATCACTTGTATCCCCCTCCTCACCCTCCAGGCATCTTCATCTTCAGAAATTCTGCTTACTTGCTATTCCCCCAGCTTGTTTTTTTGTTTTGTTTTCCCCAAGTCTTTCCCCTTGTTTCTTGTATTTTGGCCAAGAAAAATTTTGCACAAATTTTATAACAATTTTTACATGGCACATTTGCAGTCATTTTTGATTTGCCCGAAATGAGAATGAAAAAATATGCTTCAAATCAAGTCGACTATACGAATACCCTGTAAAAAATTTGCATTGTGTGTAATGGATAGAGGAGAGACAGGCTTAGGATTATATAAGGTTGATGTTGATGGATCATTGAGATGATGATGAATGTTGGTCTAGTTAAGCCTTATAGGTCCATGTAGGGTACACAAATAACCTCCATACACACAATATGAGTGCGTGTGTGTGTGTGTGTGTACAGCGGCTGAGCAGATGCTATCCGTTGCCTTTGAGCTTTGACCTTAATGTGTCTGTGTGTGGTGTGTGTGTGTGTACGTCATGCGTCATAAAAATACATTAAGCATCAAACGGCGACAATAAATTTTGACAAATACACATTTTTTGTATGTGTAAGTGTGTGTATGGGTGTGATTTATTTTCGGGTAAGAAACAAAAGGAAAAAAATGAATGAAATTTTCGTTTTCTTTTTTGCTTTGTTTTGAGCAATTATGTTTTGAATTATGTGCAGAATGATGCATTACTATAACTTGTCTGCACGTATTCAGTTTGGCGAAATAATTTCTCTCATAAAGAGAGAAGAACATCTCTTCTATTGGCGAAACGAAGGGAAAAAAAGATGGTTTGTAGCATAATTTGTATGCTCTTTTGCATGACAAGCAACAAATCAGAGCAACACAAATAATATTTTCACGGTTTTTAAAAGATTTTTGCTTTGCGCCATAGCTTGGCCCCTTTTTTTATGGACTGTTGTTTTTTTTTTTTCAACCTTTCAAAGAGGTGTAAATGCTGTAAGCGCGCATAAAATGGGGTGGCAAGAAAGAAAATAAAGCAAACCCTAAATTAAGAAAACAGAAGTCGAAAAAAATAAGGAAAAAATTTGGTAGACGCCATAAACATAAACCACGACGCCTTCTCCTCTGAAAGCCCCGCCTCTTTAGCTCGTCTTTCCAACATTACGAACGCCTACTTTGTGCTATAATGGTAATAAAGAAATTTTTCATCGCTTACTGTGGGGCTAAGGTAGGGAAAATGAAAGTCGAAAGAAAGTTAATTGTCAACTCTTTCCCAACCACATAAGTAGGCAACACTTTTGTTGCCTTGGGCTTATCATCAACAGCAGCAGCAGCAGCGGCAGCCAGAGCAGAGAGCGACTGAGATGAGATGGAAATGTAGCAAACAGGGAAACAGAAAGAGACGGACGCATAATTAGCTGCAAAGTTGACTTTTTCCCAGTGATAAACAGAAAACTTTTGCGGCTGACAAAAACTGAAAAGCAAAGCAAAAGTTTTGTTGCAAGTTTTTTAGAATCCTCCATTTTTGTTTCTTGGTTTCTGTTGTTGTTGTTACTGTTGGTATTGTTTTTGTTTTTTTTTTTAATGTTTAACTTTTTGTGTGTGTTTCATATATGTAGTTGTTGTTGTTGTTGTCTGACGACCCCCATAAAAGTTTTGACCTTGCTCCAAATAACATTCATATATACTTATGCTGGCATTTCTAACATGAATGAGCATCGCTTTTAGATATTTAGCTAGAACACTCTTTGCTTGTGGAGTATGTTCTGTCTGTGTGTGTAAACACTTAACATTTAAAACTCTTGAAATAAATGAGAAATAATATTTGCATTAAATGTCTTGTCTTGTCTTCTTTTCATTTTCCGAAAAAAAAAATAACAAAAAACAAAAAACAACAGCGAATCCAACTTTATATGCACATTATGTATTCAACACATTGGATCAGGATCATAGCGGCATTGTTAGCTTTGAGGTGAGTACCAAAACCATTAAAAACCAAACTGCCAAGTTGGCTAATTAAATTGAAATTCATAAGCCTCATATATTTGTCATATTTAGCGAGCTTAATTGACTGACAAATTGACAAAAAAGAACTTGGCCAAGTAACTAAATATTATTATATCATGTAGCTAGACTTTAAGGAAAAGACGAACTGGACTATATAGACAACACATATTTTTGTTAAAGACATAAAAGTAATTGCTTATTCAATGGCATTACTATGTCGATAATTGTCAGCAATTCGATTTATGTTTGATTTATTTAAACAATGAAAAATAACGTTCCGACGACCGTTTTAATATAGTCGCGGCGAGTGGCCGAAGGAAAAACAGCCTAATATTACGCAATTTAATTTACTTACTTAAGTCCAACATTTATGTGGATGGGGGCAGGGGGATGTCCCGAGGCAGTAAGGCAACAATTTTTTGATATAAACAAAATACGAAGGAAAAGCAAGGGAAAAGTACCACCCAAAAGCTGGACCCCTAAGTACAATGAAATTACTTTAGACATTTTAAGTATAAAATATGTCCGACAGTTACGTTGAGTTTCGCTAACAACGAATTGGAATGAGTTACCAAAAGGGACGGCCAAGCCAATTTCGAACATGGTGAATTTTGTTTACCCTTGCGAAGTCATCTTTCTTTATCAAACAGGCATAAGACACTGAAGAAACTATAAAATAACATAAATACAAGATAACATTGAATGCCTTTATTTCCCCTTGCTCGTTCCAAGCAAGGGCATCAAAAGTATAAGTAAAAGTTGGTGAAAAGTCGAGGTGGGGACGGGGGGTTGATGGATGCTTACGCAGCCCCAAAAGCAGTATATCGAGCATTAAATATATATATAGGTATATATATATATATATGTATATATATAGAAGCCAACAAGAGGAAAATTCCTTTAGCCGTAAGCGCATTTAGTTACGGTTTATTAGTGACAGCGAAAAGCAAAGTGCAGAGCATTAAACAGAGAAAAACAAGGAGATGAAAGTCCTTTCTCATTAGACTCAACCTTCATAGATGTTTTTTAACGCTCTATTAAATGCACCTCCTTACACTTCCCCTTTTCGTTTCATTTTTTGGGCTTTGGGTTGACATTAAGTTCATAATGTAACTAAGTAGAGACCATGAAGCTTCTTAAACTTGCTGACAGCAACGTTCTGATGCTTCGGTTAAACTTTTGTAGCAACAACATTCTAAATTGTTAAAAGTATAAAGATAAAGCAAACATTATGAAGAAGAGTCCCTCAGTTGAAATCAATTGTTTGCCAATTTCATGCAGATAATTAGTATCAAAAGTTGGAGTTTCACTTTCGACTTTCCCCTGCCTTGAATCTTTTGGTAAAAGTGAAACCCTTCTCAGTTTCTAGATTTGCTATCAACTCAAGTCAACTATCTGAAAATCAAAAACAAACTGCATTCTTACTCTTTTAGTGTCAGCACAAAAAGAACAAAATACAATTTGTATTGTCTGCAAAACGGAAACAGCAAAAACAACAACGATACAATGAAAAGCCAAAAAAAAAAAAAGAAGGAGTCAAGGAATTGAGAGGGAGTGAAAAAACCTCGCGCGCGGTTAGGGCAATAACGAATTTGTTCGCCTGTCCTGTGACTGCCTTTGCAGTGTCCGAACATGAACTTCATTTCCGGTCCGGCCACGCCTTGGATGCCCATGCAGGATAAAATGAGCCACCGTTTGTTCGTTTGTTCGTCGGTTCGTTCGTGTGCCATTCGAAACGATGAATTATGGAGATTTTAACGCCAAGACACTGTCGAAGGCACACACAACTGTGTCGCGCGATAAAAAACAAAAAACCAGCAAAGGCAAAAGCACAAAAGGTTCACAGACCAAATAATAGGAAAATACGTATGAGCCATGCAATGTGAAAAGGGAATTTTCCAGCCAAGGCAAAGGCAAAATAGAGATGGTTGCGTGTAAAGTCGGCTAACACGAAATCGCTCAATTATTCTCAATTAAGAGCACTAGCTTTGCTACCTGCAGGACTTCAGATTGCACATTGTTGAAGTAACAAAGACAGACGATAGACAAATTAAAGATGGGCATCAGAATTCCGGGATGGCATTAGAATTGAAGAAGAGACAAGAAATTATCATCAAAATGAATTTAATCCTTCCGTTGTTAAAGACTTTACAGAATTGTAATTTTTGAAGTTTTGTTGTTGTTCTTAACAATATTATCAAATGTCGCCCAAGACGCATTTATCTTACGTTTCCACACACACACACGCTGGCAATTGACGCCTTTTGGCTTATCTTTCATTTCTTTTCTTTTCGCCAACTCGACATTTACCGTTCTTGAATAATGACCCCTGTAAAGAAATCGTAATGACTATAGGGCACGTACATGCTCCTTTTCGAAACAAGGCAAGCCCCATCTCGAATTCACACCCAGTACAAGTATATATAGGTGTGTGTGTGTGTGTGTGTGTGTGTGTGTGTGTGTATGGGGTGCAAAACGACTAAGTGGAGGACTTCCGTTTCTGACACATATTGTTGCAAGGTACTTTATGCGCGATTTGCATGACAGTCGCGTTCATTATTAAATTGCCAATGGGCACAACAACAGTGTATAAATCTAATAATAATGGCCAAAACCGACATATAAACATGAGTATAGGGGGTGTGGCAAAGGGAAGGAGGTGACGAGAGGTCCGGCTGGCAGTTAAATTTGAAAAGTTTCACAAAATTGCCAGATGCTTGGTTAAAAATTTAAGCTTACATAATTGCCACACGGCAGGTTTGTGCCCCAACCCAACCAGGCAACCATCCAACAATCCAACCATCTAGCCAAATGTAAGAAAGTTCTCTTTGTCATCTTTTTCCTTTCCTTCTTTGTAGAAAAGTTCTTATCTAAATGCATTTATTACTGCCATCTAGAGAAAGTTAAAGGTGTCATAAGATTGAGAGGAGATTTGATTTCAAAGCAAAAAGTTAAAAGAAAGATAAAAATTTATTGCCGACTTTATTTGCTCTATGGTAATATTTTCCTTTTTTAGGATTTTGTGCAAGGGCTTTCGATATTATCGCGCGGCTCTGTGGAGGAGAAACTGCGTTGGACCTTCTCGCTATATGACATCAATGGCGATGGCTTCATTACACCCGAGGAAATGACTGACATTGTGACTGCCATATATGAACTGATGGGCCGTTTACCGGACGAGTGTCCCGAGGAGGAGAAAATCAAGGGCAAGGTGGAGCACATATTTCAGGTACACAATTCATTCATCCATAATCATAATTGTTAATGTTAATGCTAATTAGGTTGGTTTTTCCAATTGAAAACGTAAAAAACTTTTGTGCTCTTTATGCAAATCAAATTACTCATCAGTTATTCAAACAGATAGCGAGAGAGAGAGAAAAGGAGAGAGGCAGAGCGGGTCCCACTGTCTCGCTCTTGGCTAATTGAGTTGCCGGAACACGCGGCCCTTTCCGCTTTCCGTCTTTTCCCTGGCCTTAGAACAACTATAATTATATATCAAGAATCTCGTCTGAATAACCGCAAACATTTAATGCTTTAACCATAAAAGATTTTGATTAAGATGCAAGACAAATTTAGTTTAACTATTATATTTTACTATTATATGAATTACGTGTTTGTTTTTATTGCGTGTTGTGCAGAAAATGGACATCAATCGTGATGGGGTTGTGACTTTGGAGGAATTTTTAGAGGCATGTCGCAATGATGAGGCAATATCGAGATCGATGTCCGTATTTGAATCAGCGTTCTGACCATATCCGACCGACAAGGGTGATGAGTATACGGCGCGCAAACAGCGGCGGCATCAGCTGACGGATACTGAGAAACGTAAGTCCAATCACAAGATGATGATGATGAAGAACAGACAACAAGAAACAAGCAACAAACAACGTAGCTCTAGACAGAGGCAACAGTCAGCTGCCAAACATCTTCATGTCATTGATATGGATAGGGCAAGTTCAAGTACCACAGCAACAGCAATCACAATTAATTGGAATGATAATGAAGATGATGATGAAGATGATGATGACGAACACAATGATGAAGAGGATGACGATGTCGAGGACGATGATGATGAAGATGAAGATGATGGAGATGCAGATAATGATGATGATGTGGAAAGCTGTAAACACTGTCGACCACATGGTCGAAACCAAAGGCAGCACTCAAAATCGAGGTCACGTAAACGTTGCAACAACAACAATGCCAACAGCAACAACAACCACAACAAGAGCAAGCCACGTTCACGTTGGCCGGAATTGAATGTGGCCAATGAGCAGGCCATACGCTTTCGCTGTCCACAAGTTGGACCGCAGGTGGGCCGTGGTGATCTGCCCACACCACAGCCAATGCACTTTCATCATCCGCAACAGTTGCCACATCTGCCACAGTTGCAGCCGCAGCCACAGATACTGCAACAGCCTACAGCAGCGACAATAAAAAGCAAGGGCAAACCAAGAAATCAATGTCAACGTCAACGTCAGCCAAAGAGAAAGCATCAGCATCAGCAGCCGAAGCAAAGCCGAGAGAAATCCTTGGAAAAACCACCAGCATTACTAGCAACAGCACCTCCAGCAGCTGCACCACCACCACCTCCACCACCACCACCACCACCACCACCAGCACCACCACTACCACCACCGGCACCACCGTTGCCACCCTTAGGCATTGATGTGCCACCACCGCCCCACGAAGGAGAGCTTCTCCCCAGCACTCCCGATTCTCCGTCATTGGTAACTGTCAGTACTTGGTATACGGTGGCTAAGCAGGGTGTCTCCTGCTAAAATTTAACCACGTCTAAATCCTCGACCACGCCCACGCCCACGCCCACGACCCGTTCCCCTTCCTTAGTGAGTATGAATAATGAAAACCAAAAAAGAAAATAAAAATCAATATGAACAAAAATAAACAAAAAACCTCTATTAAATTTAAATCAAATTGTTATAAGTCCGAATATATATATTTAAATAATAATAATTAAAATGTATGTATGTGTGTGTTGTTGTTGTTTGTTTATTTTTTTATATATATATTATTACGTATGCTTAAATTTTTTGTCATTCATTTTTCATTTCTTTTTCAATGATGTCTTGTTAAATTTCGTTGGAAATTGTTTTCCTACATGTTTTTTTTTTGCATTAGATTAGCCTAAGACCAAAAATCAAATTCTCTGTGTAATGTAAAATGTGTTATAGTTATAATCGAAAAAACAAAATATATATATATACTAGATATATATATATATATACATTATAACATGAAACAACAAGGAACCATTCGAAACTATTAATATATATTCGAAATCGTTAACGAAAACAAAAAGTGAAATCTTTAGGAAAATCCATGGAAAACATTTTTTGTATTCAACCCCTAAAAAATAAAAAACCAAAAATCCAAAATAAATACTATAAACAACTTAAGAAAATGAAAGAAAATCTTATTGTATTATAAATGTCTTACAATTAGTGTTAAAAACTTGACGTTAGCTGTGATGAAATCTCTTAAAAACAAAAAACTAAAAAAGTAACCAACAAAACAAAAGGAAAAAAACGATTAAAATAATTAAATGAAATTGGCTTAAGTTTGCTCAAAAACAAAATGCATGCCAAGTGCGTGAGTTTCTATATTTAATTGTATGTACGTGTGTGTGTGCGTGTGTGTGTGTGTGTGTGTGGGAGAGTGTATGAATTTGTACGAGATTAATATTTAGTAGAAAATGCCTAAATGCAATGCCAAAACATTATAGATCACTTTGAAATATAAAATCAATCGATTGAATGCATTTCTATCTATAAGTATATAAGTTGGATTTAGACAAATTCGTATTTAGCATTAAAATTAGATAAAAAATCAAAAATGTCTTCTTATATCTACCTAACTGAAATTGCATTTAGGCAATTTTCCAATGAAAACAGTTCAAAGTTGAATGAAAAAGGCAATTTGGAAATTTTTCTTTCAGATTTTGTTAACATGAGTTTATCCAGTTTCAAGCGATCAAAATTTGGACTTTGCTTTTGCTGTTCTCTTGTTGATGTTGTTCTTGTTATTTTTTGGTCACATTAGACACACACACACACACATTCAAAAAGATACACGACACACGGATACATGAAGCTACTTACACAAGCAAATTTTTAAACACAAACGCATGGGAATTGAAATTTGTTAATGGCAATTAAATTTTGCGCTTTTTCTTCTTTCTCTCTCTTTCTTTCTTTCTCTTTCTCTCTCTCTCTCTCTCTCTCTCTCTCTCTCTTTGTGTTGCTGTCATTAATGCTGCTGCTGGCTCACACATACACACACACACACATACACCCATATGCTTAAATAGGCAATTGCCAAATTAATAAGAAAATTTAAAGTAACAAAAACGAAAACCAAACAAAAATAATGATGATCTGATTGTGCTCATGTCAGCTGCCTATACATACATACATATAAGTATGTATATGCAAACTTATGATACAATAGTCCGATCTGAATTGGAAACTGAATTGAAATTCCTTAAAAAGTAAAATAAACATACATTTCTGGCTGCCTTAAGAAACAATACAAAAACCAGATCGGCTCAACAAGTATATAAGAAGAAATCATCGAAGAGGCATGAAATTTGCAAATGATCAACATAGACACTAATACTGATGAACAACAAACGATACACAAATGTATATAAAAATAAAACAAAAAAGGTTCCACAGCAACAACAAACACAAATGAAACAAGCAACCAAAACATGCCACAGGACGAAGCATGATAAGAAAAATATATAGTGTTTCCAGTGGAAAAACCTGCCTATGGATAATTCTACATTTCGATGACTTCGAACTTGAGTTTTCGTCTACCGCCTCCCCCTATCACCTCCATTAACAATGATGTAAGTACTATTTGCGGTCACTAGGTGACCAAACAGTCCCAATTCCCATCCCAGTCCTCATCTTATAGTCCACCCACTTGATGGAAAAAAAGTCATGCCATGGCACGCGATAAAAAACGAAAGCTTTACACAAAGAAACTAAAAATACTTAAAAACAAGAAACATATATATATATATATAAATAAAAAAAGAATTAGAGAAATTAATACAGCAGAATCGAAACAAAATAATAAACGAAACTGTGTAATTAAACAAAATACTATATTTATACAAAAAAAAAACAAAAACAAAGAGGAGAAAATGTTAAATCAAAGCTAAATGCTTGTTTCCACAATAAATTTTCATAGTGTGATTCTTTACGATTAGATCGATTGATTAACACATTTTGAAAACCGATCAAAAGGTTTTCGATTAATTGCAAACTTTAGCCAGTTTGTTTTTGTAGCATACTTTTCTGGGCTAGAAACTGCATGGCCTCTTTCTGGGGGTTGCCTGTTTTCTGTTTATAGGCCCATTTACCAAATGAGTTTAATGAAAACCGTGACACACCTTGAAACCCTTTGTGTTTAAACAATAATTAAACTACTTTCTGAAAGTAATTTTCTGGTGTGATGGATTGCTTAACGAGAAAGGATGCCAAAAGCTTCTATTAAGAGGCACATTTGGTCAGTCCATCAATTATTGACCAAAAAAAAAAAAAAAAGACAAACTAAAATGTAAGCATACAGGTATACAATTTGACCAAAAAGGTTTTTCATAAATTGGTCAAATAGAATCACACTATGGATTAGCCCTGTTGTCATTTTTGAAAGAAGAACAAAAAAACCAGGAAAACCCAAAACAAACAAACAAATTGAAACAAAGTCAAATAGGAAATGTATTGTATTTTGCTGTTGCTATTGTATCTATTTCAATTCATAAATAAATATCAAAGAAAACCAAATGGAAAGCAAAACAAAAAAGTAAACAGAAAAACACTTTTGAATCAGAAATTGGACCATAAAAAGAGGAAAAAACCAAAGCGAAAAAAAAACCAAAAGCATATACTACATAAAGATATGTATACACGCAGATATGTGTATATACATACATATATATATATGAATATATAGCAAGAAACGGAAACGACTACAAATATTAATATATATTTGGTGTATTGTAATTTTTTGTAGCTAGCAAAGTAAGTTACACACAAAACTATTAGGCATAAAAAGTAAACAAAAGAAACGAAATAAGAACAAGAAAATTATTATAACAATAAATTATGTATATATTCAATCTCCCTTTCCCAAAGTCTTTCTATCTCCACCATTCGCTTTCTCTCTGTCTCTCTTTCTCTCTCTCTCTCTCCCTTTCTCTATCTATGTATCTAAACTCTAGATAATATTCTCAGTCTGTTTCAAAAAAAAAAATAAGTAAAATCCAGAATGAAAATTGTTGCATTTTGAGAACATTTGAATGTCTCTATATACTCGTATATATATAAATCGTTTATATATATGTATATATAGCTGCGTACTTAGCTGTAGTCTTCCAAAAATAAAAAACTAATTCCACTTATACTTAGAGAAAAAACAGATATATATGTATATATATATATATATTGAAACCTGTAGCAAATTTGTACCTTGGCTGAAACACCTAAAAACGAAAGCTTTCAACTTTACAAGCAGAATTGAACAAGAATTCAACAATAAATCAAATCTACCGAAACTCTGAATGAAGATGGAGATTAACAAAACCAAACAACCATTAACTAACTAATACACCCCCCCCCCCACCCCCTCCCACATAGAAATACAAACTTTTTCTTTAATAAATAGTTAAAACTCAAAAACAATTTGGTGTCCAACAAAAATAAATAACACAAACTTAAACACAAATACAAATGCAAAACCAAATCAAACACAAAATAACTAAGAATAACGAAAAACAAATTGCACCAAAGTGTGAAAGGAAATACAATAAATGTTGTAATATCAAATAACAAAGCGTTAAATATCATAATGAAGAAGAAACACACAACAAAAAAACTGCATTATTTTTAGATAAATGTTAAATGAAAATTCCAAGCAACAACAAAGAAACAAACAAACAACCAACAAAACACAATTGCAATTAAATTTCTATCTGAACACACTCCAAATCTCAACTCAAAACTAAACTAAACTCAACTAACTCAACTTTGAATCTTACAATTAGCTCTATCTATTGTTACAAAATTAAAGAAGACGAAGAAGTGAAAGAATATAAAAACAAAAACCAAAAACAACGTTACTCCTTCGAAATATTGGTTTCCTCTATACTAAACTATATATAAAATACCATATATTACTTACTTTACCCTTAATTAGGCATACCATGAACAGATAAACATTTCGATAAACTTCAAACCGATGCGATCTGCTTTGATCTGCTTCTGGCCCGGCTCCCGGCCCCTTTTGGCACGACCATATAATGCCAAATCAATATGGATATATACAATCTGTACCTACCTACATCTGTATAGATTCTTCACCCACAAATAACTCTGACCCACCCCGACCGCTTTACAACTAAAACTAAAAACACGAATATAATAATAATTATATATCTACACATGAAAATATAGAGATTGAGAACACATTTCAACACAAACGGAAATCGTTTTGAAATTAATTACAAACAGTTCAAACAGTAATATTCCAAAAAATGTTTCCCATTGATTTGTAATCTCGCAAAGGAGCAACAAATTCTGTATCAAGTGAAAATCCATCAATCCCGATTGATTCCTTCTGAATAACTCTCTTTATAACCTTATTTGATTCCCATTTGGATTAATTGTCCTGGAAAATGGTCACGAACAATCAGTCAGCGAACTGCTAGTAAAAATTGCCTATGAATAGATAATGCGATCTATTTTCTTGGGTCACATCTCGTCCATATATTGCTAGGGGTCGCAAATCAAGAATCTTGAATGAACCAGATTATCACCAATAAAAACAAGAATACGAAAATATATATATATATAGGTACATATAAAATCATCTGCTAAGTAACGGTTATTATCCATGTTGTATATGACTGTCAAAACAAAGAACAAAACGAAGCAATTATCAAACATTGTTAAATTTAAAAAAAAAGGTGTCAAATTTTCGTACTGAAATTAAAAACAAAAATGCAAAAAAAGAGAAATATATATATATATATATATATAACCTTTTGACTCAATTTTTTTGGTTTTAATATTGTTTATTATTTTCCCTTGGAACTTTGGATTTGAAATGAGCTAAAGATAAAAAATAATAAATGTACATAAATATAAGAGAAACATATGCGAATATGTTTGAATACCCTTGCAAAGGACAAGCTACTCGATTCCTAAATAATTCAATCCTGATGGATGATAAAAAACCTTTTTATGGTTTATGGTTTCTATTAAAAACGATCAGTCAATACCATAACCGTAAGATCTAGTAGATAAATATGTTGGAAAATGAAGAAAATCCTTTTTTGTTTAACCGCAAAGAAACGAGTTCTGGCTGGGCTAATGTCTGTCAAAATGAATAAATTGATGATATTCGAATGGGACCCAAAGAAAATAAACGGAATTCCTTTTCAAATGGCCGTGCAATGCTATGGTCAAGTCTACGATTTTTCAGATAACAAATTTAACATTTTTATTATGATTAGTTTTAACACGGAAACTGCCAAAATTTGCTATATGTATATAGAATCTATATTTGTTTTTTTTCTTTTCTAGCGGCCGATCGTTTTCGTTGCTTTTTGCAAGGGTATAGAAATTTCGGCTTGGCCGAAAAAAGTCTCTAAATCTTTGGTTTTGTTTGCTTTTTAAAATCAAACTAAATGGACAATGGATAATGGTCAGTAGAAGGTATTTTTAGAATCTCGTTTTAGAGAACTTCATAAATGATTTTTGGTGTATTTTGTTAAGTGCTAGAATACAAAACAAAATGATTTCGTTAGTGGAGAAAATACATGTCATATGTAGCATTTAGATCTAAGCAAAATCGAGCAAATGAAAATGAAATCGAACTTGAAAATATTTATTACAAAACAAAAAATAATATGAAGAACGAAAAACAAAAAATATAAAAACCATATATCAAAACTTTATTGTTGTCAGACGAAGAAATAAAAATAAATACAAAAACAAAAAAGGAGCAGAGCCCACAAAAAAAAGTATATAAATAATTATAATCATATAGGAAAATGAGCAAGGAAAATGAAACTTTTATCAAATAAACCGCAAAAACAAAAACAAAAAAACAAAAGAAGAGAATTTTAAGTATTACAAATTGATCAATGTAAATGTTCACTCTTTACTTTCCTAGAAAACGAAGAAATGGCAGAAAACCAAAACAAATGAAAACCCAGTTTAGTGGAGTAAATGAAAAGCAAAATGTTATAAATACAATTGCAAATTGATAAAACCAAAATAAAAACAAGAAAAGAAAACAAATATTTGAAATATATATACACAAGTCTAGTGTATAAATATATATACGTTAGTTGTAATGCCTAGCTGATCTTTTTTGGTGTACATTTTAACAAAAAAACAAACATAACAAAAACAAAAACTGGTTATGCAAGAAAAGTTTTAAAACTAACAAAAAACGAACAACAACAACAACAACAAAAGAATGAAGAAGAAACCGTTTAAATGCAAACTGCATGAACCAAAAATAAAGAACAAACAACAAATAAATAAGCAGATCAACTTTCATTTAAACGGAATGATGATGATTTTTTTGTGAAGTTAAAAAATACTTATGTATAAAATCAACAAACTACAAACAAAGAAAAAATAATAAAAAAAAAACAACAAAATTTAAAAAACAAAAATAAAAACAATATAAAATTTACCAATATATTTCTTATTATTTGCTATTCGAATGATGTAAGCTGGGTAATAAAAAGTTCAAATACCTCAATATGTTTGAGGACCCAAACTGCTGGCGGAATTTCCCTTGGAAGGAAAACAGTTTAAAATAAATGAAAATTATATTAACTACAAGGCATATATAACAGAAAAGATTGCAGGGTATTCGAAAGGTTTTAATCAAAGCAGGGGACCCCAAAAGAGTTCACAGTTGAAACAGAATATTCTTAGTCTTTGATGTAATTCATAATGAATTGATTTCACTATGTCAATAGTCAAAATGCTTACAAAATGTGGGATCAATGATTAATCAGGAAAAAAATATTAGTTAAGAGAAGTCTCCACATTTAAAATTACAAGATCCAAAAGCACCAAAGGACATCAGTTAGGAAATAGAAAACAAAAAGTGTTACTTTATTTCAGATTTTGTTTCAAAATTTATGGCGATTGCATAGAGACTACAACATAACGTATACACTATGTTGGCTGATGCGTTTTCTTTGCCAGAAATTTAATTGCTGTTATTAACTTGATACAAGTTATGCCCTGTGCATGTTGGTGAGTAATTAAGAAGAAGCTTAACTTCTATCTGTAGGGTATTAATTTTTTGTCTTAAACGCAATTCAAACACTTTTACGATTCTTCCATGGTACAGGCTGCGGCTTTATGGCTCGTGTTCTAATCCCAGACGCCTCCTTCTGACCCATGTCTTGTGCCCTGTTATCCTCTGTTGCCCTCATTTGCCCCACACAATATTGGCTGCACGTGTGCAGGCTGCCACTTGGAGTTTTGACATTGAAACAAATTGAAAAGTTGCGTTACGTTCGCCTGTTCGGTTTTAATGGCACATGGAGGCGATACATGCACATGGCATGGATACACTCAGGCAGACACGTTCAGGTCGAGGTCCAGCAATTAGACCACGTCCCGTCACGGTTCGGACCCTATACTCTCTCGTATGCCTTGTATGTGCGCTTGTCAATAACTTCATTTCCGCAACAACGTGATTTAATTAACGATTACATTGAGGAAACAATTAAGTGAGTTTCCTTGTCATAATTATATACCCTTTGGCAAAAAAAAGTAGCACTTTATAATCCAAAGAAAATAAATACAAACGACCGTAAAAAAAAAGGTTAACCACGGACCTTTTTGGTTGTGCCATAACTTTATGGCCGACAACACTCAACTGGCTAATATTTAAAACACTTTATTGGAATGAATCAAATTTCGATTTAAGATATATTTCTTATATTTATGAAATATGATTCAAAATGGCAGACAGAGATTTAAATTTGATTGAATGATGAATAAATTAGAATCTGTTTGAATTGCTCTTAACTTTTGTGAGAAATCTTTGTGCCCAAATTCTGTGGTAATAGATGTTATTGATTTTGTCTTTAATCAAAATCAAAAGGGACAAAGAAAAGGAAAGAAAATAGATTTGAACTAAAAGTTGTTAGGATTTTTATTTATGTCTTCATTTCAACAAATCAGTGAAGATGTTTGTATCTATTTAACACCAAATATGGGTAACCATTCTTATTTTTGGGAGGATGGGCATAAACATTGTTACATTGTTACTTTGTTGATATGTTGTAATAAATACGGACATTATGGCCATAGAAATAACAACAACAACGTTGACAACAACAAGAACAGCACACCATAAACCGTAGACATAGAAGAAGACGAAGATGCTGAAGACATTAACGCCACAAATTTCGACATAAATGTGACACAAATGTCACACACACTTATTGATTTGGCCAGGACAAGGACAAGGACTGGGACTGGGACTGTGACTAAGACTAGGACTAGGACTTGGTGGAGCCGAAGAAGGACATCGTCGGTGGGGGAATTGAAGGAAATGAATGAAATGGAATGGTCGACAAACCACTTACAACAAGTCAACTCGAGTCAAGTTTGGGTTGCGTTGAATTGACTTGAGTCCAAGCCAAAGCCGAAACCAAAACCAAAATTGAAATAGAATACTCCTCTTTTCCTTTTTCCTCTGGTTTTCCTCACATTAAGAGGAAACCACTAAAACATTGTTGAAGGTGTGTGTACATTGGAGTGGGTGAATCTGTCCGCCTGTGAGTGTTGATAAGAGATTTCTCCAAAGGGACATATGATGACCTTGATGAGTGATGCTGGCTAATTAAAGTTGAATCTGAATTTTAGTTTTACTTTATTTTGGAGAAATAAAGCCGAAAAGTATATAGGCATTACAATTTCAGATCATAAACTCAATACTTGAAACTGCTTACGATTAGGTATTACTTCAATTTCTGCCTTCATCGCAAATAGAAAAGCTTCCCCGTAAAGAGATCATAGATGAGGACAAAAACCAAACCAAAAGAGTAAACAGAGAAAAGAAATCTTAAAGAAAAAGTATGGAAATACGTAAAGCAAGACCAAAATAAACGAATCGAAGTGAAAATGAATACTGAAAACTCAATTATGGTCTTCACAATAGCCTTAAACGAAACGGACAGTAATGAAAGAAAAGCAAAGTACAATTTTCAAAACGAAGAGATAAAAATGAAAGGCCAAAAGAACTTAACGACTATTTCCAGCAGACTTGCCCAAAGATTCAATGACCAATATATGGATATGACGGATAAATGAAGCCAAGAATCTGGCACTTAGATAGATGAGTTCTTGACTACTTTTTTTCCCATTTCCCTAACCTCGAACCGCCTCTGATCAGCTAAATGGTATGATATTATTAAGAGCATAACTTTAGTTTAAGAACTGACTGGCTTATCACCAAATATCTTGTTAACAACAGTAAATACTTGAATGTTGCTGCTGTTTATGTACAAAAAGCAGAACTCAACTGCCCAAGAAGAACAATACGTCGAAGCTGGCAGCTGTGTCGGGGGGAAGGAAAGCAGTTCGCGGCGGTTACCAACAATTAAGTCGCATTTGTGCTAAAAACTTTTGCATTACGAAAATATGTTAAGACTTTTGTACAACTTGTCCGACAAAAGTTTTTGGCTCGTGCCAGCTTTACCCCTCCAGCAAGGGAGATACCCCCAAAAATACAAACCATGTGGTTGGAAGCCTGAAGCTAACTAATTTGTTACTACTGCACTGATGCAGTTGTTTCCATCCCCTCCGACATCCCCGCCCCCGACCAATGTTCCAATTTCTGCACCCCAATAAAGTTTTTCATATGAGAATCTATCTACATACATTTGCCTCCTGTGACCCTCCCGCCAAGGGAGTGAAGAGTGACTGGACATTTATGGCATTCCTTGTGGCTGCCTTAGGACACATTCCCACCATTTGCCTTTCGTGTTGGGTGAACTTTTCAATTGCATTTCAACTTTTATCTATTGTATTTAGTGTTAGCTGTTTGTTCTTTTTAGCTAGGAATGGAAAATCTCTGATTTTATAGCCAAGATTAATAAGACTAACACTCGAAATCGATGCTGATATTATGTGTAATTTATCGAATTGTCGAGAGACTGATTCCATTCACGAAAAATTTGATGAAATCTCCACCACAATTTGATGGCAAATTTCATTGTTGTGGTCCATTAGGATGGCCCACCCCAAAGTAGTTGAAGTAAATTGTGGCAAGTCCATTTCAAATTTATGTAACAAGCCGAACAAATATCGGAAATAAATATGCCGCCAAGGGAGAGGGATATATGTGTGTGGAAGTGCGTGACATGGGGAGGAGGGGTTGTAGGGTAACAAAAAAATACTTATATAAATTGCAGAGACCAAATGCCAGGCATACTTTAATGCCACATCGATCATTTTGGGTGGTGGCTGGGTTCCTAATGGTATGCAATTGATTTTGACTTATTACGTTTTCCCTTAATATCTGTAAGGTGTATGTGTGTGTGTGTGTGTGTGTGTGTTTTGGGGGCAATATATCAATATTGGATGAAGATATGAGTACGATGATTTGTCGATTTCTTTTGTTTTGTGTGCGTTTATACCCTCTAAGCCAAGTCAAGCAACTGGAAAATGTAAATAAACGAAGAAAACATTTTGCAGATCTATAAACTTTAACTTCAACCCAGCAATTTTATCTTATATATGATCTATATATGTGAAATGTAATAAAACTTGCCGAATTTCACAAACAAATATAAAAGATAAGAATCTCAAAAGTTTTCAAACTCAAATCAAATGTTTTTAGAGCATCAAAGGGAAATGCCAAGTCGATGATCGAAAACTTATGAATTGTATTTGGAATTCGTTTCGACATTTAATGCACTAAACACAATTTCACGTTTGATTGAAGCTTGAAATGACTTTGTTTTTTTGCCCCTTCGTTTTTGCAATTTGGCCTTCTTTAGCTGATTGACGTAGCGAAAGCGGTAAGAAAATTTATTGAAATTAGCCAAGTTAGCAATTCAATCTATCATGCTGACTCAGACACATTCGAGCAAGGGAAATGGTAGTAGTAGTTGAACGTGTTAAGTGGCAAATCAATTGACATTTCTCATTGGTTCTCTCCACCGGTCTCCCGATGTCAATGTAATTGCTGCTACTGAGCAACAAGATGCTTATTGATGAATGCCCTTGTAATATATACTCACACACACATACACACACACACACAGACCCCGCCTCATCATCTCTTTTAAGAGGGTACACAAAATTGTAAAGCAAGCAAAAAGTATAACCAAATCTTTAGAGATTCTTCTGTATACCCTTGGCAATTTCCTACACAGGTCACAGGCGGGTAAAGAATATTTCATTTGCTATGCTTGAATGCATGCACTCCTTTTGACATGGTAGGGTATTGAAATGCAGTAGGAAATCAAACGAAATAAAACGCATTACGAAAAGAGAACGATGATCTTGACTCGAATGGCAAAGAGGAAGTGGATAGAGTAGTATAGACATGTCGTGGCGTAACATGAGCAACCTAAGGCTATGCAGTAGGAGATGAGATAATTACACAATGAGTGTTTAGTTTATACACTGCACTCCGGGTAAAAGTTTTACCGTAAAACACCATTTCAGAATTCTCTAATTAACAAACCAAAACGCATCTAAGGTTATAAAATTAAACGAACTTACATGCAATTACAATTAAATCAAAGTGATTCGTAAAATTACAAAACTGAATCATAATTCAATCATTGACAATTGTTCCATTACGATTTCATTTCTAATTCACTAATTGTACATATATAGGTACTTGCTTTCATATACATATATCCACATACATACATATAGTTTGTGTGTATGTATCGAAATGTTTCACAGCACAATGTCTATAAATACGATGACCATGCAGTTAATTAAACAGAAATGAGTCAACATAATTATAATGCGTGTACCCACTTACCCATATACATACATAGACTGAAATTTCACACATACATACATACATATAAATGTATGTATATATGTATGCATATTTCATGCATACGATTTGTGTTGTCTATGTTTATTTTAAGCAATTTGCTTATGTAAATTTCATTTGAGTAATTTCGCGCATTTTTCTTGCCGCATTTTTGCATATGAATGTAAGTTAATGAGAAAGAGAAAGAGAGGCAGAAGGAGAAGATGAGAACGACAAACGAACTGCCAACTGCAGGTGGAATTGTCTAAAATATATACTACATATACATACATGAATAGGGAAACCAATTCTGCTTTCATTTTTCCCATATAGTCAAAGAATGGTTTTGTGTTTCTTTAAATTAAAATAGATGATTGCACGAAATGAGACCAGATCCAACACTGAATGAATTTCTATATTATAGTTAAAGGACCCAATTATCAAGAATAGCCGTGTTCCTTGGAGAAATAAAAAAATACAAACAAAGGAGAAAACTAAATGAAAAAACAAAACCAGAAATACAGTACGTAAATCAAGGCACCGACTTTCGCATACCATGCACCAAGTAAAAAATATATAAAATTTCTTCACTTGCCACATTGGCTACCCTGCTCACTCTAACGTTTGTACCTGTTGACAGTGGAGGATTACGCTCATCATCTTTGGGGGTCAATTGACAAGTGTTAGATGCGGGGGGAGTACTCATTCCCTCATTCCCTCCTGAAGATCTGCCACTGATGTGTTACATGCATTTTGAAAATTTTAATATACCATTTCATTCCCTGGGTGCATGGTATAACCAGATGAAACCAAAAATCGTTTTAGACTTTAAGCCGTTACGCCTTTAATACACTAAACTGTAGTTGGGGAATAGAGTCAGGGCGTAAAGTTGGACTTGAATACACACACACACACACACATACAGACAAATATGTACACGCACATGAATGTAATTCCCCAATGGACCATAGAGTTAGAAAAGAAAAAAAGAAACCCACACACAAATATATAAAAAGAAAGGGCAAACAAAAAAAAATAAAGAACAACATTGAAACAACAGAGACACAGGTCACATGTTTATCATATTAAATCGTGTATACCCTTCCATCTAATCGGTACTTAATACGCAGAAGTAATATCCAAAGTTTAATTAATTATTATTATTACTTGAATAGCCAAGTTTATCTTCTTTTTTAAGGCACATCTCAGTTCCCAAGTTTATTACAATTTCCCTGTGTTTTATTTATGGGAATGTCATAAAATTAAATTAAATAGAGAACTTCGTTTTAAATATTGCTCATACGCAATGTTGATATATGTACATAGATAGATGAGAAGAAAATTGTGAGAGTATTTAGAAAGCATTACGATTATTAGCCGATTTTGATATTAAAAATTTTTAGCTACATTTTGTCCACTGTGCCACATGAAAACTTTCAAGTAGAAATGACAATTAACATTCAAAATTAACATTTTTATGTTATTTTCAGTTTTGTACATCTCTTTGACCATGTTGTTACTTAATATAGTTTGACTAGCTTATTAGTTTCCTTAGATCAGTTCAATCTAAAAGACATTTACCATTTGTAAACTCTTATAAGAATTTAGGATGGTTTTTAGATTGGCCGTTAACTAAATATTTTACTATCTATATGTAGTTCAGCGAAATGTAAAAGTGGAGTAAAGGTGAGTTTAGTCCCTTACACACAATCGCACATATACACCCACACTCACACATACAGCCAATGGTCCTTCGAGCTATTTTCATAAATTTTTGGCATAGTTTTCAGTTCTAAAAATAGTTGGGCACATAAGGGTAAAGAGCAGGGTGAAGTGCTTTGTTGTTATACGACAAATTATATCATTAAAACTTCTTCTTCGAAAATAAAACGAGAAAACAACAGAAAAACGACGCAGAGTTGGGTCAAAATTACGAAAACACTAATGGCCAACCGTAAATGTTTGCCAGATACAAAGTGCAGTTTTTTTTTGGTTTTCTTTTTTTTTTTCGTTTTGAGGATTGGGGCTAACTGAAGAGGTGGCAAATAACAAAACTTTTTTCTACTCGAATATTTTTTCCAGGATACACACACAAAAGGATAGAGGACAACTTTTGTAGGCACTTGAGAGCGTCAGAGCAAAAGATGTACAGGATTTATACACACACAGAGAAACACACACGGATATGCGGGGTGGATATTTGCATATAAGGGTCATGGACATGGAAAATGGCGTCAAGTGGATTCCATCTGATAGCAGCCCATGTCTTCAATCTACTGAGTTTTTGTGGAAAGTTTGTGTGTGTTTTCTTTTTTTCCCTATTTTTCTGTTTTGGCTTAAGCGGATTTGGGTATGAACTGAACTAGGTTATCCGGATGACACCCATGGCAACATGGCCATGGATATGGCCGAGATATGTAAATACAAAGTCTCTTTAATGAGGTGAAACTTTCCTGAATAATGTTGATTTAGATACGAGGTAGATAAACTGCTAAGCTGATGGACTGATGACTGAAAGGTTAACGCAACCAATTGCCCAACACAAAAATCCAATTCAATTTGCCAATCTACCCACATCCATTAACACTTTAATGGAAACTTCAACAAGTTTCAATTTATCTGTGAATGGCAACATTCAAGACAACAATAATAAATTAGCTCAACCACAAGACGTGCCGTGTTGAGGTTCGACAAGTGGCCAGAAGACTTTGAAATATCAAACTATGCAAAGGTTTTTGGCACTTTCAAAAGCCATTCTAAATAATTATATAAAACCCCACAAGAACCTAAGGTCTGGCTATGAAATGTAGAATCTTTATCTTCAAAAGCATTTCCATTCAAATTCAAATTGAAGCGTTTTGAAAAATTGTTAAAGAAGTGGAAAGCTACAAATTTTCCTCAAAAATGCATCCATTTTCCGTTTATGGCAACTAACCCATTTCATAACTGTACATTTGCCTATGAAGTTAATTTGTAAGCAATTGTTTCTCAGCATTCATCGATTGACTTATGACAATTGGCAATACAGTAGTGGACATATATTTAGACACACCTCTGTACTCTTCGAAAGCTATCTTTTTATACCATACACCCAAAGGTTAAATGGTATATTAAAGTCGCCAAAATGTATGTAACAGGCAGAAGGAAGCTTTTCCGACGCCATCAGTATCAACAGCCGAATTGATCTAGCCATGTCCGTCTGTCCGTCTGTCCGTCCGTCCGTCCGTATGAACGCGTAGATCTCGGAGACTATAAGAGATAGAGCCACCAAACTTGGTATGTAGGCTCATGTAGTATGTAGAGTGATCAAGTTTATTTCAAATTTTTGCCACGCCCCTTTCCGCCCCCGCAATTCAAAAAAAACATTTATCTCAAAAACTATTGCAGCTAGAGACACTATATTTGGTAAGTAGATTTGCTTAGTAAATGCGCTCATTTTGTAATTATAAAGATTTTGCCACGCCCCTTTCCGCCCCCGAAATTTGAAAAACTCGATTATCTCCCGTAATTTTTAACCTTGTGGAACCAAATTTGGCACACTTGAAATTGATACTAATACCCAGCAAAATACCAAATTTGATCAAAATCGGACAAAAAAAAGCCAAGTTATGCATATAAACGTTTTTCCATAAGGCCGGAGTTGGCCGTTGGCGGGTGGTGGCGCTAAGGTGCTCATATGCATGAGTGAGCGAGATACTAAGATATGCATTTGTTATTACAAATTTGAAATATTTGTTTTGCACTTCATTTCTTTTGTTGTTTTGAACAAATGCAAATAATCTTTTGAAAACGCATGCGAACCTGAAAAGATAGAATTTAGTTTATTCTAAATAAAATAAATCTTCAGCAATATCATTTCTATAAGGACATTAAAAGCATAAAAGGTTATAAATAGACTATTTTCAAATTGCGTTAAATTTAAAGTTTAAAAGCTTACATTAAATTTTACATATTATTTTAAAATGATTGATTCTTAATTATTATAGCACTTATAATAACAATTAAATTTTAGAATTTGTGAATATTATCGATCTGCATTCGAGCATTTCCAATATCTTTTAAAAATTTGGCTCGACTTTTCGTTAGGTTATTACTCCATAAAATGTCCAACTTATGAGCACTTCTCCGTTTTTTGGACTTATAATTTTTATGAAGTCCCAAATTGAATCCTCGAAATCTCAGCTCTCCGCAGGATTATCGCAATGTCCTTTGCACCGACTATAGTCCTTGATGATTCGAATCTTTTAAGACCACTTTCGTCCTGATCCTTCAAAGAACTTACGAGATATTTCCTATTTTTCTTCAAACAGAAATGTCCTTTTATGTCAGCTTCCCGAAGGACACTACAGGACCTGTTAGTGTCTAATGGACATCCTGATCGTCCTTGAAATGGCTGAGTTATAAGGACACTTATTGTTTTTTTTGCGATTTTTGGCCATTTTTCTGAATGCAGATCGATAGTCCTGATCCTGGAGGACTCAAAAAGGTGTGTCCTGTCGAAATGGCCTCGAGAAAATTATCCTTATTTCGTTTTTTAGCTCTAGAATCAACGAATCCTGCCGCAGGACGAAAGGCCATGGTTCTCTAGGATGTCCTCGATAATGTCTACAGATTGGCATCGAAAAAAAGTTGGGGTCATCTAAGGATGCAGGACATGCAATATTGTGAAAAGGTCCTTTTTCTCAACATTTGGAAGGACATTCCAGGACCTCATGACATCAGTCGATGCGGACAAAAAAGGACTTCCATCTGGCCAAAAGAACACCCCGCTTATCCCTAAAACGAACGACATATGAGCACTTTTCTGTTTTTTTAAACTTGTAATTTTTTCCAAGTCCCAAATTGAATCGGAAAATCCTTGATATCTCAGCTCTCCGAAGGACTATCGCCATGACCTTTACACCGACTACAGTCCTTGATGATTCCAATCTTTTGAGACCACTTTCGTCCTGATCCTTCAAAGGACTCGCGAGATATTTGCCGTTTTTCCTCAAACAGTAAAGTCCTTTTATCTTAGCTTTTCAAAGGACATTCCAGGATCTGATAGTGTTAGTCGAAGCGGGTCATCAAGGACTACCATCTGACAAGAGGACATCCTGATCGTCCTTGAAATGACTGAGTTATAAGGACATTTATTGTTTTTTTGCGATTTTTTGCCATTTTTCTGACTAACCCCCTTACAAAAATTCAAGTAATATTTTTCACAGGATATTGAATATCCTTTAATGCAGATCGATAGTTCTAATCCTGGAGGACTGAAAAATGTGTATCCTGTCGAAATCGGCCAACGTCCTGCAGAGATATGGCCTCGAGAAAATTATCTCTCTTTCGTTTTTTAGCTCTAGAATCCACGAATCCTGCCGCAGGACGAAAGGACATGGTTCCCTAGGATGTCCTTGATTATCTCTACAGATTGGCATCAAAAAAAGTTGGGGTCATCTAAGGATGCAGGTCACGAAATTGACCGAAAAGGTCCTTTTTATCAGCAATTCGAAGGACATTCCAGGACTTCATGACATCAGTCGATGCGGACGAAGAAGGACTTCCAAATGGCAAAAAAAAACGTCCCTATTATCCTTAAAATGACAGAGTTATATGCAGTTTTCTGATTTTTGGACTTGTAATTTTTTGCAAGTCCGAAATTTAATGAAAATTTTTCCCAGTCCCAAATTGAATCGGAAGAGCAAAAAAACTGCAGCAAACTACAAAATCCTTGATATCTCAGCTCTCCGCAGGACTATCGCCATGTCCTTTACACCGACTATATTCCTTGATGTTTGGAATCTTTTGAGACCTTTTTCGTCCTGATCCTTTAAAGGACTCGCGAGATATTTGCAATTTTTCTTTTAGCAGAAATGTCCTTTTATCTCAGCTTCCCGAAGGACATTCCAGGATTTGGTAGTGTCAGCCGACGCGGATCAACAAGGACTACCATCTGACAAAAGGACATCCTGATCGTCCTTGAAATGACTGAGTTATAAGGACATTTGTTGTTTTTTTTGCGATTTTTGCCATTTTTCTGACTAACCCCCTTACAAAAATTCGAATAATATTTTTGGAAGGATATTGAAAATCCTTGGATGAAGATCGGTAGTCCTGATCCTGGAGGACCAGAAAAGGTATGTCCTGTCGAAATCGGTCAATGTTCTGCAGAGATATGGCCTCGAGAAAATTATCTCTCTTTCGTTTTTTAGCTCTAAAATCCAGAAATCCTGCCGCAGGACGAAAGGACATGGCTCCCTAGGATGTACTTGATGATCTCTACAGATTGGCATCAAAAAAGTTGGGGTCATCTAAGGATGCAGGTCACGAAATTTACCGAAAAGGTCCTTTTTATCAGCAATTCGAAGGACATTCCAGGACCTCATAACATCAGTCGATGCGGACGAAGACGGACTTCCACATGGCAAAAAAAACATTCTGATTATCCTTAAAATAGCCGAGTTATAAGCAGTTTTCTGATTTTTAGACTTGTCATTTTTTAGCCTAAGTGACAAATTTATGTAGCATACTTTTGGGATGAATAATATGAAATTTTCAAAAAGTGTTGCCTACTTATTGGGGGTGAAAAGGAATCAACAAATATTTCGAGATCAGGACAATAGTGGTGTCCAACGAATCCTTCCATCAAGGACAATAATATGTAAAAAGGACATTCCGATAGTCCTTCAAGGAGCTGAGATATTAAGGATTTTCTGTTTTTCCGAATTCGTTGCATACTTTTAGGCGGTTGAGCTTGTGGAGTTACAAAATTAATTTTTGTTGCACACTTTTAGGAGGTTGATCTGCCACAAGGTCAAACGCCTAAAAGTATGCAACAGATTTTAATTTTGGTACCTAATATAATTTTTGTTGCATACTTTTAGGCGGTTGAGCTTTTGGGGTAGAAAAATTAATTTTTGCTGCATACTTTTAGGCGGTTGAACTTGTGTGATCTGCCACAAGCTCAAACGCCTAAAAGTATGCAACAAAAATTAAATTAGTTACCAAAATTAATTTTTGCTGCATACTTTTAGGCGGTTGGGCTTGTGTGATCTGCCACAAGGTCAAACGCCTAAAAGTATGCAACAGATTTTAATTTTCTACCCCAGAAGCTCAACCGCCTAAAAGTATGCAACGAATTCGGAAAAACAGAAAATCCTTAATATCTCAGCTCCTTGAAGGACTATCGGAATGTCCTTTTTACAGATTATTGTCCTTGATGTAAGGATTCGTTTGACACCACTTTCGTCCTGATCCTTAAAAGGATACTCGAAATATTTGTTGATTCCTTTTCACCCCCAATAAGTAGGCAACACTTTTTGAAAATTTCATATTATTCATCCCAAAAGTATGCTACATAAATTTGTCACTTAGGCTAAAAAATGACAAGTCTAAAAATCAGAAAACTGCTTATAACTCGGCTATTTTAAGGATAATCAGAATGTTTTTTTTGCCATGTGGAAGTCCGTCTTCGTCCGCATCGACTGATGTTATGAGGTCCTGGAATGTCCTTCGAATTGCTGATAAAAAGGACCTTTTCGGTAAATTTCGTGACCTGCATCCTTAGATGACCCCAACTTTTTTTGATGCCAATCTGTAGAGATCATCAAGTACATCCTAGGGAGCCATGTCCTTTCGTCCTGCGGCAGGATTTCTGGATTTTAGAGCTAAAAAACGAAAGAGAGATAATTTTCTCGAGGCCATATCTCTGCAGAACATTGACCGATTTCGACAGGACATACCTTTTCTGGTCCTCCAGGATCAGGACTACCGATCTTCATCCAAGGATTTTCAATATCCTTCCAAAAATATTATTCGAATTTTTGTAAGGGGGTTAGTCAGAAAAATGGCAAAAAATCGCAAAAAAAACAACAAATGTCCTTATAACTCAGTCATTTCAAGGACGATCAGGATGTCCTTTTGTCAGATGGTAGTCCTTGTTGATCCGCGTCGGCTGACACTACCAAATCCTGGAATGTCCTTCGGGAAGCTGAGATAAAAGGACATTTCTGCTAAAAGAAAAATTGCAAATATCTCGCGAGTCCTTTAAAGGATCAGGACGAAAAAGGTCTCAAAAGATTCCAAACATCAAGGAATATAGTCGGTGTAAAGGACATGGCGATAGTCCTGCGGAGAGCTGAGATATCAAGGATTTTGTAGTTTGCTGCATTTTTTTTGCTCTTCCGATTCAATTTGGGACTGGGAAAAATTTTCATTAAATTTCGGACTTCCAAAAAATTACAAGTCCAAAAATCAGAAAACTGCATATAACTCTGTCATTTTAAGGATAATAGGGACGTTTTTTTTGCCATTTGGAAGTCCTTCTTCGTCCGCATCGACTGATGTCATGAAGTCCTGGAATGTCCTTCGAATTGCTGATAAAAAGGACCTTTTCGGTCAATTTCGTGACCTGCATCCTTAGATGACCCCAACTTTTTTTGATGCCAATCTGTAGAGATAATCAAGGACATCCTAGGGAACCATGTCCTTTCGTCCTGCGGCAGGATTCGTGGATTCTAGAGCTAAAAAACGAAAGAGAGATAATTTTCTCGAGGCCATATCTCTGCAGGACGTTGGCCGATTTCGACAGGATACACATTTTTCAGTCCTCCAGGATTAGAACTATCGATCTGCATTAAAGGATATTCAATATCCTGTGAAAAATATTACTTGAATTTTTGTAAGGGGGTTAGTCAGAAAAATGGCAAAAAATCGCAAAAAAAACAATAAATGTCCTTATAACTCAGTCATTTCAAGGACGATCAGGATGTCCTCTTGTCAGATGGTAGTCCTTGATGACCCGCTTCGACTAACACTATCAGATCCTGGAATGTCCTTTGAAAAGCTAAGATAAAAGGACTTTACTGTTTGAGGAAAAACGGCAAATATCTCGCGAGTCCTTTGAAGGATCAGGACGAAAGTGGTCTCAAAAGATTGGAATCATCAAGGACTGTAGTCGGTGTAAAGGTCATGGCGATAGTCCTTCGGAGAGCTGAGATATCAAGGATTTTCCGATTCAATTTGGGACTTGGAAAAAATTACAAGTTTAAAAAAACAGAAAAGTGCTCATATGTCGTTCGTTTTAGGGATAAGCGGGGTGTTCTTTGGCCAGATGGAAGTCCTTTTTTGTCCGCATCGACTGATGTCATGAGGTCCTGGAATGTCCTTCCAAATGTTGAGAAAAAGGACCTTTTCACAATATTGCATGTCCTGCATCCTTAGATGACCCCAACTTTTTTCGATGCCAATCTGTAGACATTATCGAGGACATCCTAGAGAACCATGGCCTTTCGTCCTGCGGCAGGATTCGTTGATTCTAGAGCTAAAAAACGAAATAAGGATAATTTTCTCGAGGCCATTTCGACAGGACACACCTTTTTGAGTCCTCCAGGATCAGGACTATCGATCTGCATTCAGAAAAATGGCCAAAAATCGCAAAAAAAACAATAAGTGTCCTTATAACTCAGCCATTTCAAGGACGATCAGGATGTCCATTAGACACTAACAGGTCCTGTAGTGTCCTTCGGGAAGCTGACATAAAAGGACATTTCTGTTTGAAGAAAAATAGGAAATATCTCGTAAGTCCTTTGAAGGATTAGGACGAAAGTGATGTCCTAAAACTTTTATCAGCTGGGACTATCTTCGGTGAAAAGGACATCTCGGTAGTCCTGCGGAGAGCCGAGATATCAAGAATTTTGTGATATTTTTCATATTTTTCGCAACTTAATTCAACGTGGAAAATATTACAAGTCCAAAAAACAAAAAAGTGCTCATAACTCGGTCGTTTTGAGGACGATTTGGTTATCTTTTGGTATGATGGAAGTCCTTGTCCATGCTCGTCTTTTCACATTGGCGTCCCATGGAATGTCCTTCGAACAGCTGCAAAAAAGGCCTTTTTCAGGAAATTGCATGACCTGCATCCTTAGATGTCCCCAATTTTTTTTGATGCCAATCTGTGTAGATCATTAGGGATTTTAGCCATGTCCTTTCGTCCTGGGTCAGGATTTTTGGATTTTAGATCTAAGAAACAAAAACAATTTATACATACATATATGTATATTTTTATACCATACACCCATAGGGTGAAATAGTATATTAAAGTCACCAAAATGTATGTAACAGGCAGAAGGAAGCTTTTCCGACCCCATAAAGTATATATATTCTTGATCAGTATCAACAGCCGAGTCGATCTAGCCATGTCCGTCTGTCCGTCCGTATGAACGCCTAGATCTCGGAGACTATAAGAGATAGAGCCACCAAATTTGGAATGTAGGCTCGTGTAGTATGTAGAGTGATCGAGTTTGTTTCAAATTTTTGCCACGCCCTTTTCCGCCCCCGCAATTAAAAACAAACGTTTATCTCAAAAACTATTGCAGCTACAGACACCATATTTGGCATGTATATTTGCTTAGTAATTGCGCACATTTTGTAAGTATAAAGATTTTGCCACGCCCCTTTCCGCCCCCGAAATTTGAAAAACTCAATTATCTCCCGTAATTTTTAACCTTGTGGAATCAAATTTGGCACACTCGAAATTGATACTAATACCCAGCAAAATACCAAATTTGATCAAAATCGGACAAAAAAAAGCCAAGTTATGCATATAAACGTTTTTCCATAAGGCCGGAGTTGGCCGTTGGCGGGTGGTGGCGCTAAGGTGCTCATATGCATGAGTGAGCGAGATACTAAGATATGCTTGTAAAAAGCATGTAAACAGAACTTTTTTAAAATAGGCAAATGCATTTGTTATTACAAATTTGAAATATTTGTTTTACTGGTGTATGGTATACCTAAGTCGGCGAGACGACTTACTTACTTCATTATTTCTGTGATTAGATGTATCCTAAAAAGTGTTTGAAATTGTTATAAACTTTGTTATTCCATTTCGCAAATTTATGAAATTAGTTCTTTTGGAATATTTTGTTGATCATTTACTCAGGCAATTTCTTGCAACGTCAAGTATGTATTTTGGCATTAAAGGAAATAAACATATGTATTTATACTATGTATATGAATACACCTAAATATATGTATATTATATGTATGTGTATAAGCAAAGAGGGTGTGAATATTACACAAAATTATTTAATAACATAAACACGCAAACTTTCGGTGACAATAAACAAAAACAACAGCAAAAAGAACAACTAAATATTTGGGACTCGACTGACTAAACGTGACAAAGTCACACACGTGGTAACATGAAGCCATAGGGCGGGGCATTTGCTCTGTGGACTGGGAAAGGGACTTGCATATTTTATATGGGAATACGGAAGGGTTTTGAGCAAACACACACACACACAGCAGAGAGAAAGAGGCGCACACCTAAAAACACACTTGGAAATAAACAAACACCAAGAATAACAACAACAACAATAACATTATGGCAAGGGCAAAAAGCAAAAAAATTCACTTAGTTGAGGCTAATAAATGTCAACGATAATGTTAGACATTATTTTTTCGGCTTCATACACACACACACACACACTAGCAAATACAACTTTATACATATGTACATATAATCATGCATACCTATATATTCACAGAGATATATATGTATGTACGGGGTATCCAATCGGGTAGATCACAACATAACTGAACTGATTCTTGATGCATATGAAATATAGGTTACGTAGTATATATTTCAGAACATTTTTTATTAAGCTATCAGGAGATTAGTTTAAATGTAACTATTAGAATCGAAATGCGGTTTAGGAGCAGGTTTAAAGTTACTGTAAGTTACTGAAAAATCTATATAATATTCGAACGAAAGGGATTCCTTGGCCGATCACAATACACAAATATGCAAGGTAATATATGGTCGATGATTTTATGCTTCTCTTTTAGATAGTTGGTTGAGGAGGTGAATGGCGGGGAGGGGGAGGGGGTGCGGAATGTCAGTCGACCTTCTCATGTGTACTTTGCCGTTCTTGTTGCTTCTGATGTTGTCGACATTTACCGTCTTTTTTTTGTCTCTGTTCTTACTTGGGCATGGGGGAAATAACGTCTATATAAATTTCTGTAGAAGATTTTGTCATCGTCGTAGTAGTCTGCTCGGCTTGAAGGCAGATCTAATTAAATTAATTACAGTTGTCAGAGTCAGAGTATAACAAGAAGAAAACACACATCGACAATAAACTTATGTCATGGGCAGAAAGAGGTGATGGCTATGATGCAGGGAGTGGGGGGTTGGGTTCGGTTGGGTTGAAGCTGCGCCTAGTTTATGACATGGCCAAAAGAAAAGTCGCCTGGCTTGGCAGCAAACTCATCAATCTAATCCACAGTTATTTCCGTGACATTTTCTTTGTTAACGCCAGGACATCCGCACCCATTTAACTCTTACGGCCTTACTGACAGCCAACGACAGTCAGGACAGACAGGACCAACCCACTGAAAGATAGAGTGAGTGAAAGTGAGTGTAAGAGTAGGAGCAAGTGTGACAGCGAGACCGAGAGCGGGAGCAAGTGAGAGAGGAAGAGAAAGTTGGCCTACAAGTAGACAGTTTCATTTACATTTTAGTTTCCGGCTTTATTTTAACCACCTTGTAATCTCATAAAAAATATGTCCACAAAAATAACCTTGCCGTTAAGTGAAAGCAAAAACCAAAAACAAAAACCGAAACAGAAACAAGAAAAGCCACAGAGCGAGAGAGAGGGAGGTAGAAAGAAAGTTAATGCAAAATGCCAGGGGAAAATCCTTATATACATTAAGTGTCCAATTGACAATTGTTGCAGAGTTTTACACATCATTCCAGCTGGCCAACAGCAATGTCGTTGTGGCCTAGTGTAAGTTTATGTTTCTTGGGGTTTCCTGCACCAGTCGAGCGTCAATATTTGTTACAGGATATTTGAAAATTCGATACAACAAACTCCTTGGGGTTGTTGGATACCTATTTTTATGTCAATGAACAATCCCATCGAAGAAGTCTCTATAAAACCGACCGTTATTTAAAGCAGTTCGAACCCAAAACATAAAAATCAAATGCGAATCCTCCATTTGTCTGAAGGCAGTTTCTGTAGTTTCTATTCTTTTGGTTTTTAATGCCAGAACGGAAACGCTTTCGCATTTGCCCTTTTTTCTCCCTTCCTCTATCTTTGGTTGTTGTCTCTGTTTTTTTTTTTTCGGTTTTGTTTCGTTTTAAAAGGGGATGATGAGCTTCGAGGCTTGGTCTCTAAAAGCAAAGTTATGTTTCAGAGCTCAAGTTAAATGCTTGGCATCAATTAGGTGACTGCTCGCTACAGTAAAAAGTCAATGGCATGTGCCCAAAATGGCCAACAATACATAAGGAGAATGTAGGTCTAAGCCTCGATAGGATTAGGAGACACGGAGCCATAGGACAGGCTCATGCCTATGGCGAAAGTCAAATGCAATTGAATTGAAATCTTAATCTCCCCACACACTTGCACACACACACACACACACACATATGTATATATCTAGGAGCTGAGAGTGGAAAAGGAAAAAGAATTGACCACAACTATTAGAAAAGGCAAAAGGCAATTTATATTCGAGACCCGAAAAACTATTGCCGACGCAATCAGCAAATGGCCTGGACCAGAAGTCAGAGCATCAGCGGCTAACCATTGAAAACGATAATTTACTATAGGACGACGTCGACGATGATAACAAAGGGGCAACAAAAGGCTGCTTCAACACCCAATCCAGGAAGCAAACATAACAAACAAAAGCAACTGCCAAAGCACGTGCCAAAATACTTCCCAAAAACGGACGACAGTCCATATTCAAGGAAAAATAAGTGAGCAATGTAGCATCAGCCTGTGCCCTGTGCTCTGTGCTCTGTGCCCCTGTACCCCCGTGTCCTGTGGCCTGTGTCTCTTTTGCGATTGATGAACTTCAAATGCAAGTGGATTTAGTTGGCCTCAGCTCGTCAATCTCGATTGTTTTCCATTGATTTGAAAATCGCAAAAATCAATGTTATCCCTCAATAAGATTATTTTTTTTAATTGCAAACTCAAATACATTAGACAGCCTAGAAAGTGCAAATTAATAGCTACATAGACATGCCTAGACATTACGTATACGCACCATGTTCTGTGCGCAAATTCGAAAACGGCAATAGAAGCCAAGAATTAGCAAAATTGCAAACTGAAACTATTTATGGACTCGTCCATGAACCGCAACACACACACATAGAGAGATACTGCAATGAGGCGATGATGAGACCACAAAACGAAGACCGGCGGCAACCTGAAAGGACCAACCACATCAGCGGCGCGCCGGCTGTGGTTTGATTCATACAATCAACCACAAATAGCGGCACATCAATGTTGAATGATCTGACATTTGGTTTGCTGTCATACACTCTACAATTTACACACTAAGTACGTATGTATGTGTGTAGGTAATTATATGTTTGTAAGCTTGATATACATACATGATGTCTATATGTTACTGTATATATGTATACCTATATCAAGTTTCAGTCATTTGCATTAACTAACTGAAACTGTTTCACAAATTCTAGTTATCATCATTTATCTGTCTCTGTCCCACTTTCACAATTACTTTCAGTCGCAACGCAGCATCTTCAATTTCAAGCTAATTGGACTGGCTGCCATTAATAATGGCCAAGAGCCATTCCATGGAGCCTGAAATTGAAATAGAAATAGCAAAATGCCAAATTGTGCAAAATTATTATTATGCTTAATAACAAGCGTGAGAGAAAGCAGACCAGACCAGACCAGGCCACACCAGAACAGACCAGAGTAATGCCAGGCCAATTCAATGGCCATAAGGGCAAAGTGTGCGTGCGTGTGTTTGTGAGAGAGAGAGAGAGAGAGGGAGATATCGGAAGGGGGGAAAAGTTGTGTAAAAAAATAGAGTGAGATTGGAGAGTAAAACAGCCTTGGCAAATGCAACTGTGATTGTCAGTCTGGCCACGGGCGATCTACCTACATAGCTGGTGGAGGCAATGACGAAGGACGTAATGGCCAATGGCCAATGGGCAATAGGCAATGGGCAATCGGCAATGGTTATGGTGGCAGGAAACACAGTCCATATAATGGTCTATAACTATGCTTACTTACGTTCATTAATACGCTACAATTTGTATACCCTTAAAACTAAAACTATACTTTAAAAGTTGTATCAAAGAGAATCATCACAGTCAGAAAAGTGAAAAGTGTTCAATCCCATCACATATTGAATAAGCAATGAGCAGTGTATTTCAATAATAATATATGGAATACTTTCTCTTTCATGTTAAAATGCAACGAAGACCATTTATTTTCAGACAATTGCCACTTCCAAATGCCTGATTGATAGCACAATTATCGTTAGATTAAACTCAGCAAAAAAAAAAAAAAAAAATGGTAAACGGAACTGTGGCGCATAATTATCGCTTTCGTGTCCTTAATCGCCTTCAATTCACCATGAGCAGATTGTGGGTGGTGAGGGTTTTGTGGCATGAGCTATGGTAGTTGCACCTATAATTATGTTCCAACAGAAATGACACAAACACACACACACACAGACGCAAATACAGACATACATATGGGAGAACCTAAAATAACAGCATAACAAAAGGTGCAAATGGCTTTCGCATATTTATGGCCACATTAAACACACTAACATAAAATGCATATGAAAATTACATAAATTTCGAATATTAGTCAAGCCGAAAGTTCCTATAGTGACGACAAATCAAACGGTTTGCCATAGATTTTGCCAATACTTTGTTCATTTAATTCTTTCATCACAATTGTCGTCGAATTTTGTTCATAAACAAATTCCCTTTGTATTTATCGATTTGCGGGAAAATGTATAGTCATTTGTTTTTTGTTGATTTTTCATTTTGCACGTCATCAAACGCCTAATGAAAAATTGGCCACAATTCCATATGAAATGACGACTTCAAAATTACCCAGCAACAAGTGGCGACTTAACTAAAGTTGGTGCAAAATATGGTGGGACTTCTTGTTTATACATATGTATATCTCAGAGTACAACATATTTTGGCGAATTCTAATCGACCCATTCTCTCATTCGTTCATAGAATAGAAGGTATACCAAAGCACCCCAAATTACATGGAAAAACTTGCCGAGTTGTTGGAAATTCGATGACAATTAATTACAGTTACGCGTGAGGCGTGAAAATGGCAAACAAAGAAAAAAAAAAAAGAAAACACAAAACAACAAACACCAAAACTGTCACCAAATTATAAATTAATTCAAACACATTTAATGAAGAAAAATCCCTTAACCTTAACTGCGGCTACGACTTACGAATACCCTGTGCTAAAAATCAGTTGGAAAGTTCCATGAACTCAATTGACTAGAGTTGAGCTACTAAAAAATAAGGAAGTTATCATAATCTCAATTAAAATTTGAACACTCACACTTTATGGCTCAATGATCTGGCAAGTCAATTTGGTCACTTGTTTAAAGGGTATAGAAAAAGGGCCAAAGCAAACAGAAACCCAAAACGCTAAACGAACGAAATGCAAATACCACCGACCAGCCTGGCGTTTGAATTAAAATAAATAAAATGGAAATTCAGAAATAAATATACACACATTTAGCTCGAATCGACTTAATGATACCCTGCAGTGCCAAGTTTACAAAAAGGTGATTATTAAATAAATCTAGTGCTAACAATCTATTTCAATAATACTTTGTCCTCTGACATATTTCTTCAAATGTTCTTCCCTTAGTTTGCTGTCGAAGCAAACCATGTAAATGTATATACCCTTCTATTTGCTGTGTGCACAGAGTATACATGATGATGATTTAAACGAGCCTAACCACAAGGCAAACACAATTGAACACCAAAAAGGAAAATCCATAAAGGATCCCTTATCCTTTGGCCAAATCTTTAAGTGCATCTTGTTCATCTATCTAATAAATTGGCTAACGAAGCCAATTTCATTTCAAGTTCAATTCAACATTTGCCTAAAAGTATGCAAATGAAAATTTAAATGTTCCATAAGTAAATATTCAACTCGAATAACTTGTTGCTCAATAAAATGTGGATAGAAAATAAAAGTCAACTTTCAAATCCAAAAATCGAAATGAAAATGATGGCGGCGTTAATGAAAATGCGCCATTGATTGTACTTTTGCTGTAAGTATGTATAGAATATAAAAACTTTGTATATACATTAAAGTGGACCAAAAAACATGAGTTGACTCTTGCTTTTCACAAAAATAAATGAAAACTTTAATAGTTGAGTTGAGAGTCAAGAATTTACGAGGTTTGGCTGAAGCACAGTGCGTATACGTTATTACTTGCTGATAATCAAGTTGATCGAACTGATCGAACATGTGTGACCATCGCAGACAAAGTCAAAAAAGATTCGAAAATTTGTGTTTTTGAGCTCACCCTAAATTATATGTATACACATATATAGGAAAGATATTTACGAGTATGTATAGAGGCAGTCGTCGTGTTGCTCGTAAATTGTTGTCGCCTTGACTGCTTCGCATTGTGCCCATTCTGCTTGGATTGATGGATGGATACCACAACACCCACATCCTCCCTCCACCCACCAACCACCAATACGCACGCCGCCAACCAACTTCCATGCCCATATTTGTCAGCCATAAAATGTTTGACAAAGTCTGCAAAAAAGAAAGGGAAAAAAAAAAGAAAAACAAAAAGCGGCGAAAAATACTCCTTGGACTTTACGCTTTGCATTTCCATTTACATTTCACCCCGTAAATGGCCATAAAAAAGTCAAAACTCAACTCGTTTTCAGTCTACGACTTAAGGGGGAAGGGCGACTGCCTATCAGCAGTAAAAATTGTTCTTAAATACTTAAGCTTAATTGCAGGCCGAGTGAAAGTAATGAAAACCAAAAGGCCCATACATAATATCCCGCAAAACAAAACGTTCACTTACCAATTGGTTTATCCTCTGAACTCAAAAATAGGAACATATTTATTTACTCTATAGGACTTTTGATCGGTATACAGCTAATGATATATAAACTAAACTAAACTTCATTTACTTTTGCATGATTCCAGGATTGATTACAATTGATATTCGTTTTCAGCACACCCGCATTTTATCATTTTCCTCCTACCAGAAGTCACCCTTTTCGCCACTCTGTGCACCACCGCTTCCCGAACCGGAACCGGCAGGGCCATTCATATTCATATCCATGCCATTGTAGGCACAGAAGGCCTCTCCATTCTCAATGCACGGCTCATACTGGATCTGCTGATGCTGCCCACCAAAGAAATTGCCCGGCATGGGGCAAGTCATTGGAGCACTGCCATAGTCACCCATCGACGACATCGACCTGGTCATGTGCGGCGACGGGGCCTGTTGTGGAATCTGTTGCTGCATGCCCAAGCACTGTGCCGATGCATATGCCTGCAAGCCAGCTTGCGACCATTGAGACCCAGATGCTGCTGCTGCTGCTGGTGCTCCTCCAACTCCCATGCCATATCCTGCTCCTGCTCCATTATAGCCCGTGGCATTTGTCTGCGAGGCATCACCCATTTGGGGATAAACGGGTCCAGTTACTGGCTGTCCATTCCAGAACGAAAAGGGATTCGAAGACATCTTTTATTATTGAGTTTGGTTTGTTTTTTGAATTTCTATTTAAGGAATACGAAAATTTTTTTATCGGAATTTTTTTTTTTTAATATCTGGGTTTTGATTTTTGGTTATTTGTTTAGGGTTTTTGTTTATTTTAATGAATTTTGTTTTGCCAAACGATGTGAATGGTTTCGAAATCAGATTTCAACTAAACTTCTCATCTCAATCCCCTTACAAGTAGATCCGAAAGATTGTTGACACAATTCATCCAGCCAAGTTGATTGAACAAAAATTTGAAATTTGAAATTGATTTCATCTTTTCACAAGGATCGCTTTGATCGACTTTGGCCCATTGTGGCCAACAATGTTGATAAGTGCCAGCCAGTTGCCATTATCTTTGACCAGATCCTGAATGCCTGGAACCAGGACCCACAACCTGGACTTCAGTTGTTGTTGTTGTTGCTGTTGCTGTTGTTGCTATATGCTCGTGGTGTAGTCATGTCTCTGCTGGCCTGTCAACAACATGCGACTACTGGCTGCTTTTATTGCTGTTGTATGTTGGCCAATAGCCACTAATTTATGCGCATTCAAGTTTAAATTGCAAATGCATGCAACGTGGTCGGTAGTGGATAGTGGGTAGTGGGCGTGGTCAACCCGTGGCATTCACTAAATTGGGCATTTTGTTCAAGAAGTGTGTGTGTGTGTGTGTGTGTGTGTGTGCCGTGAGGGGGACGAGTTTGGTATGTTCGTGTGTTTTTGGTGAGGAGTTGGCTGGGAGTTGGTATAGTGCCGGGAGATTGGAGTGCCGTTACCGTTACCGCAATCACGCACTCTCTCACTCACTCACTTAGTCGCCCTCACGCACACACTCACATTTCCATTTCATGTTCAATGTATTGGATTTTGCTGTTTTCGCTGTTGGCATACGGACATAGCCGCTGTCGCCATTGCCTAACCTTACAAAACTACACCAACACCACCCCCCACTACCACACATACGCAAACAACCGCTGAAGTCCCCTGCCTCTCCCTCACTTTTGCTTTCTCCCTTTCTCTTCCTCTCTTCTTCTCTCTTACCGTGTCCATTTAAATGCAAATGCCATTCCTATGTCTTTCAGTAGGTCCCATTGTCTCCCTTCTCTTGGCCTATCCTTTAGCTTCTCTCTCTGTCTCTCGTTCGCTGTGGTTCACTCTCACTCAGTCAGTCAGTCTGTCTGCCTGTCTATCTGTCGCTGTGGTCCACGCTCTTTTATAGCACTGGCCACACTTCGTCCACTTTACTATAATTACATAGCCCTAATTGTTGTTGCTTTTCCTTTTCTCTCTCTCTCTCTCTGTCGCTCACGTTCTGCCTCTTGTTGGTCCTCTCTTGATCTCTTTTACTTGCACTCTTTGCTGTTGCGTTGCCCTGTGTCCATTACTAAGTACACATACTCTTTATGTGCTGCTGCATTGAAATGCGCTGAGTTTGAGCACTTGAAACCGCAATTTAACTCTGCCGTCTGTTATGTGACCTTACACACCCTCCCACTTATACTCATACTTACACACACACACACACACAGAAGCATATTAAAGTTGGGAATATAGTTTGAGTTAAATTATATTATTTACTAGGAAAGGTAACAAAACTTTGCCTTCTAAGAAATGATTTAAAAATTTTAAAAGGAATAACGATATCAATGTCGATTATTAAATCGACTAAGCGAGGCTAGAATAAACCTTGAATTTAATGTCTCCTCGATTTCCATCTCTATATATAACCATGGAAGGCACAAAGAGCTTTTGGCCACAAAAGATCTATTCCCCAAAAAGTATGCTATGTTTTTTACTTCTCTTTCACCTACCTACTTGTGTTCCATTCGTATAGCCACCAATTGTTTTTATAGTTTTTGACTATCTATTGCATACATTAGAAAGAAAATTATCCTCACTTCTCGCATTTGGTTTAGAGTAAGCCAGATCGGGCAATAACAATCTCCTAACCAAAGTCGAAAGAATTTATTTTGCAGCCCTCGCCTTAGAACTTTATAATAGTTAATACAAGAAAAAAAAAACAACACTTCATCAAACCTTTTAACTACAACATTGCCATGGAATTTTTGTCATTTTGTCTTCATGCAGTACTTAAATATATTTCATACTATAAGTTTCTTGGGAAAAATATATTGTAAACTGAAAGTAAGGATTCTTTGTCGATTGTTTTTTGTTTCCTTGCATTCCGGCTTTTTATTTATTGTATCACTTTGTTCTAGTCCATAAAACTTTGGAGAACAAAAAGTATATGAGGTCACAAGTCATTTTTAATTGCCTTTTATTGAGCGAATGGATTTTCTGTGTTAATTGGAAAATTTGTTATGAAAACAGGTTCTGGCCGGACAAGGTCCCGCAACTGGCCACGGGTACCAAGCCATCTTGTGTGCCCATCCTCTTGAGTTGAGTGGTGGGGTGTGCGGGGTAGGGTGGAGGACACAGGCAAGGCGTCTGGATGGTCGGCTGCCGAAACTTATTAGTGCCATTTGTTGAACAAAGTCCTGAAAAATGAGAGTCGCAACCGCGTAACTGACATTACAGTAGACAGTCGACAATCGACCCGAGCAGAGATACTTCCCTCTGCTCATTTTTATGCAACGTCGACGCTTCTCTTCCTTTTAGCTCATTAACGGATAACTGACCGACCAACTGACCAAACTTATGACAAGTTACTTACCTGACCCCACTGATTTATGCTCCAGCCATTAATCAAATCTCATGGCCATGGCCAGGAGGCCTATCCGGCCATCCAGTAGATACATATATTTAGGCGTAGGCAGGCATCTTCTCTTGCCTTTCCTAGTTTTGATTTTTTAGCTTGTTCTTTTGGTTATAAATTTATGCTAACAATTTCTTGGCACATTCTTGACTTGCCACATTCAATTTGAAATTGGCTACGAAAAATGCTAGTTGGCCACAAAAAAGGAAAATAAATTTATGTAAGCTAATTCGTTAAACACGAGAATGATGATCCAGCTTAGAGTTTCCTTTTGCTTCGTTCGACAATAAATTTATTTCAATTAATTATTTTTGTCACTTTTCCACTAATTATTTATGTATGCAGATTCCAGCTCAGTTTTCACAATCTGAATGATGACACTTGTGAAGATGTTGATGAAGAGATAAACTAGACTGCCATCAATGTGGTCATCAGTCGTCATCGTCGTCGTCGTCGTCATCAGTGGCTGTCGTCTGGGTTGTCTTCGTTTGAGTTATGCCATTTGTCGTCTGTTCATCTGTTCAAGTCGTCATGTTCTTGTCATTGCATTGCTCATACGCCATGTGGTGTGGCATCTTCGTGTCCCATTATGTTAAAGGCATCGCCCTTTTGTTTTTACATTATGAATAAGACCAAGTCAATATCATAAATCCATTTATGCTCTTTTCATTTATATTTCCATTCTGTTCTTGTCCCTTTGGACCATCTATTATTCGTATTCCGCTAAAATTTGATCATTTTATATGAAATACTCGTTATCAGTTTTATTTAAAGATCATATTGTGAAAAAATCTCCTAGTTTGCGAATAGACTTTTGGACTTTTGGATTTAGGCTTAAAGAAAACCCATCTCAGCCATTTCATTGTTCAATAGATGTGACTTTTTCTTTTATTTAAGTTTTTATGAGATGTCCAAAAAAAATAGAAAATAGAAGCTGTAAACTAAAATCAGGCATCTGGTGCCATTTGGCTAAGTCACTCCCCAGAGTGTGTTTGTGTGTGTTTGTGCGTGTGTGCGTGAGTGTTAAAAATAAATCAGAAAACACAAATGTTTTCCAAAAAAGTGCTTTTAGATATGAAGTAAAAACGAAAAGTTAATGCAGAGCAAAAATACAAAAGAATGTCTGTTTATGTGAGAAATTTATTAGCGACTGAATGCGCATGCCAGTAATTCGTTTCTTTATTTTTTTTTGTCGATTTTCGACATGTATGTCAGAGTACACACAAAGGGAAAATATATGTATATCCATATGTGCTAAGCCGAAGGTTCTATAACATATTTTCAATAGTTTTTCGCACTTGTCCAAATGTTGTTTGTTGACCAACTGTCCGAACATAAAGAAACCAGCCACTCGAAAGTGAATGTAATTACCTTCAATTGAGCTGGTTGCAGCATCTAACGATCTCTATAGCAAAAGGGTTATAAATTTCGCTTTGTTCCATATTCGACCTATCAATGAAGTTACGAATTCCATTGCCTACTTTACGCCTGCTAAATGTGGGGTTAGCCTGGCTGAATTTTATGAAATTTACCCATGCCATGAGGGAATTAAATATTTTCTGTTATGCTTTTGTTTTATTTTCCTTGCTCTCATTTCTTTCCTTTTTTTTTTGTGTGCTGTTAAGATTAGAATAAGCATTTTGACATATCCGATTTCCGCTCTGTTCATTTCCTGTTTCCGCTTTCAATAAACACTTTGGTGTATTTTTGATTTTTCTTCTCTTTTTTTTTTTGTCGTTCGTCTTCTTCATTTTATTATTATTATTCTATTTCTCTTCTATTTTTATAGAGCATAAATCTTGCAAAACTCTGACGACGTTTGACAGCGGCACTCATATGTCATCCTGTTATTGTTGTTCCTGTTGTTCATGTTGTTGTTGTTGTTGTTGTTGTTGTTGTTGTTGTTGTTGTTGTTGTTGTTGTTGTTTTTGGGCTTGTTTTCGTGTTTAACATTTTACAGCCTGGCAGGCAGTTTGACAGTTTTCGTTATTTATTATGAGAGCCATAGAATTTTTAGTCTTTTAGCAAAAAACCAAAATAAAAAACCGACACCTAGTGAAAATGTAGTCAGAGTTTTCATTTGGTTTATCTACGTACAAACTTTCGAGTGAAAATTGCTTTAAACAAATTTTATCATAATCAAACTTTTTTTTTTGTTTTTTAGCCAACCTAATAACATTTCGGTGATGCATTTTATATTCATCTACATCAAGAAAGAGAATTTTTTAATATGTAGAACGCACTTTCGTTACCCAAGCCACATGAATTTTTCAGTTGCTTTCCGAAATTCTTACATTTCTTTTTAGTTATTCATTTTAGTCATTAGTCCATGCACTGGCATAATTTCTTCGATATTATTTAATTCATTTTGAGCAAGCATCTAGTGAGATTTTTGAATCCCCTCTTTCCGTATGGAATTTCAATATTTGCCCATTTCATTATGGATTTATCCTTCTCCTCTTTTGACATATAAGAGAAAGCAGCGAAAGTATGCACTCATAAAAGAGTATACAATATTGTTACCTATTGCCGCATATCAAAGTCGGGTTACCAGGTCAAAATGATGGCTATAAATACTCGTGCCAATGTTGCCAACGAACCGAGTGGCAGGAGCGCATGGAGCAAAAAAAGAAATGTGGACATCTATCTGCATAAAATAAAATGATTTTTGCCATCAAACTGTTCTCGTAAATTGTTTCAAAAAGTGGAAAAAGTGGAAAAAGGCTCAAATCATATCAAAAGGAATTTTATTGTTAGCGCTACTTAATGACCAAAGTGAGCCTGGCTTATTAGAAATTAACCTAATGTCTAACCGATTGACTAACTATTCAAAACGAAACTGACAATATGACTAATTATACTTCTTACCATGGGATTGTTTAATTTTATGCCTTAAATGAAAATGGTTGGCATATTAAAGTTAGCCATGACGTGATATTTCGTATGTAACAGGTGGAGGGAATTTAATTAACAATCGGCAAATAATGACAACAATGACAATCAAATTGACTATTAAATGACAGTGGCCGCAGAGCGAGAGAGAGAGAGAGATAGAGAGGGAGAGCAGGACAAATGAGAAGCAAATGTTGAGCGATATAAAAAGAGTGAGGGGGGAAAGGGCTGAAAGAGACACAAATGGGAGAGAAATTAAACTAAATTGAAATAAATAAATAATGTATTTAATAAATTATATATGTATAAATGCACACACACACACACACACACACACACATATGTATGTATATAGCATGCATTTATGCAAATGGGCAAAAACAAAACTGAGAATTCTGACACGGATTTTCTTCTGCAATTCCAATCACACTTCCTCCCTCTCTCAACCCTCTTACCACGCCCTTCTCTCGCCACACCCCTTATCACTCACAGTTTGGTTAATCTGATTTTATTGTTAAACATTGAACGCATCCGAGCGCCACATTGCATAATAAAATTGTAAAAATTTAATTATGGGCAATTAATACGCATTAATGCAGTCAACCAAGCGACACATACTATCCCCCCACCTAAAGGAAAAGAGAAGAGGGTGAGAGAGAGACAGAAGAGTGGCATGGGGGGCGTGGCTATTGTAAGTGTATATCAGCTAATTGAGTGTCATCAAAATAATGGGGTAGTGTGCAAACCAACGCCCACCAACATTGTTGGATCAAATTACGGGGAAAATGAAATTAGCAAATTTTACATTTATTGAGTTTTTTTCCAGTAATTTTATAGTATATACTTGGGGGCTAAAGTATTATGTATGTATGTATGTATGCATGTATATTCCCACTAAACCGCTCAAATCAGATAATTATGCTAGTATACTTAACCATGTGGCAATTCTGCTCTTTATGATAAATATAAAGGGGATTAATCTAAAGCAAAAACTCGGAATTACAATTCATTGCATACTTTATGGAGTCTTGGAAAAAAATACAAATTTCATTCTATTCTAAAAACAAATGAAGTGAGTCATACCGAGTTACCATTAACTATGAAATCTCCTTTCTTGAATCTGATTTATTCTTCTGCCACTTGCTTGACATTAATTACAAGCGCTTGGTAATGAAAATTATTAGGCATATAATTTATTAACTAATTTATTAGTTAATGCCCAAAATTAAAATTCATGTTAACTTCTTTGATTTTAATTAAAAGGATATGCACCAAGTTATTAAGAGATATACTTTCTGTTAATGTTCTTGATAAAACTTTTCAAATCCTTGGGCATTTCAATTATTGAACAATTTTTCTTGCATGCGATATTTGGTAAAAATGTCGCAACAAGGGAAATTTTCTCAAGTTCTCTCAGTGAAAAAGTACCAGACGCAGGACTTTTTTGCCCTCTGCCTCGGTCTGAGGTGGGAAGACAGGAGTAAAGCAATGTGAACGAGAGGGAGTCGGTGGTTGGATGGTTGAGCTTAGGTGGGTCAGCAGAGAAGCTGATTTCGGCTCATTTCACGCATATTTTGGGCTGCCGGTAAACATTTTTGGTTGTTTGGTTTGTTTTTGTGTGTTTCTTTTTTTTAGCGTTTATTGTCCTTGCCCTGTCTTGGAGAGCTAATTAGACATTAATATGAACAAAATTTGTTCACAAATGCGAAAAAGTAAACCTTTGGCAGAGAGAAAATAAACGAAACTAGGCAAACATTTGCCAGCTGCCTGACTATCCTTTATGCTAGCATGTGTTTTCCCATGTGTTGCCCAAGTAGGACGACGCCTTCAAAGTGTTTGCTGTGTGTGCTGCGTCATTAAAAACGCCTGTCGCCATTTATTTCCACTGCGAAATGTTGTGCGGGTGGTATGTGTGTGTGTGTGTGTGCGTGAGTGTGGAACTGAAGTGGAGCTCAACGCAGCGGGGAAGGAAGATGGAGGACAGTCCGACGACGGCAACGACGAGGACATCTTTTCACTTTTGTTTTATTTTTATCACATTCTTATTTGTTGTTGCCGCTGTTTTAATTGCTGTTGTTGTTGCTGCTGCTGCTCCTGCTGCCTGGCATAAATCTCTTATTCAACTGACCAACAAACCAGCCAAAGCAAAAGGCAAATCTGTAGAAAGAGGAGGCCCCCATCCCAAACACCCATCCATTTCGAACCGCAATAAAAAAAAAGAAGAAAAAAAAACAGAAAGCTATTAAAATAGCTGATTTTGTGGCTTAATGGAATATCCTTGACATATGTACATAAGATTTATGTGTGTTAAAACCCAAAGGTGCGTAATGAATTTTCAATCATGAAAAGTTCTTTCAAGGCTAACACAAACATCTATACACCAAAGGCGTAACTGGCACTGGTTAGCTGCCTTTTCCCGTTCCCTTTCCCTTTAGATTGTTTTTTTTTTTTTTTTTTTTGTTTAGACGCGTCATTAGAGAGAGCCATGTATCGGTCGACAAGTGTTTGTGTTAGTGTGTGTGTGTGTCTGCTTAAGGTCATGACATACATTTAACGAAAAAAAAAAAGGACCCAACCTGAGTCAACCCGACATTATCGACTAGGATACCGTAGCCCAGTCACTAAGTCCTGTCTCCCCAGTTGCCCTTTGTTGATTGACTTGTGCATGATTATACCACTAAAACCTAATGTATGTATGTGGCTATGCCTGTGGGTGTAAGAGTGTGATATGGATTATGTGTGTGTGTGTGTGTGTGTGTATGTATTTTGGGACACAAAATGTTGAGGAATAAGCTATCCATTGCATTGTAATGACCAAAAGCAATCCATGATTCTATTCTTATTGTAAAATGTAAAATATAAATTCATTTAATCTCTGAAAAACAAACCAAAATTATTAGATAAAAGCAGAAAACTTAATTCAATATTTATAGGAAATAACAAAATTTCTAAATTCATGATCAAGGTTTGAATAGTCGAATATTCAAAAACGGTTAGTTTCTGCTGAAAATTTCTTCTTGTTTCTTTAAGGATTCATAGTTGAAATTTTTGGGAATGGCCATGATATTTAAAGTATAAGTTATTTTCGACCTAGACCCACATGTACCACAATGTACATATCTAGCCTTCAAGTGTGTATGAGAGTAATTGAAGAAAGAGTAGGGCGCGCAATTGAAACTATTATTTGATTAACAAACTTCATACGGTTTCATGGTCACGGAGAATGTGAATGTGACTACAAAATAAAACCCGATTATTGAAATATTTGCGCCGCCACGTAGCCACCTTCTGTCAATCTATTGTTCGCTCAAGTGTTTAACCACAAAACTCAGCCTTGGCACTATAGTCAGTATTCCCGCTCTGGGCTACATATATGCATGGCCCACATAAGTATGCTATAGATATGGTAGCAAAATGTTAATCCAATCGCATTGCGGTCGTTTTGTAGTTTGTCGAGCCTGTATGTATGTGTGCGTATACTACATATATAAAACAAAATCAGGCCGCAAGTCAAGTCTATAATGCTCTGATGTGTGTGTGTGAGTGTGTGTGTGTCGTCTTCTTGTCAAATTCTTTGGCTCTTTTTAGGCTAATGAAATAAGTAGAAAGCTGGAAAAAAAAGGGGTTGTCTTTGCCTTTATCCCTTTCTAACATCTCTCTTTCACTCCCTCTCTTTCTTTCTCTTTATTTCTATCGCTCTTACTGTCTCTCATTTTGGTACATTAAAATTCAAAATACGTTCGCCAAAAGGCAAAAGCCAATTTCAACCTTCGCTGGCCGACAAAATTCATTTGGCAATCGACGACAGCCTGAGCCCGGTGTTTCCTGGACTCCCATTGGAGTGCCTGGTCTCTTCCTGAAACGAGAATCTCTTCGTATGAACCTCATGCATAGTCAACAAGCGAGTGGAGCTGTTTCCCTCATTGAATGGTGGCCTTTTTGGTCCCAGCTATAGCTTGTAGCTTCTTTCACTTTTCCTTCCTTTACAGCCCACCAAATTTGGTTTGGTTCGTTTAGTTTTTGTTTTCTTCTCGTTCGGGTTCTCTTTTTCTTTTGTTTGTTTTCTCATGCGGTTCGGTTAGCCAGCTGACTGCTGTGAGCTAAAATATGAACACGAGCACCAACAACAAATTAAACCCGGTATACTTAATAGATATATCGACGCGAAGATATCCTATGGCAAGAACTGAGCATCTCGACTATTTTTTTATCTTTCAAATTAATAAGTTATCCAAAACAAAGCCAAAGCATGAAATTTTCATTTAACTAAGGTTTTTTTATTATTCATTTGATTCAATTCACTTCAATACGAAGCTCCATTTCGACTTCTGTTTAGAAATTCTAATCAAAATGTATTTCATAAATTGTTTGAATTGTCTTTTAGTTTAAATAAAATGAACAAGTTAAAACACTTTTTCATTTGCTCTACTTTACTTTACAATTATAATTTGAAAATAATGCACTTATCACTTTATTTATTTTTGGCAAACTTTATAAACTTTTGCGAACTTTTAAATGATGCATATAAAATTTAAGTTATTATTTACTTAAAGAATATAGTTTTTTCATGTAGACTGAAGCAATTTAAATTCACAATTTGTGGATTTTAAAGTATCAATGTTATATTTTATTATAATCCTTTTTTTTTGTGTTTTTATTATTTTTATCACTAGCAAATACCAGCAAACAAATATTAGAGACCTCGTTTGTTTTGTTTGTTTAATAAATGTGGGAATGTAGATAGGTTTATGTACAAATATATGTACATATATATTATATATATTCACTTGGTTATTAAACGATTCGTTCTATTTTATGTTTCTCTTATGATTATTATATTTATTTTAGTAGTTACAGTCCAAGTATAATAAAGTGGTCCTTGCTCTCAAAAACAATAATTTACTTCTTACCTTAGTTTAAAAGAGAGATTTGTACGAATCAAAAATGACTATATAATATGGGAACACTAGCGCCATCTATCGTCATCTACTGTTTATAGAAGAGAAGGAGTCCTTGCCCATAGAGTTGTGTCCACTGAAGAGAAATGTTTAGGGTAACATGAGTTCGAATACAATTTGAATGTATAGTTATCTGAATGTATAGTTATTTGTGTGCGTGTGTGTGTTTGTCTGCAGTTTATCTGACATTTACGCATTGCAAAAACAGTGCTATGCTTCATGAAGTTTTACCATCAATATTCCACATCAATCCCTTTACCGCACGGCAACACATCTCCCTTCCTCTGTCTCTCTTTCGACCCAATTGCGACTAACACACCAAGCTGCCTCCAGCATAAATTTGTGTGTTGATTGTGTGTGTGTGTGTGTGTGTGTGTGCGTGTGTGCGTGTGTGCGTGTGTGGCGATAAATTTTTGTCATGCTGCGTTATTGAACCCTTGAACCTTATAAAAATTTATAAATGTCAGTTCACAATATTCGAGGTCAACTCTAAAGACAAAAACAACAACAGCAACAAATAACAAACAAAAACAAAACAGAAGAAATTCTATTGACAACCAGTTGGAATATTTCCGCCTTACCAAAGTGGTTCCACTTCGAATGCCAAAGTGGAATGGTCAAATTTGGTATCCAATCTCATGCATGCGTCCATTTTGGTAACCATGGACGCTAAGCTAGTTAGAAAACTATAAATATGAAAGAACTCACTTTTAACGTTGAAGAATGGTTAAGGATAAAAAAGCGAAAGAGGCAAAAAAGGAATCAAAGCACAGTCGAGAGACAACAGCAGCAGCAACAACATCAGCAAGGATACGGCACAGCTGCTGCGATGTCACTTGAATGCGCAAACACAAAGACTCGCATATGAGGCCAAGAGAGTAATGACGACGATGATGAAGATGTGGTGCTAAGGAGGAGGAAGGATGACGGACTGGGCGATAGTGGTGGGGGGATGTGTATTGTTAGGGTCACCAGAACACACTCGCATTTAAACATAATTCCCCAACGTTTTTTTTTTTTTGCTGTCCTTGATGAGAGTTCTTCGTTCTTTACTGAACTGAACTGAACTAGGCAATAGAGCCGAAAAGAGAAATAAATGGAGTAGGGGTATTCAAGGGATAGAGAGATGAAAGAATGATCATTAGACCCATCAATATCATTAAATACTTAGATAATGTCTATCAAAAGGGTTACTCAAAGAAAAAAAAAAGCAAACATACGTATTTCCGAAAAATTCTTCATTATTCATTTATCATATCAAAAATTTTCTTTATTCTTATGTTGTTTGTGCTCCTTTTTCTTATTTATGAAGTGTTCATGATTCTTAAATATACAAGAGTTCAAAAAAGGACGCGAAGGAGCCAAAATTTAAAACGAATACCCGCCGCATAAATATTAAAAGGGAACAATACGGATGTTGTTTTCTTTTTTGCCTTCTTTTCTTTTTATATTTCTCCATTTTTTTTTGGTTTTGCTTGGTACTTTTCTGGCCTTTTTCTAGCCTCTCACACATGTTAGCCACTTGGCTTTGGTTATTACAAATGGTTGGAACAGTTAGTTACCCCCTGCCCACACACACACACAGACACCAACATTCCCGGCCATATATACATATGTATGTATGTATAGTCCTTTTCCACCCTCATTTGCCGGCACCCTTTTTGCTGCTGCTGCATCGTTAAAGGAGTGAAACCACTTGGTAAAAATTCATTCAAGTGAAAAATTTGAAAACGTCCAGTAAAATGAAATGAAATGAAATGCGAAACAGAGAGAGAGAGAGAGAGAGAGAGAGAGAGGTGGAGAGTGTGTGTGGAGAACAGGAAAAGTAAAAGAGAAAAAAAGGGGAGAAAAAAAACACACAACCAAGTAAAAGAACAAGGCCATTCCGGCTGAATTAGGTTCAGACGGAAACTCACGTACGGCATATTAAATAAATTGTCCCTAGCTATGTGGATGCGGTAAGATATGCGGATACAAATGCGGATGCGGATACCGTATTGCCGTAGTGATTATCGGCCTTTTGTTTAACATTCGAACTACTAATACATTGAACTTGAGAAAGATCGAACTTCGATCTGATTAACTTTCATTTATAAGCCACAAAATATTGAATTCTTTCATCTGTAAGTATATTAACCATAAGGAATAAGCAGTTGATTATGTTTTGTGTTTGTTTAGAAGAAGACTTTCGACTTGGCTACACACACACTCACACAGACAAACAGTCAACTACTGTCAATGCAAACAAAAAGAGACAATGTGAAAAGGCAAAGGGTAAAGGGGAAGGAGAAACAAATCGGTTTAGGCCAACTACTGCCCTGACCTCACTGACAAAACAAACAAACAAACACACACGCACACACAATTGCACTTGTCTATGTGTATTGCCCCCGCGCACAATTGAATTTATGTAAGACAACGACTTTTTACACTGGCGCCTAAAAGCACACAACACCAAACGAAACGAAACGAAACGATATGGAGAATGCAATGCAATGAAATTGCCTCGGGACATGGCAAAAGTTTATAGTCAAGTTAGTTAGTTTTGGATTGGCTTTGGCTTTAGTTTAGTGTTAGTTTTTGGCGTAGTTGTGTTGGTTATCGGTAATTATTTTGCCACTTGTCGGACAGCTTATGCCCTGGGTAATACAATCTGCTCATAAATGCTTTCAACCGAAAGCCAAAGTGGGCACAGACGCACAGAGAGAGAAAGAGAGGGGGAGAGAGAGAGAGAGAAAGAGAAAAAGAGTAGAGTAGAGTAAAGTAAAGGCCACTAAACAATGCCAGCTGCCGTAATAAGTTAACTCATTGAAATCTGGCTAAAGCACAGTGGCACAAACAATATTAATCTCAATCTGTCTGTGGCTTAGCAAGACCCACACAGAGACAATCTCTCTCTCTCTAGTATAGCATTTGGCATTGTGGCATGGCTATTAACCACTGTAGCTCGACATCGTTCCTATGTTCTCGACAAATGGAATGCAACTGCTAACATATTTGACTCAGTTCTCCCTCCCGATAACCCTGTCCATTCTAGCCCACAATGCTACTGCTGCTACTGCTGCTGCCCCATTGTAGGTCCAGCTGTGGCATGCGTTTGTTTGCCAACTTGATGAACTATGCACTGGATGCTTTCGTTCCCATTCTACTACCACCTCCATAGATGGCCTCCACTCATCCGCTTGCATTGTTTGGCAAGGCATACTTCGCCTCCTATGCATCTTATAGTTTTGGGAATGCTCCAAAACTTTGGACGAAGACTATGAAATATTAAAACGGATGATCATGCTAGCAACTTTTAATGTGCCCTGTAAACGTGGCTAAAAAAAAATGGGTATATCAATTAAACCATCATCTCAACAGAAGCTCAATAAACTTTGCCAATTTCTTCGCAACATATAATTCAGTAGAATTTCATCTTGGAAATTCCTCTTACCCCCTCCAATAACTATTATTACATCTCTACTAAAAGAGGTATAACCAAGTCGGTTCTTTAAATTTGTGTTTGAGTTATTTTTTTTTTTCATTTGAGGTAAATGCACAAAAAAAGCAGCTAAGAAAAAGTGTCAGTTCAAATATATTTCAGAACTTTGACAAAGATGGGGATGAACAAGAGCGAAAAAAAATCCAACAGGAAAATGCAAAATGAATTGAAATAAAAAGATGATTCAGTCAACTGAAATGAAGAATAATGAAATTAAATAAATGGAAAAGAAAAGCCCAAGTGAAACAATATCAAATGAAATGAAATGAAAACTGCAGTGCACTATGGTTCAGTTTTTCAATAATATAGACAAAATATCAAGAGAAACTTGCTCTGTATCATTGCCTACAAGTTGTCGACACCTTTTTTAGTTAATTAAACTTAAAGTTCGCTCTCACAAATTAAAATTTATAAATTTAAGGACAAAGTTCTTTCATTTCATATTAATGGAATGAAATTATTGGAACAATACGATAAGTCGGTTAAAAGTGCAATTTTATGAAGGAAAAATGTCTAAAACTTTTGCGGTCAGTAAAAAGGATCTCATTATGAAATTGGAGTTATTTGTGCAAAGAAATAGAAATAGAAACCGGAAGACATTTGACAATAAAATCCTTGAGATAAAGCAAATTTTTTATATTTTAATTTGAAAAATTTGAATTGTGTGTGTGTGTTTGTGTGTATGTTGGTGTTTTTTGTGGTGTTCTAGCCTTGAGTTTTTCTATGCGACTCTTAGAGAGGACATCATTAGATAGATTAGACCAAAAAGGAAAGGAAAGGAAAGGTCTTTAATCATTGTCGTTTGTTGGTTCGTTATTTTTTTGTGTTTTTTTTTTTTTTGTTCTTATAAATTGTCATTGATATATCTTTGTCTAACTGTGTGTTATTATTTAAATTTGTTGCACCACTCTTAGATGTATTTAAGTAGTATGTATAAATTTAATTCTAGTTATATATACATAAGTATATGTTTCATCATTTGTAATGTTAGGATCTGATTTACTCCTGCTGGGGCAATGACAAGGACAGGCAATTTAACTGTGACAGCGATGGCGCATTGCAAAAGGCGTCAAGGACATCACTCCCTCTCCCTCGCTTGAGCACTCGCTCGGGGTCTCTTTCTGTTCCTCATACCTCGGTTGTCTCTGTTGTTAACGTTTTGTGTCTCTTTAGTAAACCGGCGCCCCATTAGGCATAGCCAGGAGGTGGGAGGCTGAGATGAGAGACAAGGCGACAGGAGGCAAAAGAGCTTTTGTCTTTGCTATCATTATCAACACCCAGTTACAGTCCCCCCTCCTGGCTATTTCTTCCCTTTTCTTCACTCATTCCTTTCCTTTCATGTTGCGTATTGTTCATCTTTCTTCTCTGGTATTCATATTCTTGTTGCTTATTTTGCTTTAGCCGTTTCCTTCGTTTCCACTCAGTTCAAGTGTTTTGCATTTTGTTTTACTTTTGAACCGTATGTATGCGAGTGTGTGTGTGTCAGAGGGTATGATGGAACTCTTTGATATCCTTTACAAGTCTTGTCCGAACATAATTATCGACCAAATCAAAAAACAAAAACATAAATGTGGATTTCTCTATACATTTAAAACAAAAATATGTATTCCTTATTCATTCAGTCTTCTTTTCTGTCTATCATCATCTTCCTCCTCCTCCTCATCATCATCATCATCATCATTATTCTTTACTGCAGTTGAGGACGGACGTCCACTTCCTCCTCCTCCACCTCCACCTCCACCTCCTTCTCCTTCATTTTTTTTCTTAACAAAAATTAACACTGAGCGACAGCAGCAACAACAACGAAAACAAGGACAACAAATGTGCTAAAGAAAATACAAAAAACAAAAAAAAAAACCGAAAAAACCTCCGCTGCAAAATGAAAAGAAATGTCATTTATCACAATATATAAAAATTTTATGCTAAATAACATGGAACGACCTGAATTTAACCAACAACAGAAAAAAAATAAAGAGAAAACGAAAAAAAAAAAAAAAACCAAAAGCAAAAACCAGAGCAAAAACTTTATGCTCATTATGCGGTGGACAGGAGTGTAGGGCATGGCTGTGAGGGAATGGGAATGGTGCGGATGGTTAAGGGGCCAAGGATGTTGACTGTTAGTTATTACTTTTGTTGTCGCCAAGCATTAAAAATGCCAAAACCAAAAGCCAACTAACTAAAGTTGATGGCCAATTAAATTTCAGATTTATGTATTATCGCCAACAAATATTTGATTAACTAACAAAAACCAAAACCGGACAAAACAAAACTCTGACTTCTTTCGTGGAGAAATTTGAGCAGTTCAAACAACAGAAATCCAAACATTCAATTGAAACTGAAACAACTCTTTGAAGTCTTTGAAATGAATCAACCAAAAAATTTCCTTCTCGAGAGGGGGAAATGTCGCCTAGATTTTAGCTCTGAAACTGATCGACTGACTCCCCGATTTCCCCCACCAGAATTATAATCCGTCACAGTCCCATGAAGATCAAGTTGATGCTCAAGATAGATAGATAGAAACTGATTCATACTGAACATTTTCAATAGATCGTTTCTCAAATAAATATAAATAATTTTCTCAATCACTTAATTTAAGGCGGAGTTTCAATCATTTCTTTTTTTTATATAGCAAGTAACCATCTAATTTGTATATATTTTCTTTATCAGCTATGGAAATGTTAAATTACCATGTCAGCATATTATGATGACTAGGCAAACCCTCGCTTACTTAGTATATACAAAACATGCTATCCAATAAGCTCAATTATAATGTGACATGGGTGAATGGAGGCCTGTGGATGATGGCGGAGGGGCAAGATGAAAGTGTTTGCCAGTTGAACTCGTTTGTACTGGCTAATACAACTATGTCACGCAAAAGCTAAGGTCGAGAACTATAAAAGGAAGTTGTCCCAAGTATTTTGGCTCAGAACCGTAACTGAACTTATCTTAACTCATCTCGCCAGATATTATGGAACGTTGGCTAAATCGTGTGGCTGTTGTAACGGGCGCTAGTTCGGGCATTGGTTCGGCCATTGCCAAGGACTTGGTTAATTCTGGTCTAACAGTTATCGGATTGGCACGTCGCATCGAACGGGTTAAGGAGCTGCAAGAGAAGCTGCCAGCGGCTCAGCGAAATCGTCTTGTTCCGCTCTACTGTGATGTGGGCTCTGAGAAATCTGTGAACGAAGCTTTCGATTGGATTTGCCAGCACTACAGTGGCATCGATATACTGGTTAACAATGCCGGAACATTGCAGACGGGCCAATTGGTTGATATGAAAATCGCTCACATCCAACAGGTTATTCAAACCAATATCATGGGCATTGTCTTATGCACTCAGCGGGCCTATCGCTCCATGAGAGAGCGTCAATTCGATGGTCATATTGTGTTAATTAATAGTATTTTGGGTCACAAGCTTCAATCTGCCCAAGTGGGCGTGGCACCCGATCTCAATATCTATCCACCTAGCAAACATGCAGTCAATGCCTTAACCGAAATGTATCGTCAAGAGTTTTTGGGTCTGGGCACGCGAATTAAAGTCACTGTAAGTCGCAAATCCTTGATCGTCTAATGGAAATAATTTTTTTTTGCGTTTCTTCATTTTCTACAGAGCATCAGTCCCGGTGCAGTGGATACGGAAATAATTCCAGATAGTTTGCGTCATATTGCTAATAAAACGATTTTACAATCGGAAGATATATCCCAGGCAGTTCTGTTTGCCATTGCCACGCCTCCTCATGTCCAGATACATGAGTTGACCATCAAGCCATTGGGCGAGGTCATATGAAAACCAAAATCCAATGTAAATTCCCAAATAGTTTTATGTTTTTTATTTTCTTTCTTTGATATTTCATTTCTGCAAATAAAAAGATAATTTTGATTTGTTCAAGGCCAAAAATGTACGTTCAAGAGATCAATGTCGGATTAGATATACAACTCAAGGAGAGTGGCGAACGGAGAGTTTTGAAACTTTCCATGGCTTTTGTAATTGAAAAGAGCATAAATTCCTAATTATTCCTGACTAAAAACTCCAGAGTAGAGGCTAATGATGTTCTTGTAAGAACTTTAAGCAAAAATTTGAAACATTTTTGAAAGATAATCTAAAATAGGCTACTAAATTGCAAGAACGGCAATCGCCTTATTTCATTTCAATTTTGATAAATGATATTTATACCTTATATTAAAAGAACATATTACAGACTTCACACAAACAAAGCGAACAAACCACCCTCGCAAATTGAATGAGTTTCTGGTTTTTATAGCTTCATTTGTGTTACAATATTAATAAATTCAATTCATATTAATTAATCATAAAAAGGCTAGAACAAAACAGAAAACAAGACACGAAATAAAACGCACAACTTATTATTATAATAGGCAATGCCAAAAGCCAAAGCAAACAAGTTTTATGTTCAGATCAGGCTAGTTCGATTTCTACTATAATGACAGCCTAATTACGGCTTAAGGCAACAATAAAAACTTTTGACAGCTTCTCAACGATGATGTCTCTCTCTCTCTCTCTCTCTGTGTCTCTCTCTCTCTCTTTCGCTGACTCTCTATCTATCCCTCTGTTCTTCCTATTCGTCTTCTATTTGTAATGCATAACCTTGGCGAAAAACAAACGTCAAAACAACTTTGTTGAACAAAAACAAATGGATAAAATAAAAAAAAAACAGAAATTGAAACAAAAACAGACAAATTGATGGATTTATATACTAAAACCTAAAAGACATCTGGATACTGAAAACTTAAGTCATTGTATTTACATATTTAAGTTAAAGTTCAGCCGAAGTATTTTATTCAATTACAAATTCTTCATTGTATTGACGAGAATTGAGAGGGTCGAATAGTAAACATTCTCATTAACAAACAGCAATAGTAAATCAAAATTTTGTAAGTTCATCGGATTAAGTTGAAATGGAATAGCAAATAAATAAACATAATAATTCATAAATTGTAATATTGGTTTAATGTATTTACTCACTATCTCACTATATCTTCACTATTTATATCCTTATATCCTAAAGACTCTCAGAGATGAGCATAACATTTGATCACTTAACATAGAAGGCTATTTTTAACAAACACAAACTAACTATACATACATACATACATATATGTGTGTAAGTAAGTAAGCTTCTTTATGGCTTGAAATTGTTGCACTAAAAGCTAATCAAATCTTTTGCACAACTATGGCAGAGAACTAGGAAGATGCCAGTTGATAGTTGGAATAGATTTCTTTTAAACAATATACTTATTTCAACAAGCTAATTGTTGCTTATAGATTAATGAAGCAACTCAAGCGGCATGTCGATAAACTGTTGCATACTTCTTGGCATAAAATACTAAAAAAAAGAGCTTGAAATGTCATTCATTATGGCAAATATAGAAAATCCCAAACAATGATATTTTCTTTGGCATTTGCCTTATTCCTAATTTAGAGTCTAGCTTACTAGTTTTGGATCTGTATCGAATCGATTTATATATGTTGAATCGAGTCTCTCTCTAGGGAATGGTCCTTCACTTTTCTATTATATCTACGACTGATTTATGTAAGAACTTTTTTGGGGGCAAGTGTCTTCTTCCCTTTTGTGCCAGATAGTTTGTAGGTATGTGCAACTAATTGTCATAGTCTTAATGGCTTTAATTGTCTCTTCTATTGTTTTTCTTTTTGCCTTTTCTTGTCACAACTGCAAATGACTTGAGTGAGGCGATATGGTAGAAAAAGAGAAACTACAAGAAATGCGAAGAAAACAATTGAAATTTCAAATTGCTTCTGGTCAAAAAGTGTCAGACAGACAGCAATTGAGAGAGAAGTGGATGAAAACTAAAGAAAGAAGGAAACTATTGCCAGCACGAGACATTTAAACTTACATACACATACAAGTGCTAACTATATATAACGAGGGTGGCATTATAATAATATATTTTATCGGTAAAACTTTCAATGCAATCAACTATCAGTGTAACTAGTCCAAAGACCAAAGATCATACTCCTGAAAGAAAGTCACACATTCCCTCTCGTCCTCTCTGTTTGTGTTTAACTCCATTTGTACTAATTACTGAACTGATGATACCACCCTCGCACTATTGCTACTACTTATACTATGACAACTTGTACATTTGATTTTATATGTGTGGTTTCTCCTTCTGAATTTTTTTTCCTTCTTTGCTCCTGACCGCCGCCGGAAACTCAATTTGTTAGATAAATGTGTGAGAGGGAGCCAACTGAAAATAGAAATTAAAGTGCGAGTGGAAAAGTATCCTACAGCAAAAGCAATTTCAATGAAAATTAACTTGGAAATACAATTTCAGAAATGCCACAATATGAAATTGGTTGTGACAAGAGCAACAAGAGCATAACTAAACTGAAGTAAATAAATTGATGTCTCTTTATTGGTTTTTTATTGACAAAAAAGAACAAATGTAGAGGAGAAAAAGACCTGGTAAGGTCAATTTAAAGTATAATACAATACAGAAGAACGATTGCCATCAGGCACCTGTTTATCTCTTTCTGAGCCCCCTAAAGTATGGCATAATTGTCGTGATCCCATCAATTGTGGGCCTCGTTTTGAATGACGAGAGGCACACAGCTGTTTCTTAGTTATTTTTAGCATACTTTAGGGAGTTACATAACCCCAATCAAGGACCAAAGACTGGCAAATATCCTGGTTAATGTCTTTCCTTAATGTCAGTATACGTTTGCTTATTTTCTGTCAATTTATTTGTTATCACTTTGATATGTGGGCGATAATTATTGTTTTATTTTTGCCAGTATTATATGTCATCCTTTCTCATTGTTGTTGTTGTTGTTGTTATTAATGATGCTTAAAGACACATTTTCAAATCGATTTATTTGTTTTCCATAAATGAAATGATTTTCGCCATCGCCTATTGGCCCAACGTAACAGCTGGGCACCAATTGCCATGATTGCCTTGACTAACTCCAAGGATGACCATTCTGTGTGTGTGTGTGCCTGTCTCATCTTTCCAGCATACTCATTCCAACACGAACGATGGCAATCCCCAATCCCATTTCCTATCCCTATCCCTATCCCTTCTGCTGTTGGCAGTCGTCGGGGCTTAGCCTTATTGTTTTTTGCCCGCATCTTTGCGTTTGAGGGTCGTCTGTGTGCTTCAAGTTTTGTTTCATCTTTTGTTGATTCTTACATTTTGACCCACATCCTATCCCATCCCATCCTCCACACACACACACACACACACATACATAGAGTAAATATGGCACACTGACTTAACGCTTTCTTGTGCCATGCCATTGCCATCCTCGATTTGGCTCAAAATATCTGACATTGACTTTTGATTTTGATTGCCATTTTGATTTAATGTTGTGCACGTAAGTGCAACAGCAGCTGGCCAAGATAAATTACAAGTTTCTCGAACCGTATTTGGGATTACGAATTGATCAAAGTGTTCTTAGATTTATACATATTTGCTTACTCTGTTAGTAGTAGATTTTGTTATAATTGTCTAGCTAATCTCTGCGTATTACAACTTTAAACTATGTTACTAGCTAAAATCCTTTTGGTTCCTTTGACTTTGCTGCCAATTGTTTTTTCCTCCAGACAAATGATCGAAGAAATGAAACATTTTCAGTTCGTTTTTGGAAAATCGTTTATTTAATTTCCTTTTTTTTAATGATTTCGTCGTAGTTTTGTTGTTCTCTCTCCCTCTCTATCTCTCTCTCTCTTTGTTTTTTTTTCGCTTCATTTGATTTAGTTTTTATAATTTTACATTTGCAATTTGTTATATTTTTGTTGTTGTTGTTATTAATGTTGTTTGGTGTATTGTTTGAAGAAATTTTTGCACAATAATTTATGTTTTTGTTTTGCTTGTTCTATGTATGTATATAATAGCATGTATGTAAATATATATATATATCTATATATGTGTATAAATATAAAGATATATATTTGTAATGTACATAAAAATAGTTTTTATAGTTCAGAGAGATATAGACACACACGGTATAGAGCGAGAGGCAAGACAGAAAGTTGTGTGATAAGCCATTTGTTGTCATCGTCATCAGCATCCTTTTGGTTAATGTTGTTGTTGTTCTTGTTGTTGTTGTTTGTGTGAGTGTGTGTGTGCATTTATGGCAAAACAAATTATGTAATATTTAGAGTATATCAAAAGTTGTTAGCGAGGTTCATTAAAGCTTAACAAACGACAACAAACCGAAACTGGGCCATCTCTCGCTCAGCTGTTTTAACTTGTTTTGCATTTCCATTATTTGTTTTTTTTTCGTCAACTCAAGATAATGCAACAGAATTTTAGATATGACAAACCAATCTTAAATTTTCAGTTATATATATATATATACATATATATGAAATATATAATTTTCTTGCTTTTTGTTCTTATTGGTTTCTTGGTTTTAGTGCGTCTTTGTGTGTATTTTCTCCCAACACTTGGCGATTGACTGCTTTTACTTGATATTTCCTGCGATTGACTTGTCAATATAATTATAATAATGATAATTAGTATAAAAAAAAAAAATTATGCATATTTATATATGTATATGTGTGTATTATATAATATATGGATGGGGCAGAAAGGTATGTGGGTATTTAACAATAATTCAGTTAGTTCAGCGGCACATTTTGGCCATAAAAATAAAATTTCAGCTAAAATACATATTAATTGTTGTTCGTTTTCTACAATAAAATCAAACACGACAAAAATTGAAAAGCGATTTTAAAAAGAATTTCGAAGCCAACTCTCACAAGTGCAATCGATTTCTACAAATGTAAGTGTGTGTGTGTGTGTTTAATAATTAATATAATTAAAAAATACATTCAGCTTACCAACTACAGATTAGGCATGTGTATTTTGTATTGTTTTTGTTTCTTTTTTGTTGTGGTTTGTTGTTGTTTTGAATCTCTCACACTGCGGCGCTTTTTGCTTAATTATTATTACATACTTTAAATAATTTATTATACAAATGTGTGGTGTGTGTGTGTGTTTGTGTGGGTGTGGCGCGTGTCCTCTAGACAGGGAGAAAAAATAAACACCAGACACTTTTTGGCCAACTCTCTGGCAATATTTGCACTAGACTTAGACTTACATAATTCTTAAATTTTGTTTCCCTTCGCGTTAAATCAGAACTCACAATATGAATATAAAAAAGAAATAAAGAACAACGAAACAAAAACCCATCATATGAGTTTGAATGGAATTTTAGCTGAAACTCAAGAGAAGAGACCCCTTGAGTTGGCCTCAAAAGTAAACGATTGAAACACAAAGTCACATTTTGTCTCATTAAATGATCCAAAAGTGATTTGCAGAGAGTGTCCTTGATAAGTTGCAGCAGTTGATTTAACGATTGCATCCTTCTTTACGGGCGGCAGAGGATTTTTGAGTTCTTATCGAATAGCTGTTTGTTTTTCCATTGTGTCAGCGAGAAGCTGCTGCCTGGAGTTGCGTTGTGTGTTTGAGTGTGTGTGTGTGTGGGTGTGGGTGTGTGTGGGATTTTGATAGTTTGTTTTTGGGCGTAAGTTGGTTGGTTTGTGGCAGTAACAGCGTAGCCACACACACAGTTCAACACTCACTTTGCGATAGATCAATGTCCTTTTTAGCGCTACGCGAGAGACGGTCCAATTCGGCAGCCGCATCTGTGCGTACGGCTAGCTTTTCGGGTGTCATTGTAAGGCCATCGGTGCCATTGGATGTACGTGGGGTGCCACCTACACCACCTGGACTTCCAGGACCACCTGGTCCGACGCCAGGTGTAGTGCTGCCCGACTTTTTGTGTAGCAGCGAATTGAAGAAATTGGCGAGAACTCCCTCACCACCAGGCGTTGCAGGCGTTAGCTTTGGATCAATCTAACAAGTAACGAGTAAATGATCAGAGAGAGAGAGAGAGGGAGGGAGACAGCAAGTGCGTACCTTCTTCGGTGAGCTCTGACTCGCACTGCCTGGAGTACGGGGTACACCGCTCTTATTGCCACCAGAGTTTCCTCCCTGGGAACGCAATGGGGATTCACCACGCACTTGACTACCCTGCTTGACTATCTCCTGTTGCCGTGCCAAAAATGCTTGCTCATCTTCGGTTTGCACTTCAGCCTCACGATTAGAAACAGCCTAAAGATAAAAGACAAGAAGCAAATACATAAAGTAAAGGCAATGGATGGTAAGGCATGCGCTTACCTTTCGAGTGGGCGGCGACTTGATGATATCTGTGTATGGATTCTCAGCATTCACCCCATGCATATTCTCGTACAAAATACTTATTTTCTTCAAGCTATCCCAGCCAGCCGGACTGCGAAAAAGAAACAATGTAACAATTTGTTAAAAAAATTCCGATTCGGAGCAGATTTCTAGTTGTCACTCACATGAGTACCGCATCCTTTTCAACGACTAGCGCTGGTGTACGGAATGGTAAACCATAAATTCGATGCGTCAAATATTTGTAGAGGAGATCACAGTTTTTGTCTTCTTTAACGCTCGTATAGAAGAGTGAGGTGCCATGTCGCAGGCAAAAGTTTCGTATCCATTGTTGAATGAAATCGAAATGCTCGTCACGATACTCGTACTCTTTTTCCAGGGTGGTCATGTAGTCCGTCTAAAAATGGATCGGATGAGAAGTGAAGTTTGCAGGATGAATCAAGGTTTACCTTTGTGACCACAACAACAATATCTAGGCCGAGATTTGTAATTAGTGCGTCCTCTGTCAGCGGCAACAGATCGTCTTCATCAATCGAATTGTTGCGCATGGTGCGTTTAACTGGCGATCCCGGATCAAGATCATCACCGACCTCACAATAACTTTGCCACGTTGTGGTTAAGCGTTGACGTGCCGCCTCCTTCTCTTTGGGATCCAATTGAAGACTCTCAATATGCTGAGCAAGTACTTTGATCCAATGATTAAGCTGCTCCAGCCAGCCCCAGGGTTGTGTCATCGACACTGTGAGTATGACGAGGGTATGTGCATAGTTCGTTTCGTTGAGCGCATAATGCAGGAGATTTGTATGTCCTGGATCACCATCCAAGACCCAAACGCCTAAACGCGTCATATCTGTGGAAAAGAACAACAATCCAATCAATTGGAGATTCTACAAATCAGATAAAGCCGACAGATACTCACCGTCTCTGTACTCATCTTTGACATCAATGTAGGCATATTCCAAGCCGGAACCCTTCTTTGGATCCTCAACGCCCTGAAGTTTAGCAATTAATGTCGTTTTGCCGGTGGCATTATCGCCTAATACTAGTACAGATTTATTTGATGGAAGTTTTGTGCTGCCCTGTGTTTGTACTTCATTCAATATCGCAGACCTGCAAGCAAGGCAACATTATATCCAAGTGAATTTGGGTCAGAGAGTCATATTTATATATATGTATATACATATATCCTACTTGCCAATTCACTGAGTTCAATTAGTTGTTAGTCATTTCAAAAATGTCTCTTTTTGTTTTTTGGCGTGAATATTTTATAGTTTAGCTCTTTGGAAAACACGCCATTCACCCGCTTCCTACACCAACAACAACAACCAACAAACACTTTTATGCAATTCAATTAAGCCAATTAAATATCTTGAAATTGAAGAAACGCATTTTAGAACATTTGAGTGACATGCAAATGTTGCCCCATCAGTTCTTCCAGTTCCTTTCAATGTAAGGTTCCTTCTCACACACACACACACACACAAATGGTGGAACTGGACAACCGCTCTACGGACTACTCCACTCTCTTCACGTACAGCCTACTTTTCAGTCTAGTGGTTAGTAGTTAGTCAGTTGCCTTCTTGGAATATATATACTGTGTATTGTGAGAAATTTCTGTATAGATATCGATTGTTTGCCCCATTGCTGTGTGTATTCTTTTGTTGTTGTTGTTGTTGCTGTTGCCAATTCCTTGCTTCCAGAATAAAATATAACTATACATATCATTCCACCGAAAAGGTAGAAAAGTATTTAAACTACCTTTTGATAGACTAGTCACTCTATGGGATGCACAGTGGTTACCATAACATTTGTTTAGTTAGTTTACTTTTAGGCCAACTATTCCTGCCATATTAGGTGTCACTGTTCCGGGGATATTAGGTGGCTTTTATTTTCATTTTTCGGTGGTGGCAAGAAACATTTTTCGTGAGTAGCTTCACACTTCTTGGCAGTCATGCAAAGTCTGCCCCCCACTCCCACACCAGTCCAGTTCAGTCCTTTCCTCTCTCTCTCTAGCTCTCCCTCTCTTTCGACGGGCCTTTCCGCGTTGGTTGGCATGGTGAAAATCCACAAAAGCCAAAACGAAAAATATATATATTTTCCTAGCCAAAATGACGTTCAGTGACTGACTGACTACAGAGCGCAAAAGTGGAACATTAGAACAAAGGACGAAAAAAAAAAGGAAACAACAACTATGAGTTTGCTTTTAAAGCGTCGTTCACGCAGTGAGACACGTCCAAAAATTGATGTGGAGAAAACCAAACAGGAGAAGCAGCAGCAGCAGCCTCCAAATCAGATAACTCCGTCAACTAAAAAACCGCCGGTGCCCTTGGTCCACACGAATTCTAGTGAACAGAGTTTACACAAATTATCCTTGGGCATGGGCAGACGCAAGACATCCGCTGAGCTTATAAGCGAAGCAAAACTATTTCTTGGCGATGGAGCGGGAATGGGAGCTGCTGCTGTTGCAGTTGGACCACAAATGATGGCAGCCACTGGCGGTGCCCGTTTGGTTAGTACTCGTCGGCCAATAACTCCACGTGAACCCGGACGTGTACTCTATGGCAAGGTGGCTTTAGCCGGACGACCGCCCAGCGCTTTTTCGTAAGTATCGGACATTTCTCTATATATGGGCCTTGAATCTTTAGATCTCGCAATGTGTAGGATGCGTTATTTGCAAAATGAGAAACCACCAATGACGCCGCCTACAAATTTAGTTGCACCGCGTCAATTGCCGGCATTGGCAGGTGCTCCAGCTACACCAACGCCACCGCCCACACGAAATGGCGATTTACTCTGTCAATCGAGCAGCGAGACTTTAATTGAACTATTGAAACAACATGCGGGCCTGAAGGAATGCAGCGCCGAGACAGTTCAACATATCAATGCGGTAATCAGGAGGGAATGCACAATAGAACAGATCCATTTGAATCCAAATTGTTATCCACTCTCTAGATTTTACAAGAGCTCTATACGAGGGTTCGCAAACAAGAGCGAAACTTTAAACGTGGCTTCATATTGGGAGGACTCTATGGTCTGGTTGAATGTACGTCTCCGCGTATCCTCTTGGCTGTGGCACGCGTTGTACTGGCGGTAATAGATGCATACATATCATTTGTATATAGTGCAAAGTAATCATTAATCAATTGTTTTGCCAAGCTTCGTGTGACTGGCAGCAATCTTACTGGAGCCTGCAAGTTAATCTTTAAAGTGGCTCGCCATGAGCAGCACGACAGTTTGTTCCATGAACATGATGTGCTTGAATTGCTTATCGATGGCTTGGGCCATGCCTCGCCACTGGAGGAGCCAGAGGCCTGCATCTATGCCTATGGATCCATACGATTCCTGACCGCCAGTAGTGGACAACAGGAGCGTGACGATGCCCTTAATTGCAATTGGCCTGTCGAATTGATAGAAACAGCATCACCAACTACAGCGGCCATAACGTCAGCTACAGCTCTAGCTGGTTCGGCTTCTGGATCTGGAGGCGGGCAGACAGCCATCATTTGTCCACGCAAATTGAGTGGCCAGCAAACATTGATTGCCCGCCTTGCCCGGCATGGGGCCGTCGAGTTGATGATTCTTCATTTGCAAATGCTAAACGAGGCGGGAGCCACACGTCGTCTGTCTGGCCCACCATTGCATACACTCTATCAGTTGTCCGCCGCGATGCGTGCCCTGGCCAATGTCTGCCAACAGCAACAGCGTCTTCAATTGCAACTGCAATTGGCCTGTCCACATTTGATACGTGCTGCTGAAGTCTCCATGGGTGAGCTGGAAGTTCAGGCCAATGTTGTGCGTGCCCTGAGGTGAGTCACTCAAATTGCAAACTGAAGATGCCATCAATTATGTTGCATGTCTTTTTTCTCTGCAGTGTTTTATCCGAGGATTCAGATTGCTGTGAGATGCTATTGAAATATACAGCCCGCATTGGGTTACTTTTGGGCCCATCTTGCTGTTGTGCCAATAAGGAAGATGCTGGTCAATGGAATGAACGCCTATTGGCTGTTCTCAGTCGTCTGGGCTATATGTTGGGTAACATATTGGCCAAACATGAGTCCGCACGCACTCAGGTAAGGAGTCACAGGCATCTATAGATGAAGATTGGACTCATTCCTCATTTTTGTAGTACTTTCACAATGATGTTGCCATGGAGTATCTGTTGAATGTACTGAAACAGTTGAGCAGCAGTAATAATAATAACCACGGAACAACGATCCCATCCGCCGCAACAGAGGCTTCCCTTATCGATGCCCAAATCAAGCTAATTCGTGTCATTGCAAATATGAGTGTCAATTCCGAGGTTGGAGCTGGATTGGGTAACATTCATACTCTCGGCTCAGTGCTCCTGCAATTGTTGCGAGATGCAAGCTCAACTATACAAACACAAAGGGTGAGAGAAAGTCAATTAAATGATATCCAAATGGATCAAACTATTGAAATACAGTCACCCGAACAGCAAGAACTTCTCCATGCCACATTGGGAGCTCTGCATAATCTATGCTTCTATCAGGATAAACAAGCGGGAACACCGGCTGTGGGCTCCTTGCAGAGTCTCATCGATCAGCTGTCGGCGACCTTGGCCGAGACTTTGTCCAAATGCCAGGCGACCACAACTAAAGTGGAATTGGTACGGGTCTTGGGCAACTTGACACGAAACGAACTAGCCCGTCGATGTTTCTGTGCAGCCGGTGGATTGCCTCTGATGGTGCAGCAGCTGACACGTCAGACTGCGGGACATGATTACGAGTTGCGTACCTGTGCCATCGGCGTACTGGTCAATCTCTTGGGCGATGGCGAGCAACGTTCTCCTTTCCTGCAACTGCGGGGCGCGGATTTGTTGTTCCTTTTGCTGAGAGGTTCATTGGAACAGGAGGATTGGTTTATGGCCAACATTGTGTGTCAGGCCCTGTGGAATCTATTGATTGATGGTCAATGTGCGACTGCTCTATGTCAGAGTGGCAACATTTTGGACGAGGTCAGCGATGTATTGGCCGACTATTTAGATGAAGAGCGTCTAGCCAATGCCGTAGATGATGATGAACAGGACCTGGACGTGGATGCCATTGCAGACCCGGAAACAGAACAGCAGCCTAAAACTCTTGAAGATGAGGCCAATCAGCACTATCAGCATCATAATGACAATTTGTGGGAGGACTTTGCATTGGTTGCCACCGATTTGTTGGAACGTATACATAACAATTTCGATAAACAGCAGCAAACACACATCGAGAACGATGATAACGATAATGACGATGTTTTTATAGAGGAAATGTAATCTCTCTCTCTCTCTAACACTTTCTTTATAGATTATAAATAATATTTATAATCTATAACCAATAATAATAATAATCCTTAACTATAATCGTATACCAAAAAATTAAAATTTAATCTCTATATAATGATAACTCAATTAAATAACTCCAATGCATTTTTCACATATCGAACGACAAGACGATATATATGTATAGGATATATATCGGAGGATGCCATAGAAAAAGAAGAATATTATAGATTCTGATTCTTCAAAGGGTAAACAGATACCTCTAGATCTTTACCAGATTAGACTTAAGGGCGGACACATAGTTGACATTTGAACGAAGGTGGAAAATTCGATCTCGAGTTGAAGACTTCCTCTCATTGAGTTATCCATTCCTCAGCCTACAAAGTCTTCACTCGTTCACGAACTGGAAAATTGTTGACCCTGGGAGAGGAATTAACTTGAGCATAATATGTTAATTGGCTGTGGTTAGTAAGTTTTGTTACCAAATTTGTTTATCAACTGATAAAAGAGTAAATGAGATTGTCAGCAAGTGTTATTGATCGAAACATTACTCATAAAGGGTATTTGTTAAGTCGAGATTTGCTTTGAAAGTAATTTAAGCTAAGCGACATATTTAAACGATGACAACATCGTTCGCTCACGCACACACACACACACACACACACACACACACACACACACGGACGCACACTTAGCCATTCATAGACCATGGCTTGAAAAGCCCAGCTTTTGTTGGCTGATTGGACAGAAGCTACTAAGGTAAAAAGTAATACAAAATTGATAAAGTGAGAATAACAACAACAATAGGAAGAAGGTAGACTCTGCCACGGCTGACATCGACGCCAACTGCGCGGTTCTCGATTTTTAGTTTTGTTTCATGAATCATCGACAGCGGCGGCAGCGCATACATTTGTTGCGCTCTCGTCGCCCCCTCCCACCCATCGTATTACTCTCTTTTCCGCTAGGCAGCCACAGCTTTGAACGAAATTACGCTAAAAGTGTTTTTGAGGTTAAATGGTTAACATGCAAACAGCTGGGAAACGATAGAGATGGATAACGCGACTCCCTGAGAGAGAGAGACAGCGCGATAGAAATGGAGAGAGGAACTGAGAGAGAGAGAGAGCGAGATTGGGGAAAAGGAGCAGTTACACTAGCCGGCTAAGGTAACATAATTATTGCAAAATTATTTGCAAACGTCAGCTAAAAGAGCGCGGCATCTTACGGAGAGAAGGGGTCGGGGAGTAGCTCTCTCTTGCTTTCTTTTACATATTGTTTTCACTTCTCCGCACTCACTCACCAAAGATTCTCCTTTTCCGTTGAGGCATCCTTCTTCTTTACTGTCAAGGATGATGTCAGAGCGCTGTCCAAAGCCATAGTATTGTCGCTGCAGCTGATGTTGTTTTTGTTGTTGTTGTTGTTCCTGGAGCAGGGGAATAAGTGGAGATTGATGATAGAATTTCAAAACACACACCAACACCAACACAATGGGCAGGACACAAGAGAAGGCTGCGGGTGAGCACAACAATTGCAGCTTTGCAAGGTGTCGCCGTCGCTGCCAGCGTTGCTGTCGCTAGCGCTGTCGACGTCGCAAATAATCTAATACGATTATGTCGTTGGCCAAATATTGTCATTTGCTCATTTTATACCATTGTTCAATTTGTTTTGCACTATTGTTGCACACAGCAGCTTCCTCTCTGCCAATGCCATTGCCCAAAAAAACAAACGCACACACACAATTAATTGGGAACTACTCTCTTTATCCCAAAATTTTACTATCCAAAATTGCTACCTACGCCTGTTTTTGCCTTGCTTCGCAGCTCTCTTTCTCTTCTTCTGTCTTTTGCTCTGTTCCAGCAAACACACGGGGACCCGCACTTGAATTTCTCTTGGGCTATCCACGGAACAATTGATTCTTTTGGTTATTTGTTTAATCGTACGAAAAAGAAATAACAAAAAAATTGTTTTCTAAATATTTATTTATTTATTTCAACGCAGAGTCGGAAACGGAGAGAAATTTATGGTTTTTTTCGCTATGAGTTTTCTTATTAGAGACGGACAAACTGAGGATGTCACAGCACAACTATCGATATCTAGCTACACAGTTATTCCGTTTTTATCGACAATCGAAACCTACATGAAGCGAAGTCTCGGTGCGATAAATTCACGATAGATTGAACTCTGTCCCATGCATGTAGTGTCATACAACTCGATAGTTTTTCCCTCTAAACTTTTGGCGTTTTATCGATATCGATTAATTTTTGTTTTTTTTTTCTTCCTTTTATCGATAAGATGAGCGGCGATGTTTTTGTTTGGATTGGTTAATTCTGTTTACTTTTAAATTTCTAATAACAAACGCAATGAAGCCAATAACCATTAAACCAAAGACTCTCTGTGAGAGTGCAGACACCATGCCACCATGCACCAGCCGTGGAGGCACTTCGAATCCGAAGCACAAGCAACGCGTCTACCATTGCGCAGCGTGCCTGACCAGCTTCAGCCGCTATGGTAAAGCCAAGACCCATGAGCAGATGTGTGCTCCACGAGTCCAACGGATGAATATGTGTAAATATTGCTTAACCCTGTTTCGAGACGAGAAGCTATTGGAGTGGCATTTGGAACGGAAGCACACGGATGGAAAGCATTTGTGTTTGCAATGCGGCAAACGTTATTCGACGTCGACATTTCTCTATCGGCATGTGGTGACCTGGCATGGAGAGCACTCGCTTTTCTATTGCGCCATGTGTGCCGATAACTGCAATGATGTGAAATCCTTCAGTGACTTTGCTGGATTAATTGCCCATGCAAAGCGGATGCATCAGTTGAATCTCTGGTGTGGTGGAGCAGGAGCTGCCGACGACGAAGACGACGCTGGCGGCGGCGATGGAGCGTTCAGTGATGCCGACGAGATGGAGAATTTGGAAATGCTCGAGGAGAACATTGAAGACCTACTGCCCATTGTCGACTGGGATGACGACGTCACATTCGGCTGGCCCATGGATCTCGACAAGGAATCGTGCATTGCCAGTGCCTATGTCTGTCCACTCTGTGGGAACAACTTCACTGGCAGCATAAGTCTAATCAATCATCTCGAGCAAGTGCATAAGAAAAGTCCTCTAGATTGCAGTTATTGCGCCAAAACGCATCCAAATCGCGAGGCTTTGCGTATGCATCTCCAGCGGATGCACGTCCTCATCCGTAAGCATATCTGTGTCGAGTGCCAACTGGAGTATGCCACTGCTGATCATTTGGAGAAGCATATGAGGAGCAAACATCTGCCAGAGCGTCATCACAAATGTGACATTTGCGGCAAGAGATTCGCCCAATTGTGCCATCTAAAGGAGCATCTCAAAACGGACAGGAATCACCATCAAGGATCGTCCCTAATATGTCAGCTCTGCAATTGTCGTTTCTATCGATTGACTGATCTCCAACGTCACGTTAATCAGAAGCATGGCTAACTCAGACTAATTAACAAAACTAAGGTAGGAATTAAAACAAGTTCGTTTTACTCTTATAGAGAATTGAAGTTACTTCCTAAGGAAGAATAATTACTTTATGTATAGTTAATATATACAAATATATTTTATCACAGAAATTTTTGTGAAGGCCAACTTACCAGATTCAAAACTTTGTTAACTAAATATTAATATTAACTAAGTTCTTAAAAGCTTAAGAACAAAATTAAGTACTCACATTTCTCTGAAGACTTCTTGAGACAATCGTTAGGTCCATAAGAATAATTTCCATATTGATACTCTCAACGTTTAAGTTGAGTTTCAAATAAAATAAGGTTTATAATCTAGTGTATTAAGTCGTCGTTATCTAAAAGTGTTTACTCAAATTTCATCTGAAGGGAAAGAAGGGAGTATGAAGATAAGTGATTCGAATTCTGTTAGCTTACAGAGCACCTTTTAATGAGCCGTTACCACCACCACCCACCCACACAAATTCTCCCCCTGCCTCTCTCTCTCTCTCTCACCTTTTTTGGGGTCTCTCCAATGTTAAGTAACAGCAAGTACAATGATCGCAGTCACAGCAGCCGCTGTTATAGTTGTTGTTGTTATTTACTGAGCTTCTCCTACTGCTGCTGCTGCTGCAGCTACGAGAGAGCGCAGAGCACGTCAGAGCGTAACAGTAGAAGAAAAAACGTTATGTTGGAATCTCTGTTATTGCCCCGTTTATAGTGATATAAAAAAAAAAACAAACTGAAACCGTCTCGCGGTCGGCGCACTTGGCCGATACCGCGTAACAAATTGTGGGGACAGTTTTAAAGGAAACTTGCTGGCGTTGAGATCGGTAGAACACAAAAAAAAAAAAAATAAACTAACAATTCAAACGCTGCTTCGTCGCGCATAATTATCATTCACCTTTTTTACTTCTCCCGCCCGTTCTCAACAATATTTTGTTAAGTTTTTCCACTGCCTAATTGTTTATAGGTTTTGTGTAAGTAATAATAATATATTGATATATATATATATATATGTATATATACATATATATGTGTGTGTGTGTGCGTGTGTGTATGTGTATACAAAATTTATATTCAACGCGTGCAAAACGAACAAAACAATACAAACCTCGATCAACTTTTTGTTATTGTTTCTTTTATTTGAAGTTTTTCATTTGGTCGCGCTTTTTAAGCCGGGCTTAAAAAAAGCTCTTTTGTGTGGTGCAGCAGCAGCAACAGCAGCTTTTTTTTTTTTTTTGAAAGAGAACAAACAAAGCTGCTGCTGCTTCTGTCGTTTTTTTTTCTTTTTTTGTTATCAACTGCTATTGACTCAATGTGAAATACAAATTTTGTAATTAAGGTAACACAATTATAAGTGTTCTTTATGCTGTTGTTGTTGTTGCTGCGGAAAGCCCACAATGGAAATTGCCCAGCCATAAAATGTCTAATGGATACAAAAACAAACTACAAATGAAAACAAAAGTCCCCAAAGTAATGGGGACTGAGTGCTGCAAGCTGCAAAAGAAAAACAAATTTTCAACTGGCTATAAAAATGATTCATTCCGAGTTAAAGAATAAGTTGAACAAAAACAAGTTAATAACACAAATAACAAGTTTAACCAGAGCAAATTGTTTGCCAAAAGGTTCAAACAGCATACATTTTCAGTTAACAACAAACAAGGCTAAGAATATAACAATTTAGGGACATTTGTTTCGGCCAAGTATATAAAAAACCACATAAAACTAACGACCATATAAATTATTATAAATTGTTTAAATTCTAATTCAAGTTTTATTTTCAAATAGAAAGTGTTAGTTTGACCTTTCCGATGTTTACTCAACTTTATTTAACTGCAAATGAATTAGATTTCAGCTCCAATATGAGAGTTAGAGAATCTATTCGAACTTGGAGAATCTATTGGAACTTGGAGAATCTATTGACGTGGTCCTATAGCAACGATTCCCTTCTTTCTTTGAATTCTTCATTAGAAAGACTGTGTCTGAAAGTAAAAATCAATAATTTCAAGTCAATAAATCTTACTAATTTATTTGTGAGATTTTAAATCATAGGTGAGCAGGTTGTCTGTATAGCTATTTCAAGAACCACCAAGTTCTATCATCAGCAGACTTTGCTAAAGAGTCCACAGTTGTAATGCCCATACCAACGCTAAAAGTGGTTGGAAATTCAAACGACATGAAGCGAGAAAAGAACCGCAAAGCTTGCAGCTGCAGATTCCAACTTTTTTATGTGCATACCCTGACCTGAAGCCCAGCTAAAACTCAGTTTTGATTAACTTCAATAAGGTCGAAATCTAGACAAATCCGCAAACTTTGTAAATTCTTATAAAATTGAAAAAATAAACAAACGAATTTGTTGTTAATGACAGTTCATGCCATGGAAGTAGATATAAAGAATCTTTAAACCAAGGTCAATCGGTCTAATACTTCAAAATCTCAAGTTGAAAACCGTTTTTCAAGTTTCGCAAGACTCAAATGTTTCTAAATTTAAGAAAGTTACTCTTGATTGTATATTTCTAATAGCCATTTAAAAAATGAAACCTAAACCTTACTTTCAATTAAGAAATCGACCAATTCTACTAAGGCTTTTAGCTAAATTCCATGATTAATACACTCTAATATCAATAACAAAGAAGCTTAACTATTAAATAGATATGGCAATTGGCCATATACCTAGATACATATATCTTACAACAAATCCCTAAAGCCGGATAAAAACGATTAGTCAACAACGAAATTTGTATGCCCTTGGCAAAAATTTGACCAGCATCTGAGATAAAACAATAATTAAAATCTATTTATATAAAAATTAAATGCTATAAATAAAATTTAGCGCCCTAAAGGAAGTTGTTTGATCCGCACATTTGCCAAGGTTATCTCTGAAGAATACGATGGGAACAGAAACAATCTGAAGCGACATCCATTGGATACCCTTTTAAACAAATGAACAAATGTTTATAGAAGCTCAGATTTAAAGGCATTTCCGATTGTGATATTGTTTGTTTTATGGTTGCATTGATCGAATTTCATGGGGATCGAGTGTAATTCGTAGAATTGCCAAGGGTATTTGGCAATTGTTAGAGTAACTAAATGGCATCCCGAGATGGCATTCTCTTTATTATTATTATTTTTATATTGTAATTGATTTGCCTGCCTGGCATGGCATGGCATGGCATGGCTTGGCCAGGGAGAGAACAAGTGAGTGGATGAGGAGTAGGAGGAGGGTGTGGAAGGGGCACAACAAACGACGACGCCAACGGATGAAGTTGTACTCTTATCTTAATGTACCAGGGTTGCCCTTTAGCTGTTTTCCCCAGTTGTTCTCATTGTTGTTGTTGTTGTTGTTGCTGCTATTATTGTTATTGGTTAAGCAATTGCAGCTGCCACTCCCACAAGAAGAGCAATTTGCATCCCGATCCCATAACCCAGACAGACCCCCCGCAAAGTTGCAAATATTTGCCAGTGATAATGCTCGAGATTATGAATAACTTAGCATATGGACATGGTTCAGGCAGTTCCATGGTCGCCAACAAAGCGACATTCAGGCCTAACTAAGAACGAAGAAATTTGAATCGTTTCATAAAGGATAAAGACATGAAGTCAATATTCTTTTTCCTGGCCTGTTCCTCCTCCGCCTCCATTAACTGGTATTAGGTGATCAAAGTGACGCACCAAAAAGCAATGCCAACAGCAGAAAGTTAAAACGGTTTTGTCTTCGGAATGTTGACGTATTGTTTTGTTTTCTTTTCTTTTAATTATGAAACGTGGAAACGCTGGATTCGTAATCTGCCGATATTTATATATGTATGTATACACATATGTACATATATACTTATATTTAGGTGTGTGATACACTTGTGCAGCTGACGAAATATGCTCCAGAAGAGCTGATAAGCTCTTTTTTGTTTTGTTTCATTTTCTACCCAGACACATGCTATTTACCGTTACACAAGGTTAAGACCTTGATAATTAATAGTAATGTGCAACTTTAGTTGTAAATTAATCAATAAGTATTTCGAACTGGCTATGAGTTTGTCCTACTCGAAACTTTTCATTTACTAATCGAAGTGAAATCAATTGAAAGGGTATACAAACGTCGGCCCTGCTCAACTCTTGTTGGTCTTGGCGCCTAAGCCGTCCTCTGGTTTTATAGCTAAGAATCATTCATTAGTCACTTTATTGAGGTTTCATTTGTTAATATCAATTTGTTTTTTGAGGCATTTTTAATCAACTTTACCAACAAGTCTTTAGCATGATAATTCTCGCTGTTTGTGCGCTGTTTCAATTAAAATCTGATTAATTTTCCCCTCGAGAAGGGATGTCTTATAAATGACTCAAGGCTCATTTGCTTCCATCTCGTTCTCTCTTTCTCTCGCCCAGACTTTTTCTCAATCGTTTGTGTGTGTGTGGTGCACTTCCTGCAGTGAATCACACAGGTGTTCATGTGTGTGTGGACGGCACCCACCCAGCAACAGTAAAACGGTTTATGCTTGCTCCCTTACTCTTGCTGTCTCTCCCTCTCGCTATCATCTTAACTGTTAACATTCAATTGAATAAATGCAAGCCACTCTCTTTACATTGCAAGGTGTTACAGTTATTTCAAAAACGTTTTTTGCGAGAGTGAGTGAGAGAGAGTTTCCTAAATTACCGTTCTAGTATTGACATGCATCTCGCTTTCTCCATTGTCCATTGCTCTCAATTTCTGCATTATCTTCTTCTATATGCTTCATGTGTGGTGTGTGCTGTGCGCTGTTCGGGAGGGGGTCCACGGGGGGTGTCTAGTGTCTTACTTTTTCCATAATAACAAATTTATGAATGAATTGCAAATAGAATGCTGCTGTTGCTGCTGCTTTTGCTTAGTTGATAAAAGCTTTCGCTTATCATGCATACATACATACATATACATATATGTATATGTATATTTTTATATATGGACATTATCGACAAGCACAACTGAAAAGTGAAACGCGAACTGACCTATAATAAGAATTCATTCCATATTTTTTGTGTGCAACGCATTAAAAATCAACAATAACAACATAACCAAACAGACTGAACAAAAAATGAAGAAAACGACAAAAATGCATTAATATTTTCCCCAACAATAAATAACTAACAAAATGTATTTAACTTCAACTCACGTTCCAAAGAAACTTGGAGAGAGGAAATAGAAGACAACAATTTGTCTCTCTCCTAGGTCTTCTTCTTTGCAGTAGGTAAAATCCTTCTGCCTATAACTAAGAGAGGGCGTAACCATAATGCCATTCGTCGAAGACTCCCCCCTCGCCGCCGTCCTTGACGATCGAATATAACAAACGTTGACCATTCATAGACCGAATAATGCAATCGCCGGCATTGCTAAAGCATAATACCCTACAATTATGGCTAACATGCTGCTGGGGTATATGTACATGTATCTACATTTGATTGACCTTTTTGTTGAAAACCAAAAACTCCTATAGCTTCAAAAAGCAGTAGCAGTAGTCATAAGGACCAGCAAGAGTCTTGGATAATACTTACAACAATGATTTCTTTTGACTATTACTAAGATTCAAGTGATGTCGAACTGGCCAAGAGATCATAAGTAGAGGCTATTAAAAGTGATTCTACATACTTTTGAGACTTTTTACTGTGATTTTCGTCTTCCTATGGTAATCTGTAATCTTTCTAAAGACAATTCAGACATGGGAACGTAGTGTAAACCCTTTTTTTTGGCTATATATAGAGTATCAGCGTGTCTTGACACCTTTTTGGTTTTCTGACTGATTTGTTTCTTTATTTACACACTTCTTCACTTGATTTACTCTTTGTCATGCGATCAGTCCGTCGACTTTTTTGTCTTATTGATATGCCTCACGCGTGTGTGTGTTTGTGTGTGTTGTTGTGTCTACATATGATAAGGTGTCGTTTTCTTTTTTTTTTTTTTTGTTGGCTTCATCAATGTCAAGTTAACGATAAACAACAACAACAACAACGTGAAAGAGTTTTTATACATATAAGCCCCTTTAGCCCGAGACCCCATTTCGCATTAGTAGACCAAAAGGCCGACCACCCACCTGTTACTGCAGCCCCTTCGAAGTAACGACAAAAAGCTCAAGACTTTAATTGTAAATTATGTAGTAAATTAAGTTTAGTTAAGCAAATAGTAAGAAGTCAGAAGACATGCCTCATCTAAATCAACTGCGGCCACTTGTGGTTGCTCTTCTTTTTTTGTGGTTCCAGTCAAATAAAACAGCAAACAAAATGCAGCATCAGACCCGTCACGAGTCAAGAGCTGCACACAGAGTGGAGGGACTGCATCTCCTTCATTTGGTGTTCCTCGTGCTGCTGATAAGATGCACTACCACAGCTGGAATGGCTCAGCAGCCCTCGCCACGATTCTTTTATGCGGCAACCTCTTCGGCAGTCGCTGCCGCTCCCGCAGCCGGGGCCGGGGCCGAAGACCAGACCAAGGTGCGTCTTCTGCGTCAAACGGCAGGTGAAATCGAATCAAATTCAAGATTGGCCGCTAGTGTAGCTCAAGAAGAGTCCAGTTGCTGTCAGGGAGCTGCATCCGCTATGGTTGAATCTGTTACGGTGAGTAAGTTGGGGGCTGATTAGCGATAACGTGATAAGATAGCAATTAAAGAAGACCTAAACTTCTATTGGCTATAAAATGCAGTCTGAGTCATTGTGATTTCCGGTCCGGAATCCCCTCCCCGCCTCTGTTACCGACTTCGTGGCATGCATACTGATTCCTTTTGTATATTTGTACATATATTCAATAACATTTGATTGACAATTTTAGTTAGTAGCTCGGACTGTGATAAGTTTTGGAATCTGTAAGACAGTTTTTTCTTCTTCTAAAGATTCATGCTATATCATCTCTAATCTGTAGAACAGACATACAGATGGCGCCAATGTGCCCCGCCTAGACACATTTCACAGATGCATTTGGGTCAGCCTACAACACAAAAAATAACAAAAACCCCGTCACAATGAGCCCCATCATCATTAGCATCATCATCATCATCAACTACTTTGTTTGCAATGTTGATAAGCCGCCTCCATAGACAACCCCTTCACTCCCTTCACTCCTCTGCCCTTTGATTCATTATTCTCTAAATACTCTCAGCTTCTGGCAAGCAGCGGCAGCGCCTTATTCGGGCATTGATAGCAACTTGATACCAAAACTAACTGACTAACTATAGCTGACATATTGACTTGCCCCGCCTCTTTTGGGTTAGTCTTATCGCAAAGATAAACTGCAGTGCTTGCAGGTTTTCAACTAAGCGGAAGTGTTGCAGTTACCATAAACAAGTCGAAAAACATAAATGAAATAGATTTGTCATGGATCTTGTGATTTTTGTGATCTTGCCATTTCTCTTGCCTCTTATCTTATCTTTTTCTCACGCGCTGTAAAACCCGTTAAGAATATATTTACCCTTGAACTTTCCTTCATGTTTTTGTTAGATTTTTGTTTTTGTATTTTTCGCATGACAATTCGTTATGGAACAATTAACGTACGTCAACTAAATGACAACGACTTGGCTGAAAAGTTACGCTTATAAATGAGTCATGGCCTAGGCATTAAGGCCACTTCATAATGTTGACAGCGACGGGCAAATTGGTCAATTGGCGTCTATATTGAGGCTGACGCCAACAACATCGGCACCTGGCACGTGTCGCTTGTTAATAATAGTAGTAATAATGCGGATGACGCACATAATATTTGTCACTAAATTTTTGTGGCTGTTGTTATTCTCTTTTCTCTACAAATTCGTCTGTCTCTTTTGCATTCGATCGCATTATTAAGATAAATATTTTCACTAACCGTAGCTGAGCTTCTCGTTGTCACAGCTGTTTCTAAGTTGTTAACTTTATAATTTTAAAATTCCATTTTCTGTAATATTTAGTAGGTATATTTAAGTTAGTTTGCTATTTAAAGGCGCAATCATCAATCATTATTTGCTATGGATACCCTAACTGTGGATCTATTAGCTTTCACTGCACATTACTTAACTTCTTTTCAGGCCAATTTAACAATTAGTTGGTTTAAAAGTTTCTTAACACGATATTCATACATATTTTTCCTTTATTCTTCAATATTTATGTTTGCCGCGCCACAAAGTATGCTATGAATGTCTATGGAGTTGAGCTCCTCATTTCTTGTGATTCATTTGACATTTAAATGTAATAAAAGTAATGTTTCATTACTTTGAAGAGTTTCAAAACTTGATTTATACAATTATATACTTTTCAATTGCTTTAATTCAGACTTGTTCTCTCTCTCCCGTCGTTTTAAAACGTAAATCGGTAGCATTTTTGCATAGTTTTTGAACCTCAATAGAGCATCTTATTAATATTTTGGGTACTTAACGATGAACGTTGAACGACTCTACACAAAATATTAAACTCTAAAGTTAGAGTAAAGCAGCAAATTAGAAACAAAACCCGCAACTTATATTTGTTTTTTGATATTGCAGGAGTTATCATTGGAGTTTGGTAATGCAACCTATGACTATAGCGAAGTGGATGGCTCTGGCGAGTCTTCGGGAAGGGGTAAGTGGAAACGTTGTAAGTATTTGATGACCTTTCCACACAAAGATGGAACATGATTTATTGATTTTGTGTTGTATGTTTTTGTTTTCTGGTTACATAGCTGGCATTCCCATGGCTAAGGGTGCCAATTGCTCACCACAACCGACAATTGTTGAGCTGAAGCCGCCACCGGAGAGTGATTTTCATTATTCACCCGCCTGCACACGTATCAATCGTTGCAATGGCTGCTGTAGCTCTGCCCTCATCTCCTGCCAGCCGACTGAGACGGAAACCGTTGAGATGCGTGTTAGGAAAATTGGTGCCGGCATTAAACCGGGAATCATTGCAGTCTCTGTGGAGCAGCATGTCTCATGTAAATGCGATTGTCGCATCAAGGCTGAAGATTGCAATAATACGCAATTGTATCGCAAGGATTTGTGTCGCTGCGAATGCCAGAATACAGATGCCAGGGATAAATGCCTAAAGCAGACGGATCACAAATATTGGGACGATGCGAATTGTACATGCGGATGTCGATTATATCAGAGCTGCACAACTGGAACAATTTTCGATGAATCGCAATGCAAATGCACTGATGTGAGTGTCCCACAAACGAACGATGATGAAGGATTACGAAGATAATGATGATGTTGATGTTGATGTTGATGATGGTAGTGTTGCGTTAATGGAGAAAATTTGATTGTTCTGTCTGTCCTGGTGTTGGAAGTTATACACACATACATATATGTACATATATAGAATTTTGTTCTAATTGGTTGATGGTTATTTGTTATCTATCTAACGATACTTACAAAGCAAAATGTTCCTTTATCTATGTACGTAAAGAGTTTGTAGTTTAGGTTCATAAGTTTTTAATGTAAATAGCAGTTGCATGTCAAGGTATGTGTCTCAGTTTAGACTGAACGAGAGCAGGCCAAAGATTCTTTTAATCACTTTTAGGCTAATGAGTCAAATAAGTTGCAATTTGACTCAACTTACAAGTGATTGAGTCATTCGTTTGTTAGAATTTGTTTTAGACTTTACACTGTCTTTTTTGTTTTGTTTATTAGGCCAAATTACATTCTAAATGTTACCAAATCAATGTCGGTATTACTATGACGATTTGTTTTGTAAATTGCATCAATTTGTCTGCCATTATATGTATAAAAATGTCTTCACTGGTCCATTGTATATTAGATTTGATATGTCTTTTTGTTTTTTCTCCTCAACGTTTCTCTCTGTGTTTCATTTTAGATCAAAAATTTCGAGCTATATTCTTAGAAAGCAACACACATACACTAAGACACACACACACACACACACACACAAGCAAACGTCAGACATAGACAGACACACATACTTACTTATTCACTTCAATGGCGGATTGCCTTGGAAAGGGGAATGAGGGAAAGTAGATCGGTCGGCTTACGTTTATAGTTTTCTAACATTTTGTTGTTGTTGAGAGGAAAACAACAAAAACACATGTAAATTTTAAATTTAATCATTTTTGAAGGGACAACAACAAACAAAACTGTTTTTCTTTTCGTATTATGTTTGGTTTTGTGAATTGGTTTGACTTAAATTTTGTATTAAAGGCAAATGTAACTTAATTAATGTACTGCATACACACACACACACACACACAAACACATAGACACACCTAACTCGAGTCGAGGCCAAAAAACAGACACAACAATTTTTGTTGCATTGTGTGAGTATTTTTATGTGTCCTATATGAAATGTAGTTATCTAAATGTCTAAACAACTAACAATCGTTGCGTTTACTCTCTATCTATCCCTCCTTATCCATACCCTTACCTATACCCTTACCCATATCATGCCAATTGTAACTGCAGAGGGTGCTGTCCATTAAAAAACTAACTTGTATTGCTTGTTTTTGTTTATTTTCCTTTAGCCTTCGGCAACGGCAACTAGCCAATTTGTGGATCGGAAACGTTTCATTGTACAGGCTGTGCCCGTAGAGACCGATAATAGCACACTGTACAGTGTCTAGGAGAAGTAATATGGACCTAACTGTGGATTGCTAAACGCACAAAAGGATTACACTTTTGCAGGATCCATCTGCCATATCGAACTGAAAACAAAGAAACTACTAACACACACACACACACACACACACAAAGAAAGCAAAACAAAAAATCTAGAATATATTATTTATAGAAAAACAAAAATGAACACAAAAACCCAAAATGTTATATACCTATTATATATATATACTTATATACATACATATGTGTTATATGTACCCCTCCCACTCCCGCTTTCCCTTCTAGTTTGAACATTTGTGTACTCTTTCAGTATTTGAATACGTTGTTTGTTTCTTTATCATTATTTTTGTTTCTCGATCTTTTAATAATTTTAAGACATGTTTCTTCGTCGCTTCATGTTAAATTCACTTTTTAAGTTTATCCATTTTTATGTGCAAAAAAAAACAACACAAAAACAAGAAATATTCAACATTCCAAAAGAGAAGCAAAAATGATAATAGTAACCAAATGAAATGTCCTTAATGTGGCCTAATTCATGCAATTATATGTAAAGCATTTTGAAACCTATTAGAATATATATATGTATGTACCTTTTGTATGAGAAAATTCTAAAACAACTTTCGTTTGAAAAAGCTATCGGAGGATTTTGAAAGGTTTAATTTGATTTTATTTCAAATCCCCCATCCACCTCACCTTAAACAATAAACAGTTAATAACTTAAGAGATAAATAATAAAGCGATTATAACAAATCAGCATTAATATCTGTCACTCATTCCACTTGAACTTAATTTATCAAATTTATTTCCTTATCTGGAATAAACAAAAGTGTTTATATCTATCATTGGTGTCTAACAGAATTTACAAGTTGAAGAGCTTCCTTTTTATGCATTCTAGAGATTGATGGAAAATATATAGGACAAGAAGCCTCCTCTGGTCCGGAAAGTACAGTAAAACGGAAACGGAACTGAGTAAATTTCAAAATGTAATATATTAAGTACTGTTATATAACTCGGCGATCACCGATTTTGAACCGATTTTGAAGAGGGTTCACAACAAACACTTGAATAAACGAGAATAAATTGAAATGAAGCTTTAATGAGATTTTATGTTTGTTCTTGGGTTTTCAATTTGGCACTTTTGTCTCTTTAAGTTTAGTTATTCAATTGTTATTATTATCATATCAAATTATTATTATTATATTTAATGTTTCTCTTTTAACCTTGCCAGTTTGCATAAAAAGAATTTCTAAAGTTCTAGATAAAATATCATAAATTATAATCACTGAAACACTCTGCGTATACTTTATATTTGCTTAAAATTTCCCTTATTGAAATACAAGTCTTTAAATTGCGTATACGCAGTGTGCTCGAATATTTGCGGTAATAATCGGCGTTGCCAGTTAGTCAAAATTTGTTCCTCATTTAAAAACATTTGTTCGGAATAAAATAGTTTAGCTTGAAGAAGAACTGTAAAAAATCTTTCAGCTAAACTGGGAACTTGAATAACTTTTTGTTTTCCATATTTGAGGAATTTGTAAACTTAATATTTCTTTTAGGATTAACATTTCTAAGAGCATACAATTGAAATGTTTAAATAAATATACAGTATTCCGTACTGTGGGAGGGGATAAATATAGCATATAGAAATTAGCACCGATCTCAACTGTGTATTCGAGTTTGAGCAGTTGCAATCATTTTCTATATGTATGTGTTCATTTTGCTTGTTAATGTTTCCAAAATGTAATTCAGTCGCCGATTTATTTGAAAGTATGTATACATTTTCTCTACATAGCCAAGGCATATAAGTTGAACGCATACTTATGTATATATAACAGAAAATATATGACTAGATATTCATATATGTATGTATATATGTTAGTCGTAAACATTTCGCCCCACATAGATAGACTGAAAAATATGTGTATGAAATGTCTATGTAGAAAAAATTGCCTTAATTTCGGAAACGAAGGCAGAACAGGCAATGCATCGCCCACACAAGGACCCCAAAATAGAAACACACATAAAAAGGCCGAAAAAAAGAATAACATTAAAATGAAAATGAAAGAAGAACGAGAAGAAAATCCAACTAAAACTGTGCTATTTGTTTGTTCCCTGATTATACTCGAACTCGGACAATTGTTGTTGATGTTGAGAATGATGCGAATCGAAATCGAAGAGAAAAGCAACACACACACACACACACACACACACATATGTACATGTATATCCCAAAAGCTTGTTTATCTATCTAAATATATTCTGCATATACAGAATATCTATATATAGATTGTATATATGTACATCATATATCGAGCAAAGATCAGCCCTATGGGGTCTACAACAAAATTATTGTCACATTTCTCTGACATTTCAACTTTCAGTTCGACAATGGCAAAATGCAAAAACGTTGCGACAATCTGAAGACCATTTAACCGATTTAACATACTATATATGTTTATATATATAAAGGTATATACGTATGTCTCAATGCAATACGGCATAGAATAAAGAATAAAAAAACACAAAAATGTGTGTCTAAATTTAACAACAAAAAATAAAAAGAGAAAACCCAGTGCCATGAAAACTGAAAATCAAAACAAAAAGCGTTTGGAGAGAGATTATTTCAATGAATGAATAAGATATATACAGATATTCCCTACATATATTATACATCGATATAGACAAATGTAATCAGTGATATCATAGAAGGAACTCACATACTTCTATATAATTATATATGTATGCACTTTTATGTCATTTAAACAAAATGATTTTAAAACATTTTACACATATTTTTATTCCTGTTTTAGTTGAGCCTTGACTCTTTTTTTTGTAAACTTCAGTTGACCAAATAAAAGTTTGAACAGTTTAATAAGGAAAACGAGTAAGACTAAGGACCAAATCGTTAGCCATTTTTCTTATTGGAAATATAAAGAACCGCTGAAAATGTCAAACTTCAATGCAAGATACACTTTTTTGTCCTTTATAAAGAGTTCAAATCTAATTGCTTCTCCAAACATCTCTGATCATACACAATCTATGTATATTGAATCTCTCTGAATATAAATCTCATGAATGAGCTAAATTTCTAATCATAAATTATGATCCTATGAGATCTGAATTCGCTCCATTTAGGATCACATTATCTTGAAGTTTGGCATACATTTTCAAAATGATGAGCATATGGAAGACATATTATTGAGCCTTCTTTTGATCAATCATGAAAATAATCATTTGTTAATCAATCAAATGTTGGGTGGATCGTTTGTTCATAGGCCAACATTGAGTCTAATCGCAATGCTGAAGTGAGCATAAGTAATCAATATTGCTCTAGTTGTCTCAATCTTATTAGGACACATCATTTTAAGGGTTTTCAACAGTTTCCTTAAGTATTTTAATCTTGATTCTTTGTGTTTTCTGCTTTGGAACCTAAGAGAATGCCAAGTTTGCAATTCAATTGACATGGACTCAACACAACAATCGGATTTTCGTTCTGAACAATTGCAATCTTCACTTAATGCTTTCCGAATCTAGATAGATATTACATGGTCATCAAATGAAGATAATGTATCACAAATTTTGTTTGTTTGTTTGTTTTTTTGTAAGCAAAGCCCACAATTCGAAAATAGTAATCCAAATGAGATACAATTTACAAAATTTTCAGAATTTACAATACATCGACAAATTGAAGCAACCGCTGTTACTAGACTTAACACTAAGAAAACCTGTATGCCATAAATATTTGATCAAATTTAGCCCTAGAATTCAATTTGAGGCCAATTGAAAATGTGACTTTCGCATATATATTATTGGGTCTTTCAAATTGACTTAAAAGTAATATTTTTCTTGAGCTAACTATCAAAGAAAATGAATTCAAATCTCCGTTGAATGAGTTAGTTTGAATTAAAATTGAATAAAAAGTAGTTGGACCTTGTAGCATCGCAAAAAAAAAAAAACGATATAACGAACCTGAGGCAACTTACAAAATGCTTTATAGATATAGATAAGCTATGGGTGTTTTTACACCCTTGCAAAAAGGGTATATTCATTTTGGTCAGAAGTGTGCAACGCATAGAAGGAAGCATCTCCGTCTGTCCGTCTGACCGTCCGTCCGTCTGGATCAGCGCAAACTCCTACTAAACTGCTGTATATACTGCAGGAGTTGTATATCTCGGACCTCAGCCGGATCGGACCACTATATCATATAGCTTCCATAGGAACGATCGGTGGAAAAAGTGACTTTGATCAATATTTTCGTTATTTCCTATTTCTTTAGCAAACATTAGCCTTTCTAGATGAAACGTTTTTCCACTTTGATGGCTATGGGTAAGGAGAGGGTTACCAAAAAAGTTGCAAGGGTATACAAACTTCGGCACGGTCGTAGTTAGCTCCGGCCCTCTGGTTATGATATTTTTTATTAAGAGTTTGTTGCTATAACAATGTTCTAAGGAGCTACGATATAAGTATCTAGGTTCTTTTTCCTTATTTCGAAAAGGGTTCTTATATCGAGGTTCATTATGGCCATTGTATCGCAGTTTCACTGTATTTGTTTTTGCAAGCATGTTCTGTAAAACTTTGTAACCAACTTTTAATCAATGTTACTTGAGAAATTTTTGCAAACAAATGTCTCCTCTTATGCCATATCAAGACTAATGAAATAAAGATTTGAAATATAACTGAACTGGGTCGAAATGAATACTTAGAAATTGGAACTATGTTTTGCCCTTACAAGACCAAATAAAATGGAGTTTCTTCAAGGGCCTTCTTAGGTTTAATCCTTACTCTTAAAATAGAAATGTTTATATTGATTTAAAAATGATTCTAATGAAACGTTGTCATCAATAGATTGAGATCTCAATTTAGTTTAGATTCTCCAGTTGCTTAAAGATATATATTTATTAATTGTAAGACACTCATTAGATGCTCTAGTTAGACTCACATGCATATAGAATGATATGTTTCTCTACAAATAAAATGTACATATATATAGATACGTATATATAGAGAGAGAGAGGGAGAGAAAGCACAATTAAATGTATGTGAATTTTTATGCTACACGATATTTGATTCCAAAAACAAAAATCGTTTGAAAAAGCTAGCGAAATACACCAACGCACAATCTGCCCCCGATTTAGATATATGTACATACATATATACACGATATCTTTTATATGATGAGGTAACGGAGGGGGCAGCCAGAGGGGCCAGACAAGTCATGGATATGGACAGATATACATACTATACATACATCGATCTTTATACATATATATATAAAGTTGCCAACTCGGCCAGCCAATTGGAAAATGTTTTTCAACATTTTTGTTGTAGTTTTGGAATTTTCCTTTCGCCTGTGTGTGTTTCATGTGTGTGTCTGTGTGTGCGTGTTTGTGTGTGCGTTTGCTTTTTTTCAACAAGTTTATGTTTCAGCTGCAGCCCACCTGAAAATTGAAAAATTTTCTCAAATCTGTGTTGCCACCCACGCCCCCGTCACCCACTCTGCAGCCACCCACCAACAAGTCGCCCTCCCCCCCTCCTGCTCAGGCCCCCCTCCCACCATCAACTGGGCCACTTGTTGCCACATCGACACGAATATATCTAGACTATTCCCACCACAATATTCGCTCTATGCCGCATTTAGGCGAGAAAGAGCACACAGCAGAGATGTTAGAAAGAGAGGGGGGCAGAGATCGGTCTACATATTGCATATGTACACACACGCACACACACACATGCGGGAAAACATCCTACCTAGCTTTTCCGCACATCACAGAAAATTCTTTAACATAACGTGTAGCAACAGTTTGGATCATCAGTCTGTTTAGTCGAACCGCAGCATTCGCTCCTACGACGTCAGCTGCTCGGACAAATTAGTTGAGATTTTCAAATTTGTTTCTTTTGCCCTAAGTAAGTTCAACATTTTTCCAAGTGTTCAACAAGAAAAAGTATTGAAAAAAGGAAAACCACTGATAAACAGCCAACGAAAACGGAACAGTAATAATAATCTCAAAACCGAAAACCAAATCAAATCAAAATCGTCAAATAAACTGAAGCAAAAAACTATCCAAAAAAAAAAAAAAAAAAATCCTTGCTAACAAAAAGGACCAAAACACTAGTACAACAAAAAACATTTTTTTTTTTGTTATATAACCTTTTTCTGCAATTTTTTTTTCAAGTGCGAATTGTTGTATGAAATCAAGTGAAACAAAAGGGCAGAAACCCGCAAAAACCAAAAACGTTTTTTATTTTTGTTCAAGTTTCTGTACATTTTCTTTTTTTTTTTGGTTTTCATATGTATTTTTTTTTTACATTTTTTTTGTTTTTGCAATTTTAATTCTAAGACTAAATTTAAATGCCCCCGGGCAGGCTGAAAAATGAAAAGAGAAAAGAAAAATTGAAGCCAAACTACAACAACAATAAAAACAGCAATAACAACAACAAAACCAACAAAAGCAACAGCAACGACAGAAGCAGCAGCAGCAGCAGCAACTACAACAACAACAACAGCAACAGCAACAGCAACATACAGAATCAAGGAATATATATTTTAAATTGGGAGCTCACACTCACACACACACCCATACCAAGAGATCGAGAGATCGAGAAAGGGAGAGAGAGAAAGAGAGAGTGTGTGTTATATGATCTGAGAAAATTTCGAAATTTTTCTTCTTATTTTTTTTCCGTTTTGGTATTTTTTTTTTTTTTTTTTCAATTTTTAAAAATAATCTCACCAAGTGTATGTATGAGTGTGTGTGTGTGCGTGTGTGTGTGTGTGTGTGTATGTTTACCTTGGCCAAAACTCTTAGCATATATCAGACGCCAAAATACGCCCACCCAACTATATAGAAATCAAGTAACGAGAGTAGAAACAGTTTTCAGTTCAAACAGAACCAATTTCGGAATGCTGGACATTTTTGGCAATTCTTAAAATAGATATACCATACCTCTCCCCTTGTATGTATATATACACGGCGGATCCATGATATATAGAACAATTGTAAAACACTTTAGAGGGAAATGCTAGAAGAAGAAATTGCAAATGGGAAAGCAACTATGATAGATCTATGGGAATGGGGAGCATGGAAATGGCCAGGTACTACCAGGTAGAACGAGAAGATTCCTTAAACAAATTAATGAACGAAAGTTTCAAAATAAGCTCAAATAAATGGGAAAAAAAACAACAAATTTAAAGGGAAATTCGCTTAAAAAATTAGCAAGCAAAAAAGATATACGTATATATTTTTACATTGAGAAATTATTAAAAAGACAAAAGATCAAAAATGTGTTTTTTTTTATGATAAATGAACAGAGAGATGGAGAGAGAGAGAGAGGGGGGGGATATAATATAGATATGGAGAATATCGATAGGATATATATTCACATAAATAGTTGATCGGAAAAATAAGGAATGGGCAAAGTAAAAGACAAATAGAAAAAACGGAAGGAATTTTTGAAAATTCTTTTTAATTTTTGAATATTCCTATATCTAATATATATGTATATATAGTTCATGAATTAATTACCAAGGTAAATAAAACAGATTGAAAGACTACGACAGATTTTAAAGATTTTTGTTGTTGTTGTTTTTCAATTGAAAAAGCTCTAGAAGAGCTTTCACACAGAGAAATTTAATACCGTTCAAGCGGCTATTTTTAAAAGAAAAGTCTCTAGAAGAAAAGGATGGATATTGTAGGCATATATAGATATCTCTTTTGCTCTCACTTTCTCTCTCTCTCTCTCTCTTGCTCACTTGATCATGCTATACACACACACACACACAGAGAGAACACAATTAAATAATTCTTTTTTGGGGCCACAAAAAGTTTTAAGTTAGACAACAAAAATTATGATGTGAGGGACAACATTGTTGCCGGCTGGTCCTATATGTATATACATGGACATCGAAACTTATATATAAATATATGTAGATACATACATACATGTGTGTGTGTGTGTGTGTGTGTTATGTGAATCTCTTATGACAGCCATAGCATATATAGAAATTTACTAAATATAGATCAAGGCGAAAAACAACTTTGTATACTCTATATACATATATATTCAGTATTCTGATTTGTTGGTTGTTGTCGTTGTTGTTGTATTTGGGGGCTCTTCTATTACTTTTGATTTTGGTTCGGACTTGCATATATAGTGTGCATATAGTATAATACTCATTGTTTGTTTTGTTTCTCTATCTCCCTCTCTCTTACACACACTCTGTTTCTGCATTTTCTTTTTAGGTTTTTTCAATCCTAAACCGTAACCATGTCCGATGATGAAGAGTACACGTAAGTAATTTGACAACCATGCAAAAAGCAAACAGTAAACAATTAAGCAGAAGAAGATGATAAGGATGATAAGCAAACAACAATTAAGGACGTATCAGAAATCACTCAAGGCCATTGAGTTGAGATGTTGTCTCAAGCTATCAACAAGAATATTGAAATATTATACATTTAATTAGATAATTTACATTACGTATGATGTATGTATGTATGTATTTATAGTAGTAGTAGTAGGTATCAATGCAGCTAACGGGAATGTTAATATGAAACTATTTACATTTCCTTACAACAGTTTTAGACATCCTTCCTGCAAATCTGTCTGCGTTCTCCTGAGATTTGTCTGATTTCACGAGCGATTCGTAAACTTTTCTTATCCAAAATTTCAAGTCCGAGCCATAGGTGACTTTCCCGTTAGTTGCAAGAGTCTTTCTGGCTTACACAGTGAGAAAAACTCAAGCCACTTCGGCTAGCCGAAGCATAAGAATTGATTTGTCTTACTTAGAACTTACATAAAATTGTATAGCAAATGATTTTCTATTACTTGATTTATACTAAACAATATTCATGAAAAACCCTCGACATCTGTTTGATCTGTGCTCCTTTTCCTCTTTTCTTTTGTTGTTGTCTCTTTTGACATCAATTTCTATTTTCATTTATGGATCAACCACAACCACCACCCACCACCCACCTCCCACCTCACTTTGCACCACCGAAATGAAATGGAATATCCTGAAATGACAAACCATTTCCCTCCACCAACCCCTCAAAACATTACTTCGTCAATATGTTTTTGCTAACGTTTTGTTGTCTCTTTCACCATATACAACGACACCTGACAACGAACAACGAACAACAACAACAACAATTGCACTTTGTGTGAATTTTGATTTTGCACCACACCCAAAAAACAAACAAAAAAAAAACCAAAACCAAAACCAAACACAAATTTCCTTTTAATTACGATCACGTCAGCAGCTCCGAGGAGGAGGAGGTTGTCGAGGAGACCAGAGAGGAGACGTAAGTAGCAAAAGCAACAACAACAACAACAGCAACAACAAATCCCTTATTTTGTTGTTGTTGTACATATGCCAAATTTCTTTCTTTTGTTTTGTTTTTGTCTTTAGCGTATATGTATTTTATTTGTATTTGTTGTATTATTATTATTTTTTGTCCAATTTTTTATTTTAATTGTAATTTTTTTTTGTCTCTCTGTCTGTTTGTGTGTGTTGTCAATGTTTGCAAATGCAAAAAACAAAAAACAAAATTTATATATATTGTGAAAATTTAATTTATGTATCCCCCCCCCCACCCTCTCTCTCTATGTACCCCCCAACCAACCAATTACCAATTTGTTGTTTTTTTCTCTGTTTTGTGCGTGTCCTTTTTTTTGACTGTAAATAGTTTGTTTATGTACATATATTTTATATATTTTTTCCTTTGATTTGTTTAAGTTTCCTTTGCATTTTTTTTGTTTGTTGTCTATTTGTTATTTTATTTATTTATTTATTTTTTTTGTTTGTTTTGTTTTCAATGTGTTGTTGTGTGTGTCACAAAGAAAAAGAACAAAAAAATAGTTAAGAGAAATCCGTATTTACCCACCACCCCCCGCCCTGCCCTGCCACGTCTTCTTCCTACCACAAAAGTTTACTAACCAAGCAAAAACATTTCGAGCTGCTTCAAAATCAAAATGAAATCCAGAAATCTACACATTGGCAATATCTTTATATATATCTCTCGATCTATTTGTATATAAAAGCTGTCCCCACCCCCCCCCCCACAAATATCCCCCTCCCTGTCTCTGTATCACTTTGTCTTCTCTGTCTCTCTCTTTCGCTGTATTTGTCTTTGTCTATTAGCTGTAATTATCTGTTATTATATATAAATATCACGTATACGTATAACATGGAATGAAAAATCTTCAATTGGTTAGCAATTTTTCCCAATTCGATTCACTTTTTAGATTTTCCTTTTGAAAATTGCTTTATTTCATATCACCTTTTCGTTGCATATGGCTTTATGACTTTCATTTCCTGATCTTTCATTCCATTCTTATACAAAATGTGTGTGTACCGCCTTTCCCCTATCCCCCTCCCACAAAAATTTTCGTAATTTTCGCCTATTGCTGGCCTGGCTTTATTGTTCATCATGTGAATCTATATATATATATTCTTATTTTGAAATTTTATACAAAGAAAAATGTGTTTTCGTTTTTCCTTTTTGTTAAATCATCAATGTTTTTCTCTCTTTCTCTCTTTCTTTTTCTTCCCCAACGATTTTTCTCATTTACAGGAAGTAAGTAAATTGTGTTCACCAAATAAAAAAAAAAATAATAATAATACAAATAAATTCAAAAAAAAAAAAAAGAAAACAAAGAGAGGGAATTCGCTAGAAGTTTGTTCAAAAATCATAAATCGAAACAATAAGCACATGGGGGGATACCGAATGTTTTCCGAATCCGACCCCCTCTTTCCCGCCAAACCCCCCCCCCCCCCCCAAAAAAAAACGAAGATACGGAATGTATATGAATGTCTTGATTTTTCTTCCTTTTGGTTAATTATTTTTTTCCAATTTACCAATTTTCGTATGCGCTCGATTTGCCAATTTGTCCTACAGTTCGTTTTGCTTGGAATTTAGTTACAAAAACAAAACCTTGATTAAACCATAAAAAAAAACAAACAATTTGTATACTTTTTGGAACGACAACAACAACAACAACAATCAGCGAAAACATCAACAAAAAAACAAAAAGAAAACAACAACAACAAATCAAAAACAACAAATACGTACTTTACCATAAAATTTATTGTTATTTTTTCTCTCTCTTTCTCTCTCTCTCTCTCTCTTTCATTTTGCAAATAATGGTTTACCTATATTTTTTGTTTTTTTTTCTACAAAAAAAAAAAAAAAAAAAAAAAAAAACTCTCATCGTGGCTCTAAAAAAAAAAATATTAACGCAAACAATTTTTGAAAAATATACAACATACATTAAAAAAACAACAACAAATACTTTTATGTATATATAATAATATGTATGTGTAAATGAAATCAATCGATCAATCAATCAATCAATCACCAACTCCATGTTTGTTGCCACCTCAAAAAATGCCTCACGTTATAGAAAACCACCTCAGACACCAGCCGAGTAAGTCAATGTACAAAACCAAACAACAACAACAACAAACCATAAAACAACAACCAATTAGAAAACTCAAAAGAATGCTAACCCCAAGAAATAAAAGAAAAAAAAATAAACATTAAAAAATTAGCAATTTTTAACCAACTTAGAATGTTAAAAAACAAACACACAAAAAAAAATAATAATTATTCTTATGTAAATGTATGTATTGTATGTATTTAGCCTCATTGTGTAGTCTAAACCCCCCTACCCCGAACCCCCTCAAAAAAGAACTCACCACAACTCACCATAATTCACCATGAAAACTCCCTGTTTTGCTGTACACTCTAAAAATCAAAACAAATATAATAATGATCTATAATATAATGACTCTTTTTAACTAGAATGTAGTCTAAACCAAAAGCAAAATATTAAATTTCTTTCTTTCGTATTTTTTTTTTTTGTAGAACAGAGTTGATCTAATGCTTTTCATCATTTCGATAATTGTTAATAATTTTGTAGTAATATTAAGTAGTGTGTAATAATATTATTAATCGATTAATTGGCATGATGCGAGGCGAGACGTGAGATATTAAAATGATTGTTTGTTTTGTCTTCCGGCATGCAGAGGTGAGGGCGATCCAGAGTTCATCAAGCGTCAGGACCAGAAGCGTTCCGATCTCGATGAACAGCTGAAGGAATATATCAGCGAATGGCGCAAACAGAGATCCAAGGAGGAGGATGAGTTGAAGAAACTGAAGGAGAAGCAGGCCAAGCGCAAGGTGACCCGTGCCGAGGAGGAGCAAAAGATGGCCCAACGCAAGAAGGAGGAGGAGGAGCGTCGCGTTCGCGAGGCTGAGGAGAAGAAGCAGCGCGAGATCGAAGAGAAGCGCATGCGTCTCGAGGAGGCCGAGAAGAAGCGTCAAGCCATGTTGCAGGCCATGAAGGACAAGGACAAGAAGGGACCCAACTTCACCATTGCCAAGAAGGAGGCAGGCGTGGTAATTATATGAGATTCCAAAAATGCTGCCTACTGATACGCCCCCCAAAACCACCATTTCCTCCTTTTCTTTTTTTTTCATTTTTTTGATTATTATCGTTTTCGTTTCCTTTATTGTCATGAATTTTTGTTTTTGGGTTCTCTCATCATACACACACACACACACACACACACAAACAACATCAATCCAAACATTTTTCGTTGGTTTCGATATCTACATTTTTTGTTTTGTTTTTTTTTTTGTTTTCAATCCATACTTTATTCATGGCTTATATAATTTTAATTCATTTTACATCTCACCACACACACACACATACGCCTACCTATACAACTACAAATACATACAAAAACACAAAACACGCACACGAATTCTGAAACAAAAACAAAACATTTTCTGTTTCTCTTTTTATTTTCTCTCTCTCTTGCACAATAAACGTACCTGAAAACGAATACCAATCCGAACGCACACCCGAACACCAACACCAACACCAACACACACACACACACACATGTTTAACTGTTTCATGCGATCACTATGTTACTTTCTCTCTCTCTCTCTCTCTTGTGTGCATCTTGTCTATTTTTTATTCTCTCACTTTTTGTGTGTGTCTCTTGTTGTAACTGTACTTGTGCCTTCCTACATTACGTATACGTAACCTGCCAAAAACCGAAAACAAAAAAAACACAATGAACTGTGTCCCGAAAACAAAAACAAAACCAAAACAAAAAAAAAACGCATGCACATATTAGTTGGGACTCTCGTCCGCCGCCATGGAACGTAACAAGACTAAGGAACAACTGGAGGAGGAGAAGAAAATCTCGCTATCGTTCCGCATTAAGCCATTGGCCATCGAGGGCTTAGGCGAGTCCAAGCTGCGTGAGAAGGCCCAGGAATTGTGGGAGCTCATTGTCAAATTGGAAACTGAAAAGTATGACTTGGAAGAAAGGCAGAAACGTCAGGATTACGATGTAAGTAGCCCACCAAACGCAACCCACTAACGACATGCTAATGCTAAATCTTCAACCGATTCCAGTTGAAAGAGTTGAAGGAAAGACAGAAGCAACAGCTCAGGCACAAAGCCTTGAAGAAAGGTCTAGACCCCGAAGCTTTGACTGGCAAATACCCGGTAAGTCTAAAACTTGTAGTCCCACTTCTATTGCTAATAATCTCCATCTCTCCATCTCTTTAGCCCAAGATTCAAGTCGCCTCCAAATATGAGCGACGTGTGGATACACGCTCATATGATGACAAGAAGAAACTCTTCGAGGGTGTAAGTATTTCGTTTATTGATAGTATTCGCTCTCTCTTTTTTGTTGGCCATATTTTGGGCAATGTTTAAAATATTGAAATATATAATCTGTAGGGTTATAATACGGTCTATGCGGAAAACTTAGAAAAAACCTGGCAAGAAAGACAGGAAAGATTTACTCAGCGCTCAAAATGTAAGCGCCTAATGGGAAAAACCGAATATGTCTACTACTCTTCTTTGTTGTTTTCTATGCTGTCTTTCTCTGTGCTATTTGTTCATTGTATTCAGTTCAGATTCATACCGATTATGGTTCCGAATTAGAGTCCATATATGTATAGAGGAAAAAAAACGTTTGGGTCAATTAATTGATTGTCATTTTTTTATGTTTACTATTATATTTTTGATTATTATTTAGATTAGTTTAACTTTTGAGGCCATAGAAAATCATTCTAACCTTAATTTATCTTTTTCTTTGTTTTTTATTTTCTTTTTGGTTTCTTCTCTTTCTATGTTAACTTTTTCTGTTTTCAATGTCAACCTAAATTGTTGTGTGTTCAATGTTTCATAATAACATTGCACTTGCGCCACTTACACACATACACATCCATGCCCCCCCCCACACACACACACACACACACACACAAAACGCCCACCCACCTGACTAACAGGGCTGGGATGAAATCTCCAAGGACTCCAGCGAGAAGATCTGGAATGAGAAGAAGGAACAATACACCGGCCGTCAAAAATGTATGTAGACTTTAATAACAACAAGAAAAAACTCAAGTTAAACTAGAAAAAAGACATAAAAAAAGCAAAACAGTCATCAAAAACAAAAAACAAAAAACGAAAAACGAAAAAACTTGAAATTTTGTTCATTGTCGTTGTCGTCGTCTTCGTCATTGTCTCGTGATTTTCTAATATCAATTCTAAAATGAATCTGATTATATGGATGTATATGTGGTGATTGATATATCTATTTCTCTATTTCCATAGCCAAACTGCCAAAATGGTTCGGCGAACGACCAGGCAAGAAGGCCGGTGAGCCCGAGACACCTGAGGGTGAGGAGGATGCCAAGGCCGATGAGGATATCGTTGAAGACGATGAGGAGGTCGAGGAGGAGGTTGTCGAGGAAGAGGATGAGGAGGCTGAGGAGGATGAGGAGGAAGAGGAGGAAGAGGAAGAAGAGGAGGAAGAGGAGGAGGAAGAAGAGGAGGAGGAAGAAGAAGAGGAGGAGGAAGAAGAATAAATGAATTAAATATGTTTTTTTCGTAATATCAAAAACCAAAAATACCAAAAAACAACAAAAAAAAAAAAAAAATTAAACCAAAACAAAGCCAAAACAAGCAATTTTAATAAAAGTAAAAGAATGAACTAAATAGTTATTATATTAGCTATTATTCAAAAGAAACAAACAAACAAACCAACACAGACACAACATCCACTAAGAAGATGAGTTAAACAACATCTAAAAAAATAAGAAAACAAATCTTCTTATTTCTGTTTAGTTTTCGTTTTTGACTTTTGATTGACCGGGAAATGTACAATTTCTTTCTAGAGAGAAAAAGAAAAGATGAAAAATAAACAAAGAAAAACAAAAAAAACCTAAAAAAAAAAAAAAATGAAATGAACTTCAGATATGAAAGAGCATACCCAAAATGATTAAACGAGTCTTTGGGATCTGTTCAGGGGCGAACTTGAGGCCCTGGTCGGAGAGCATATGAAGTATCACATGTGCTCGGCTTGGCCTCTTTGCAGTGGGTAAAGAGAGGCCAAAAAGGATCCATAGTGCAAGGAACTGCGTGCTCTCTGATGGAACGAGGGACAGAAGATGGAATTAAAGAGAAGCAAAGCCGAGGAAAGTTCTGAACGCCAGAGCTGCCAGTGTCGAAAGTCCATCTGTTTTATGGGGTGTGTCAAAGGTCTAAAAGATCTGTGTTCTGCTTTGGCTATTCCCTAGTGATCACATAGACCAATCCTTCGCCATATTTATAGTCGATTGCAAAGTGAATGAGTCAAATAGGAACTTGTTGAACTGGTTCAATCACTCACTGAAGGTTCATTACTACCACTTGAGTCCTTTATTGAACCTGAAAGCGCCACAAGAACTTGCTTCAACTAAGAATGCAGACATCTTCTAAGGAATGGACTCACCTTTATCCTTCAGGACCCAAAAGAGATATTCACTTACTGTAGGCGTATATGTTGAGTGCTTTAAATCACTTTCATTCATTCATTGCTTTAAGTTACTCTCTGCCCAGAGAATGTAGCCACCAGTAAAGGCAGCAACGGCCCACACGGCGTATACGTGATGCCATTACGTATACAACAATCTAGGCGATTCGCTTACTTGTTGATCCAATGATTTTGATTCTCTTTTTGGTATTCATTTTTTGCACTTTATTTTTGTCATCGAAATTGTGTCTTTAATATTTATATATGTATAATGTACATATATATATATATATAATTGTTTTTTCTTTTAAGATTTCGTTTAATACATTGTAAAATTATGTTTGTGTTTCATTTATCTATATATTATGTATATGAATGTAGGTTTTCTTCTTTTCGTCTCCTTTTTTTGTTGCAGCGTACAGTTGAAAATCAAATAACAAAAAGAAACTAAATTCATTCAAGTGAGAGTTGGTTAGATTATTTCTATACATACATACATATATATACATATATGTATAGAGTTATATAGTTGTTATTTTTGTTATTTGGTTGTATTTTTACGTCTGATTGTCTGTCAGCTGCAATTATGCATAAGTAAATCAAACATCAAATATACATTCAGATGGGATTGAACTACTCACATATATGTATATATACATACACATATATGTTTATTTTATTTAGCAGCAATTTATTTTATATGCGGATTAGTTTAATTAACATCCCAACATTTATTCCATTTATCATTTTGAAGCATTTCATTTGCGTTTTATTTATTGTCAGCAATTTAAAAACATTTTTTTCTTCTTGAGTGCAAGTCCAATGCTATCTAAGTAGCAAGTAAGTACCATACCATACACACACACACACACAAACGCATGCACACACACACACACACACACACATATACACTCAGTGCCGGACGGACAGCTTACTTAACTTTGCCCTTTTGATTCGTAAAAATAGTTCAACTAAAATCTAAAAAACCATTCTACAAATTTAGTCTTAAATCCTTGACGCTTTTTTCGTGATCCTTTCCCCTTTTTTTTTTTTGCTATAATCTTGTTTTTTTTTTGTTTTTATATATGTCACACATAATCCGTTTAAAATCTATTACAACTTTTTCAATTTACATTTAGACATTTATATAGAGATTAAAATTAATTTTTACATTCAGTCAATTTATTGCAACAAAAAACAGTTTCCATTCATTTTCAATTTGAAGCTACTACGGTTTTTGTTTTTCTTTTCTCTAATTTATTTATATATGTATAATATATATATTTATGTATTTATATTTAAAAGCTCTCATATATTCATTTAATGTTACCCATAAAAGCTAGGAAAAACAAAAAAAAATGGGGGGGAAACAGGGAAAGTTTAAAAAATTCACCTTAAGAAGAGATTCACAACAAAATTTCCAAAATGCATGGAAAAATTAAAAGGAAAAACAAAAGGAATTAGAAATCTACAGCCCAATGGGGTCAGCTAACAAATTAACTAAATTTAGTTTACATATTTATATGTATGTATATATATGTATATTGTTAGAGAATTCTCCATTCTCAGTTTGTGTTTCTTAGTTTTTGGTGGTCTTTCGCAACTTTACTCATCATTATTATTATTATTATTATTCTTTATTGTGGGACACGACACACAATGTGAACAGACAAATATATATATGAATACATGTATATGTATGTAACTATCTCTGATCTTTATCTAACTAATCTGTTCAGAACCCATTCATACACATGTGTAAAAAAGGGGGGATAGGGGATTGGATTAATACAATGAAATATATATATATAAATTTATATTTTTTGTATGTATTTTCTATGCTTGTTGTTGTTGTTGTTTGCATGATGTTCACGTCGTTTGCATTGTCTTCCCTGTGTTCTTTATCGTTTGGGTCTCCTTTCCTGTTTCTGTGTCTACTAATTCAAGGCTTGCCACGTGGCAGTCTTATGGGTATATGCGGATATCATGTATCCACCAGTGGGCCAATATCCTGATTTGTGCTCTTCTCCAGCAATGGCGGCGGCATTTGTTTTATCGTTATGACATCCTTTGCATTTGGTTGCAACAGCTGCAATGACTCTAGCCGCAATTTACGTTCTCTCTCCCTTTCCCGTTCCCGTTCCCTCTCTTGTTCTTCTTCCCTTTCATGTTCGCTTTCATGTTCATGTTGTAGCTGCTGCTGTTGCGGATGTGGTTGTTGTTGTTGTTGTTGCTCCTCTGGTATCATTTTGTTAATATTATATATGTTATTATTTGTGTTGTCTTCATTCGATTTGATATCCATTTGCAGCACTTTCTTGGCCTTACTTTCCCACAACATGCGATTGGCTTTTAGCTAAAATATTCAAAAATTTAATATTACTTTTGATTAATTCTGACCAATCACATATAGAAATGATTGCTCAATCAGTTATTATTAAGTTTGTTATTCGTTTGTTGTTGTTGTTGCTGTTGTTGCTGCTGGTTTTCCCCTTCATTAGCATAGTTAGAATGAGAGAAATAAATAATTGCTATCACAAGGGGCAAATGACAACCAGAAGAAATAAATATTAAACTGAATGGGGAATTACATCCAAAATCTGTAAATAATGAATTCTTGATATCACAAATCCAAAAAAGAATAAACAAAATGGGTAAAACTTCTTCCAATATTTGGGGGAACTACGACAAAACGATTAATAGTCTAAATTCCTTTTCGAACTGAAGTTATATGGACAAGAATCCAATTTGAATTCGACCATGATGACATTCCCACATATAAAAGATCTAATTTAATGTTGTTATCATAAACTTGTATTCTTGGATTTCCCCTCAAAGACCTTGTAATTCATTAGAATGTTCTTAAGGAATTCAAGAGTCTCTTTCATCAAATCTTTAATAAACTATTCAAAAAGTTCAAATATTGCTAATTTTCCTAATTTCACGCCAACCAAATCCAATTGCAAATCATTAAAAATTCATAAACATTTTGCTGTCATTTTGTAAGTTTTGACACTTGAAAGTAGTAGGAGGAATATAATAAATCAATGTCATATGAACAAAATGGTAAACAATAATGTATCTAGGGCATAAGCACCGAACTGTGAATACCCTGTGCTAGAGTTTTTCTTGGTTTTCCTTCGTTTGTTCTTCATGTTATTGTTTGGATTCTCTCAACTATTTGTTCAATTGATTGAATTTCAATTAATTTCTTGTTTTCATTTTATTGGTAGAGTGTCTTTTTTGTCCTTTTGTCATCTCTCTGAGTCTGTGTCCTTTAATCCATTTTTATTTATTTTATATTTTAACTTTTTTTGTGCGTAAAGTTAATACACAGGGTGCAATTTGCTGGCGGATTGATGAATATTATAAATGCGAAATGAGAAAAAATTGCGAAAAATGTCAATTAATTAAAATATTTGCCATTAACATAAATTAAGGCTTTTTAATGAAATTGGCGTCCTTCCAATTGATATTAATGGTGCTTGACAGCATATCAGATGCCAGATGAGGATGTCGCCGGATGGTAATATGGCTACAGAAACTTCAATCAATCTGCCAGTTGCAGGTGCAGCAGCAGCAGCAGCAGCAGACGCAGACGCATGTTGAAGGTTGCCAAAACCCCATCTCGTCTGGAGAGGAGGAGCAAGCGATGCCTGGGAGCCAAGTCTGCGGGCTATTAGCAGTTAACTTTCCCCCTTAACTACCTTTACCATTCTTCATGTAGTTGTATGTACGGTGGTACATAGGTATAAATTGTCAATTGTGGCTGAAAACCCACACACACACACACACACATAGCCTCTGCTCTTTCGTTCGTTCGTTCAGAATTTCGCAATTTCAACTGTCAAACAGAGAAATCGCAATTGCGGCAATTGGCAGAGGCAAAAATTCCAACCATAAATAAAACATTTGAAAGTCAAAGTTAAACTGAAATGGAATCGAAAAATGCCTATTTTGTCTACACTATCTCTATCTCTGTCTCTGTCTTTCACTCCCACCTACCCCTGCCCTGTGCCTTGGTCTCTTCTACTTAATTTATGAACAGTTCTCGAGTTGCAAGCGCAAATATATAACTCATCCGCACTGAACTCAACTTGACTCGACTCAAAGACTCAACGACTCGACAACTCGTTTTCCTTCTCGAGTCTAATTAATTAACAGCTAATTTAATGCGCCGTTGGAGCAGCTGGCCGGGACACTCACACACACACACACGAGAATGTGGATGCACAAGCAGCCCTTAAAAGAATGCCAGAAAAAGAACGAACAAACGAAAAAAGAAGAAAAAAACGAGGTGCCCGGTCGGATAGATGGTAAAAACGGAAACGTGGCAACATAAATGAAAGAGAGAAATCTTAGCGACTGAAAGTTAGGTCATATTAACCATTTTTGCATAGAGCTTGAGGCAATTATAAATTTAAACAGTCATTCAAATAACGCAAAAGAAACTATATTAACAGAATCTACAACTATTTTTCGTCTCGAATTGTTAATACTCATGGTAAGTAATTATGTGCATACTTTTGGGCGGTATTTCTGAGATATCGCTTTTTATCAACACTCTGACGGAATAGTGGAGCATTTAGCTATGTGTTTATCCCCTGAAATATGCAGTAGTCTGCGACGTGGGCCGCTTGTGAAAGACTTTCCCCCAAAGTTCTTCATAGTTTTCAAAAAGCAACATTTTGCGACTTCTTTAGGGAACAAATTGAGCCCAATTCAATTAGGATTGAATAGTTATTTTATTCTCGTTTGAATTTCATGTATTTTGTGTGTGTTGGTTTCTTAGGTGACCTATGTAAAGAATTGGAGCAAACAAACGAAACCTGTTAACATTTTGTCTTTTATTCCTAGCTATTGTATATTTCAAGGTCTTCTTTTTCATATTCAAGTTTACCTGTTTATGCCCAAGAGAGTAACAAACCATTTGGCTTCCTTACCCAACGTCATCATCAGCTTCATTCTTATCGATATGACCAGGCTGGGTCGTACCTACTACAAACATATGGCAGCTCTTTCTCTCTCTCTCTCTCTCTCTCTCTCTCTGGAGGGAGTAATACCAACAACAAAAACAGCATCAAACAACAACAATACTAAAAGTAGCTGCAAGTCAAAGAAAGTAGAGCGAGCAAAAAACAAAAAAACCAAAAAAAAAAAAAGGGAGGCTAAAAAAATATTGCAAGGGTGCAAAACGAAAAAGGCAAAGTGCAAAAAACAAACAAACACAAATCGTAGTACACACATACATAAACAGGAAGAGATATGACAAATGGAAGCTGGAACAGGAACAGGAGGAGGTGGAGGTGGATGAGTACGGAAAATATGCTAGGATAACAAACCGATGAATGAAACTTGAGTGCTCGCGCTCGTGGGAGTTGGGGAAAGGTTGGAAGTTGTTTGGTTCGTTATCATGACAACAAAGTCCCAATGTTTCGTGCGAGTCGGCATGTATATGTATATCCTGCCTATCTAAACCATTTACGGATTGTGTTTGCTGCACCTTACCTTTGACGTATTATCCTCCACCCAAGCATCTGGCTTACCGTAGTCCGGCGGATTCGCATACGGATCGTAGCCCAATACAGACAACATGGGCGCTATATCGGCCATATCTCGTACAACATCTCCAGGTATCTGGCCGACCCATTTGGACAAAGCTTCCAGATTAACTGGCTTAATCACCTGATCCGACGAACGTTCCACTCTAAAAAAGTATAACAAAATGTTGAAATTCAACAAATTCTATTTATATTTTCAAGACTAACTTACTTTGATAATGGCACACCGTTCGGTTTGTTGATAAACTCTTCATGATGTAATACCGCATCATTCCATGGCACGTCCAGAAATTTCAATATTTTACGCATCCATTCCTCCGGATGCAAAACGAGCTGCTCATAGTAAACCTGCATAACAATGAAACAAACAAAGCAAATGAAAGATACTTGTCATACACACATTCAAAGCAAATGCTACAAAAGCCGCTCGTTCTATTGTAAAAGAAAAAACACGGTGAGGCACACACACACACACACACACACTCAAAATATACCCTATCGAGATGTCCACTGACAGTAGTCCGAACTGAAAACCCCATTAGAGGAGTACTCTGCTACTCTGTTTTAAGATCATCTACACTTAGGGATAATAAATGGGTAATATGTGCTCCCAAAAGTATGCTATGGCCATCAGACGACCAATTATTACTTTATCATATGGCCTTATGCGTCGCCTTTCATTGATTCTGAGGGGAGGGGGCAAGGGACTTACCATCATACAACGGTCCTTGCCAATATCACGGCACTGTTCGTGCATCACCTCAATGGCATGATTCCACTTCTGCATACACTGACGGTAACTGGTTAAATCGAAGCCGGTGATTGTCACCCTGCGAGAAATAATCGAATGAACTGTCGCCCTGCCATCGCGCACCATGAATAGAAATTTTGCCTGTAACATAGAGACCAACCCGGTCATATGTATATATACATATATATGTATGTGTAACAGAGACAGAGTACATATGTAGTTTGTGTATACTTACATTGGGAAATAGCTCGATTACATAGGAGCCCATTTTCAGCGTCAACGGATCCTTGTTACACAAGCGCGGCGCCGGCTCACCATGTTTCGCAATGATTTCCAAGCAAAATTGTGCAATGGCACTGTTCATGACCTCTTTGGTAATCCCGGCCTCCTGCAGGCGAAGTGACTCCTTTTCGGACTTTAGCCAATGTGAACGGAGTTGTAGAATGCGCGGAATGACGCGAGTCTCCTGCCCGCAGCTGTGCAAAAGAAACCAAACAGAGGAGAACACGATGATGACGATGGTGCTGATGATGAAACACACAAGTACAACTAGAGACTGAGTATCTATATGGGTATTTCACGTTTCTATGCTGGCGTTTTATGTATCAACAGTGAACGAACTTTCGGTTTATGATATCGAACATGAACAGGAGCAGGAGCAGGAGCAGGAGCAGTAGCCAGCGGGATAATCTATGTACATACATACTTATATCCAAATTAAGTTGCACTGATGATGCCTGTTGCAGCATTTTGTTCACTTTTCTGATTTTCTAATGCAATGACAAAATGAATGCGAGGAGTAAGCAAGCCACCCATCCCTCCCTCTAGCCTTTGGCGGAAAACTCACTCAACTCAATGGTTAGAATGCCTGTAATCAAACTCGGTTTGCCAAAATTGATTACTGATTGTACAATTACCATAAATAAAATCTCGCCCTTTTCCCTCCCTACACCGTTTTCCATGTGCTTGTATGTCTTCCCTCTGTGTGGGTGTGTTTGTGTGTGTGTGTGCGTATCTAATCAATTATGAAAATTTCGATGCGAGTCATTCACGTCTGTGGCAGAAATAGAATCATTATATTTCTCATTGACTTTAGCCAAATGTAATTGGTGAATTCAAACCAAATATCAAATAGAATTTCCTCATTTTTTCTCGAAAATTAACATAATTGTTGACCTCAAACAATTATAATTTTCACTACAGATACTTAAATATCTAATTAAACAGTCAATTATTGAACATTTTTTGATTTTTCCTAAAAGTAGGCAACAAATAGGTGACATATTGGCTGCAAGTCAATGAAAGTTGTTCAATTGATAAACGAAGTAAATAAAATGGAGTACATTAACTTTCTGAACGCTAGAGATATCTTTAAATAGCTCAAAGAAAAAAAGATGATCGTCTTTTGCTTTATCAAAACTTAGTTTGACTTTGTTTTTAATAAAACTAATAAACTAATTAGTTTTCGCTTCGTTTGCCCTATTCAAATGCATATTTTTGCCAATTTATAGTTTGCATTTATTCATTTTGACTAAAGCTTTTTCATTTTAAATGGAATTGGCCTAAATAATTCCATTTATAATTCACACCTCAGCTGAGAAAACTTCTGGCATTTCTTTCAGCTGGCAAAGAGGAAGAACCACATTGTAGAAACCAACACACGAGGAGGAGGAACCTGTTCGACCTTGTCATGCTAATTTCTTGGGTCTTGGGGCCACAAGTTGAAAGTTACATTAAGCCGGACCGCCCCCAACCACCCACCTTGTGCTCCGTTATCTTTGCTTGACTACCCCCTGCACACTGTACAAATACTCCACTCCCTAAATGAGAACAACAAAATCATTTAATATTAGGAATATTTTGGAATTATTTCCAAGAGATCTACAAATAGTTAGTAAAAATCTATGAACGTTCTACAAACTCAAGGGTATCAAATGGGCGTGGCCTTTTGCGAGTTTTGTCTTTTGGCGACGTAACGGAAGTAAGTTTTTTCTCCTCTCTCTCTCTCTCTTTCTCTTCTTTTTTTTAAATAGCGGAAATTACGCTGTGCAGTCATCAGAAAAAGAGCGAGCGTGACTGCTGCTGCCATCAACAGTAAAAAAACAAAAAAAACAACAACAAATTGTTAACACAATCATAGCAACGTCTCCTCCTCCTCATCCTCCTCCGTCTCCGGCTCCGGCTCGACCATCTGCTCCTCCTGCTTACCATTTAGCCACCATATCATCGTGATGGTGGTGGTGGTGGTGACGGTTAATTATTCAAGCGTAATAAAAAATTTAATAATTTAGACTATGGGCAAAAGATGTAAAAAGTCCATAGACCATCAGAAGTCGTGAGTGTAAAATGGAATCAGAGAAACTTTATACTACAAAAAATTCTTAGATAAGTTCATTGCACGTTACGCCCCCTTTAATGGAGATAGTCATTGAATTTGCATTGCACTTTTTACTATATACATACATATATAACAAAAACTGAAATATCCAACCAAAGTTGAATCTGTGGTTAGAGCATAATCATTCCTTCATTTCTATAGGGTACACACATTGTGGATTGTGGATGGAAAAGAGAAAAGGAAAAACTTACCGCACATCAGGATGAGCATCCAACATGGCGCGCATCAATGTCGTCCCAGATCTGGGTACACCGCCTATGAATATTAATGGCATCTCACGGTTGTATGAATACTGCCGTTGATTGTCATCTGTGACGTATTTCTACAGTGTGTGTGTGGGTGTAAGAGAAAAACAAAAAATATTGAATTAGGCAACAAAATTTTACAGGCCAAAATCATAATGATAATAACAGCTGTCACTTAAGTTCTTCTTGTCGCACTCTTTAAACGTAATAACTTTATCAAATTCAACAGAGACATCGATAAAGTTTGTTATCATTCCAAGTGAATGCTTTTTGGGGCTTGTCATGGGTATTTGATCGATCTAATGACCTATTGATTTTCCCTCTTATATACATATGTATCTCTCCACATACCTTTTCTCCATTATGGTGTACTCTAGATAAGAAATGTTAGAGTAAACAAATCTCTCTCCCCCTCTTTCAATAGAATTGATAAGGATAAAGCACGTAGCACAATAAATACTGGTGGGGGGGGGAAGGTAGTAAAGTAAATTTATCACCCTACAAATAACATTTGTTTTGGGGTTTTTCTTAATTGAAATATAACTAAATGTGTTTAATGATTTCACACTATGACAAAACTTTAGTTTTAACTTGAATCATTACGAAAACTTCTCTTTTATTGTCTATACAATCTGTCTCTCTCTCTCTCTTTCTCTCTCACCCTCTCTCTCTCCCTCTCTGTCTCTCTCTCTCTCTCTCTATCTTTTTTATCAATTTCTCAACGAAAATTTCTTCAAAATATTTGCACATCTCAATTGTGCATTCATTTGGAAGTGAAAGAGAGACAGAGACAGAGAGAGAGAGAGAGGGAGAGAGACAGAAACAAAAACAGAATTTCACACAGGCTAAGACCAACAAATCTTTGGGTCGGAACTCATATTTACTGAATATAATAGTTGACCACTGCTCTAACCTTCCTACTAACAAGCTGGAAACTCAAAATGTTTATATACAAACAAAACCACGAGATGCATTTAAGAAGTCATCGAAAAATATCACATTCAAGGCTATTAAACCAACTGAATAATATACATTGAAGTAGAATTGAATATATAGAGTATTATCACTCGAATTTGTCAACTAACTGTGCTTACAAAATTTGCAGTTTCGATCCACATTCAAATTGTACTCCAAATCAAGTTAATTTTGAAAAATCGGTATCAATTCTCTTTTCAAACTCAGATGCATATGCGAAATGATGAATCACTTGGAAAATAGTTTCAACTTGGCTTTAAAATTCACAACTGTCTGGCAACTGTGAAAATATGTACAAATATTTGATATGTATGAGGAATTATGACAATGTATTGAGACTTTTGGTTGACAGTGTATTGTCCTACATTATGACTTTTTAGCATTTGTTCTACAATTTGAACTGAAACAAAAGGTTTAAGTAAATATTTCAGAAGATTTTTGTATTCATTTTGTTTGTTGATTCATGCCGATTGGCTTCTTTTTCATCAACTTCTTTAGCTGCTAAGGATTTTCTAAAGGACTTCTAAAGGCAAATACCTATTACTCACAGAATCGAAAAGGATAAAGAGCTAATAGTTTGTAGCTGGTTTGAAGCAGCAAATCTAACTGTACAGCATGAATGATAAGATATACATATACATATATACGTATCGTTAGGTATAGCTTAATAACCGATGCTGTTATTTCCTTTGCTATGCTTCGATCACACCTCGCATATAAGTAGATTCCACATTGAAGGTAGGAGAATTGCGTCATGTATGGAGAGTAATTCCTGGCGCTGGTGTGGACGGGGAGGGTGGGGGAATGGAAAATCAGTGCTCCTCAACCTCAAACCTAATCCTCATACTTTCGAATTCTATTCCACAAAAAAAAAAAAACACATTTCACATTGCAAGCAGAGCTAACCGAGCTGACTTGAAAACGTTGCGTGGGCGTATCGTTTTGCTTGGTTGTTTGTAGAATGGGCGCAGGGGAGGTCGGGGTCCTTTTTGGTCAGGTTTTGGTGCTTTTCGTTTGTTTGTTTGCTTGTTTATTTGTTTGGTCGGATGGTCGGTTGGATGGATGGATGGATGGATGGATGGATGTATGGTTAGACGGTTGTTACATACCTCAACGCGTACCATTTGCGAGGCAACCAATTCGTTCGAGGCATCCAGCTTGAATAGACATGTTGGGCGCAGCTCGGTGAATTTAAATAGGAACATGGTGATGACTATGATGCCGATGAGGACCCATAGGGTTACCTTCTTGTTGCGATATGGCAGACGCATCTTAATTAACTTTTGAGCAAAATGTTTTCTTCTTACAACTTCTTTTTCTTTCGGGGGGGTGTTTGGTTTTTTTTGTTGTGTTTTGTTTTGTTTTGTTTCTCACAAAGCACAAAAATATAAAATATAAATTAGAATTATGAGTTGCTATGTTGCTGCCTTTTTTTTTAATGGTTTCTTTTTGCTGTTTCCGTTTCCGTTGCTGGTTTTTGCTTTCCGTTTATTTATTTGTGCCAAGGCAAGAAGGACTTGGCCAAGTTGCACTTGGACTTGGACCACGTCCACTACGTCGACTGCGACCGTTATGCTTCCCTTGTTCGTGTTGATGATGCTTATGGTGATGACGTTGATTGCTTTGCATTTCCTCGCCTTTATCCCTCTCTGTCTCTCCCTCTCTCTCTCTCTCTCTCTCTCTTTGTCTGCACAGGATCTTCTTCTTGTTTTGAGCCAGGTGGTGTGAAATTAAATTCTTAAAGTTACGATCCTCCACTGTCCACTTGCCACTTTCAACTGACAACTGTCAAAGTGACTGTTTTTCTCTTGTTGTAGATTTTTCAACTGAATTCAATTCCTGAATGTGGACTCTCTCTCTCTCTCTCTCTCTCTCTCTCCCTCTCTCTGTCGCTCTCTCTTTCTCACACACACACACACAGACTCAGTGTGTGTGTTTGCTCAGTTGTTCACAAATAGCTTCCAGCCAAGGGACTTGACGAGTTGAAATGCCAAATAGACTGGAACCAATGTTAGTGATATATACACATAATAACTCCAATTTCCAGTTATTTCCTCCGTCATAGCTGTGAAATGTAAAGAAGAAAACAAAAACATACACACATTATAGAAGAGTAACAAGGTGACAAAGATTATAATAAAAGACAACAAAACACCTGTTTCCTTATAGACAATGATTAATTAGAAACATAACAAACAAACTAGAATTGACAAACAACAAAAAACATAATCGATCTACGACGTGACCAAGAAACATTTTTTGGTTAAACAAGAAACAAACCGAAAAATCGGAGTACAGACCCAAAGAAATAAAAAATAAACACAGGGCATAAGCCACTTAGTTGCCTTCCACATTTGATGTTCTCTAGTTTAAGTGCCTCCGCACTTACACACACACACACACACACACATGTGTGTATGGAGAAGTTCTGGTCCTAGTCTCACTCTTGTGTCCCTAGATGTAAAACTTATTCATGGCAAGTACAGTAAATAATGCAAATTCATCAGAGAAACTTTACAACTCTTCACTAACTAACTGATTTGAGTTGTAGGCTTAGTGATTAAACACTTTAGATTACAAATCATTCAAGCCAACTGCAACTTTAAGCCCAGACTGTACTTAAATCGAACTTTGAAAACGTTAGCATACTTTTGAAGGCATTCGTCAAGTCATTCACATGGCACAAATTTATGATTCAGTTTGGTTTTATATTCAAGTCTCATTTGTCACTTATTACAGAGTCTTTACTGTAGTTTTCGAGAGCCTTTGGAGTAAGGCAGCAGCGCCATCCTTCAGTCTTTTTGGGCTGCCATAGACGGTTTGTTGAATGGATGGATGGATGGATGGATGGATGGATGGATGGATGCTTCAAATGGAATGGTTCAAAAAGTGATGGTAGAGATGGAGTAACATGCACAAATACAGCCACATGACACATAGGTACATACATAGAACAACACACTGACACACACACGCACACGCACACACACACTCAACAAATCTGTCAAGTTCCAGCAATGGCAACGACAACTCAAGTGTTGCAAACGGTGTCGGCTGGTTGGAGTTGGATTGTCGGTTAAGTTTAATCTTCACAACGCTAACTAAGTGAAGATACCAGTGTTGGGTCGACCAAATGTGGTACTAATACTTGTGTGTGTATGTGTGTGTGTGTGTCTCCACTGTTGCCATGTTAGAAAAGGTGAAAAACTATACCGTTGCACAATTCGCATGTGCGAATGTAAATATTAGATTCAGATTTAGATTGCCACACACAAACACTGAATATATCTGCACAAGTCTTTCGAGTATGCCAAAAATGAAATGTTCTTTGTTGTGATTCTCAACCAGTTTTAGCTGCTTGTCCTTCTTTACTCCAACAGTTAATTAAACGACATTAAAAGATTCACAATGAAAGTTTGCTGGATTTTGTTGTACTCTAGTGGAACTGATTATGAATAGTTATTGGTCTAAAGTAGCTATGGCTGTTTGTGCGAAACAAAGTTTTCACTGTTTCACATATGAGGGATGGAGGGAGGGAGGGATGGAGGGAGGGAGGTAGGTAGGACGTAGAGAACTGCCTCTTTGCTTGTGGCATACATTTTTCTACGACTTTAGATTATTTTTCTTCCCCCAAACCAGAAAAATAATAAAATAAAGTCATTTCTCTCATATTTGGCATACTAAAATATTTCTGGCTTGTGTGTGTGTGTATGTGTGTGTGTGTGTGTGCGTGTGTGTGTGTGTGTGCGTGTGTGGGTACACATTCATTTCTTTACTATAAAGTATTTTACATGAACAGTGTCTTGGAATGAGTGCAAAAAAAAACTTTTTTAGAACAAAAATTACTATTCTTATTGTCTGTGTCTCTCTCACTCACTCTCTCTCACTCTCTCTCTCTCTCTCTCTCACTCTTTCTCTGTCTCTCTCACTCTCTGCTTGTGTTTTATATCTTTCTCTTGGCCCTTCTTGTTTTCTTCTAGCCACCCCGAATATGGGGAAGCAAACAACAAGTGAAAAAGTCCTAAAAGGAAAATTAGTGCAACGAATTTAAGTTACCCTGCAAGCGATTTCACTTATTGAGATAAGATATAATAATATACCCTTCTCTCGTAAAGGTAAAAGCCAAAAAGAGTTGCCTATTTTGCTGAATGATGAAACATGCTAAGGTGCAACATCTTTTTGCCTCTCTCCATCTCTCTATGTCTCCGTCGCTGCCTGTTCTCAAGTATCTCAGATTTGTAAACCATTCACCATCCACCCATTCAGCCCCTCTCCGACTGAGCGACTTCGGTTGGGTCTATGATTTCCAAGTACTCATTAAAGAGGGAAACTAAGCTTCATCTAGTCTAACCAAAACTAATCTCAAAAACTTGTTCAAGCATAAATTTGTTTTGTGTAATTTGAATTCAAGTGCCCGTCGCTTAGTTTCTACAGGGTATCCAACTATGCAGCTTTTGCTTCAACTTGGTTAACGTATTTTTAGTTTTTCGAAAAATCTCTTGTAAGTGCCGAGGATTTAGCACTAGCTACTTGAGCTATAAAGTAATTTAAAGGTATTTACATCTCATGCGATTATTCTGCATAAACATTTCAACCTCGCTCGATTTTAATTTGTGAGAACCAACAATAGACAGCAGATAGCTACGTTTTGTTTGTTTCACACTCCTCCACTTAAGTTTAATGGGGTTTTTGGTTTTGTTTTTGTTGTTGTTTTTGTTACTGTGTGCCTATGCATATGCGAAAAGATTTCTGCATTGAAAAACCATAAAATGGAGACAGAAAAACCTGCCAAGCAAACGTTAACGTAACAAAATTATAATGGAAACGAGTTGAGTTAATGGGAAAAAGACACTGAGAAACCATCAAGTTAAAGTTAAATGTTAGAGAATTGACAAAACGTTTTGTTTTATTTATTGTTTAAACGATTTGAGTTCAAGAAGAACGTGCAGAACCCATTGAGAGGTAAAGGGTATATTGACATCCACACGACTCTAGCCGACATCGTAAAAGATATTTTGAGTTAGTGAGGACAGTGGCTTAACACTAAAACGAACACCATTTGAGAAATGAACTAAAATGAAAATGAAATATTTGCACAGTGAAGCGAAACGCTGTTGAATGAGATAAAAGAAAAGGCACTACAGGCAGAGAGGGGGCAGCACTAGTTACCGTTAGGCATCTAGCACCAAGAAAACGTGTTAATTAAAACATAACGTTTGATAATCACACAAAAACGACAAAGACCACATAAATGTCGAATAATTCAATTTGTCCCCTCATAGGTGAATAAACTTGAAACATGAATCAGTACAAAAATCAGAGGGCCGAGGCTAACTTCGACCGCGCCGAAGTTCGTATACCCTTGCAACTGTTTTAGTGACTCTTTCCTTACCTATAGCCATCAAAATGGAAAAATGTTTTCTCTAAAAAGTCTAATGTCTGCGAAAGAACCGCCAACAATCTTAGCATAGGAAATAACAAAGTTATTGATCAAAGTCACTGTTATCCACCGATCATTCCTGTGGGAGCTATATGATATAGTCACCCGATCTTAATTAAATTTGGAACAATGGTTTATAGCTGTAATAGACTGATCAATATGAATTTTCACGACAATTGCTCAGAAAAGTTATTGAGAAAAGTCACTGTTCGTGACTTTGCCGTTTGTATGGGAGCTATATGATATAGTGGTCCGATCCGGCTGAATCCGAGATATACAAACTGTGGAGTATATACAAGCCTACATGCAAAAGAGCTCTGTAGCTCTTACAGTTTAGGATGGAGAGTCGCGTTGATCCAGACGGACGGACGGACGTGGCTATTTGAACTCATCTCGTCGTGCTCATCAAGAATATATATACTTTTTATGGTCGGAGATGCTTCCTTCTATGCGTTGCACACTTCTGACCAAAGTGAATATACCCTTTTTGCAAGGGTATGAAAAGACAAAGTTTAATGAACCTCAACTAAAACTAAATCCTTTTCCCATATTAAATCAACTTAGAACTTTATCGTTTGATCTGATTGGATCCGTCAAAGAACATTTGTAAATCTGTTGACCTCAACTCGCCTACCTGGCGAAAGAAGTTCAACTAGTTTTGAGGAATCTTTTGGAAAGTGTTGATAATATCTCTGATTATGACACCCGCAACTACTAACGGTATATACAACCACCGAGAAATCGCATGCAACTGCATTCAGTTGGATCAATAAGAAGCTTATATCGAATGCCATTAAAGGCGACTCTCGAATTCTGAAAGACTTTGCTACTTAAGAGCGGAGAGGAGGGCGAACTGAATGTACCCACGGGTTGTTCTCATCTCCCGAGTTTTCGCATGAAAAATAAAAACAAAAACAAACAAAGGTTCTCTGCTTCTTGCTTGAATGGCTTAAATATGTAAATAGCCAGCAAAGTGACTTTAAAATTGATTTGATTTGGCAAACAGAAACTGCAATTACATCAAGTATACATACGACCACACCCACTTTTGATATATCTTCACTTGGCCAAAACAATTTGTACTAATTGTTCAATTTTTGGCCCATATTTTGGCTTTTTTCTTCAATTTCAATACAATCCCAAAATAAATTGTCAATTAAAAGAGAAAAAGTAATTAACACCCCAGCAAAAGCAGAAGTAGCAGCAGCTGCCAAAAACCAGATATCAAAAAAAAAAAATTCACACACACACACACAAACCAAAGAGAGTCATTGAACTCTAAACTGATTCTGGTCGTTGGTTCTGCAAGTGTTTTCTATACCATACACCCATAGGGTGAAAGGGTATATGAAAGTCGCCAAAATGTATGTAACAGGCAGAAGGAAGCTTTTCCGACCCCATAAAGTATATATGTTCTTGATCAGCATCTACAGCCGAGTCGATCTACACATGATGGTCCGTCCGCCCGTCTGTCCGTCTGTCCGTCCGTATGAACGCCTAGATCTCGGAGACTATAAGAGATAGAGACACTCAATTTGGTATGCAGACTCGCCCCCGCAATTGAAAAAAAGGGTTTATCTCTCAAATTTGGTATGTATATTTGCTTAGTAACTGCGCACATTTTGTAGGTGTACAGATTTTGCCACGCCCCTTTTTGCCCCCTTAATTCAAAAAACACTCGATTATCTTCCGTAATTTTCCACTTTGTGCAATCAAATTTGGCACACTTAAATTGGATGCTAATACCCAGCAAAATATCAAATTTGTTGAAAATCGGACTAAAAATAGCCAAGTTATGCATATAAACGTTTTTCCATAAGTTGCAGAGTTGGCCGTTGGCTGGTGGAGGCGCTATGGTGCTCGTATGCTTGAGTGAGCGAGATACTAAGATATTCTTGTAATAAAATGCATGTGAAAATTGCTTTACTGGTGTATGGTATACCTAAGTCGGCGAGACGACTTACTCACTTCATTTCGATATTATTTCAAATGCAGAGAGAGAGAGAGAGAATTAGGGACACCTTTGATCCTTCTCTTTGGATAGGAATCTCTGAAAGAATTCCTCCTTTTAACCAAATGGATCTCAAGCTTTCAATTCGAATGTGAATCTTGTGTTTCCAACCCCGCATAAATACATACATATAGGTAAACGGATTGAATTCTGAAATATATTGAAACAATTGGCCCGATGTCGATGTCAGCAAAAAACACAACTAAACACACGAGCCAACAACAAAAAGAAAGCCCGACTTTGAAATTGTGCAACAATGTCTACACAAACTGTGGAAACTGCAAACTGCATTGCTGGCAAAATTGGTAGGAACGGTTAACGGGTGACGGGGAACGGAAATGGTTTGGCGGTTTGGCGGTGGTTCCAGTGGTTCAGTGGGTGGAAGGGGAGGAATGCGTGCATGCGCGCTCGCTATTTTCTATGGCGGGGTGAAAAGAATTGATAAGCACGCTAGATGATATTTTTTTTTCGCTTTTCTTTTCATTCGCCTTTACTTTTCTTTTTCAATTCCATTTTTTTTCTATTTTCTTTATTTATTATGTCATTTACAATTTGAAGTTCAGTCGTTTCATCGGGTTATCAACTTAGCTTGACAAAAGAGCTTACGTGTCGCTGAGAATTTCTCGTTATTTGAAAAGCCATTAAAACAAACTTGGCTCATCCTCTTTGGGCCTCTTCTCTCTCCCCTCCCCTCTCTCACGCACACTACTTGATTCTCCTTCATGGGAATTTTTGTCGTTCAACTTTTTAATAGAGCATAGCAGAAGTTGACTTACACAGTCTCCCCCCTTTCACCTCTCCCTCCTCTCCTCTCCTTCTTTGCTCCTGACATTCTTTCGTTAGGCAATTTGTTCGTTTGGCTGATTGCCTTGGCCAAGAGTAGAAAACAAAAAAAAAACACCACAAAAAGAGATAATGGGAAAAATTTACAAATTTTGCATATTTCGTTTAATTCTCATTTATTATTTTATTTGAATATTTCTTATACCCAACTGGGTGTAGACTGTGGTGTGTGTGTGTTATTGTTTCAGAGGATTTTTGCCAAGCTGTGCGCTCAATGTGAGTATATTCAAAACGGTATTCATGCTGAAATGAATAGTTCAGAGAAGGTTCGAATATTCGAGTAAACGAAACGAAAGTCAAGTAAGACGAGGCAGCAAAATAAAATACACATTTACGGTTTTGAATGTCGAATATACATATTCAAATGTATTCACCTGCCCCACATGCGTTGGCTTAGCTCTGTGTTTCTTATTTGATTCATTGGAAAACATTCCAATGTATCCAATTGCACTCAAACATTCAAACAGCAGCAACTTGTCGGCTTAAACTTAAGTAATTTGTCTTCAAGTGTCTCGAATTGAATAAATCTATAGGCAAGGGTATCCCAAATTCGGCAATTGGAATAATTTGAAAAAACAAAAAGTAAGTCGATTCTTTTGGTTTTCAAATATCTTTCTACAGTTTCGCCTTTCTTTCTGTTATTGCTTCTGTCTGGGAAACGCGAGTTACCGGAAAAAGCAACAGGTAAAGGTAAACAATGCTCAAATTTCCCATCCACATATACATACATACATATATGTATATATATATATATATAACTGGCCAAATGGTCGACCAAAAAACACCCGAAAAAAGAAAAAAATTGTATAATCAACTCGTTTAGTTCAATTCCAAAGACCAAAACATTTCCCATGGTGAAGGAGGAGAGATGAATTTTTGAGATTATAATGAAGGTTTTGAGTTTATTAGGTAAAGCAATTTCCAAGCCCTCACCCTGTCCGCCTGTCCGCCTGTCCGCCTGCCCGTCTGTGCGCTTGTCACGCTCTAAAACGCTTTACTGTAAAACTTTTGAATGCAAACGAATAGAAATCTACTGAAAGAGTTATTCGAACCAGCCCATTAACATTTTATGGAACATTTGGTACATTCTATAAGAGACTTGAAGCCTTGAATCAACCAAATGGTGGTCAAAACTCTTGCAATCGATCAACTTGGCTATAAATCGTCCCAGTGCTTTCTTACCACTTAAAGCTAACAAATCTCCTTTTTCATACGCTTTTCCAATCTTCCCAGGGATGGTATTTAATTTGCCACTGTTCAGTTAGAAAAACCCCCATATCTGAACATTTGGTCCATGAATCCGACGTATTTCGGTCTGTGGGTCAAAGAAGTTTTGTCAGCAGAAAAAGTATTCTAAACTATTTGCCAACGAGATCTTCTTGGTTTCGAAATGTGGAAATAAACCTCTGATTCGCAGGAAAAAAGGTAAAACATTGTAGGGAAACTTTTAACTTTTAATCAATCAGTTAGCACAGACACAGACACAGGGTGTACATGTTGGCCAGTCACTGGGTGTGAATCAACTTTGTATAATTGAATTTTCCTATTAGTTTTATGATTTAATAGTCGAAGCGTCTAACGAACATGTGAGGCACAAACTCTTTTTTTTTTTTGTTTTTTGTTTAATTTCATGCAGCTGAGCGCAGAGAAAAAACGTTAAGAGAGAGAGAGACAGAGTGGAAGGGAAGGGCGGGAGAGAGGGACACATCTAATAAGGGCACTTTTGGGCCACTTGTTTCTTGAAATTGAAAACCATGAAACGCATTTAAAAGATGAAGTGACAACTGGCATACTGATGATATCACACACACACGCACACACACACAGACGCATATGGTGTAGGGTAGATGGTGGAGGGGGGGCGTTCTTGGGGCAGGGGAGAGGTGAAGTGAAACAGAGTGTATAAATATAACAAGTGCCAAGTGAAATATGTACATGAAATAAGCCAACAAACAGTGAAAGAGAGACAGCAAACAGAGAGAGAGAGAGAGAGAGAGAGAGAGGGAGACAGAGGGAGAGAGAGACAGTCTCTCTAGTGAAAGAGAAGTTAGGAGAACGTCGGCAGAAGTGAGTGCAGCGGAGGTGGAGTAGGAGGAGACCAAAAAGAAGTTTTTGTTTGTTTGCAAGCTCTTCTTGTGGCAGCTGCGACTAATTGTTGATGGGTAGAAATATTTAAAGGGGGCCAAGAGAGAGAGAGAGAGAAGCCGAGGAGGAGTTAGTTGACAGACAGGACGCAAGAGGTCTCCCTGCGAAAAGTGCAACAAACTTTGAGAAACACACACAAAACTAAAACACACACCCAGAAAAGAAAAAGAAAGCTAAACTACAGCCGAATAATGTATACCCTTTAATGCATTTAGAAATGCTAAGCAAAGTCCAAGAATTTCTGTCTAATCTTAATCTTAATCTAATCTTAATCTCTAATCTCAACTCTCTCTAAGAAATCTCTGAGAAATCTCTGAGAAATGTGGAGTCTCTTTCTCTCTCTATCTATCTATCTCCCCCCCCCTCGATTTATATACATACATATTTCATTTTGACAGTGTATATAGCTCTTCGTCTATATACTTATGTTCATTTAGAAGCCGCGTCAAACATAGAAAATGCCGAAAGAGAAAAAACTTGCCTGAATTTTTTAATTTTTTTTGCACTATGCATACAACCTGACTGTCTCTCTCTCTCTCTCTCTCTCTCTGTCTCTTTCTCGCCGCGGCGTATCCACCAAACGTTTCCCTTTAAGCAAGATTCGTTATACTTTTGATTTTTACTCACAATATGCAAAAACTAAAGAAAAGAGTAAAACCAAACAGGGTATGTATATCAGCGAGGTAAGCACTTTTGTTCCCAGAAAGTATCCAGTAGCGGCAGTAGCGGAGCTACGGGGGGTGAAATAGGGTAAATTACCCCCCTAAAGTCCGAGTCGGATACAAAATCACTTCGATTAACGCCAACCCCTTCCCACCAAAATGGAGCGCACGATCCGCCACTGTAGAAGGGTCTATTAACAATGTCGCTTTACTGTCCTTAACTTGTCCTACATATCCACAGCTCGTATATCTTTTCCTGCGTTCTGCAATCTGGCAAAAAGTCTCTCAAATTTGTCCAAATGATTATGACTGAAACTTGATTATCTATAGGTAGATTATAAACGCCAGTAATATATATTTTATTGTTAATGATTATTGGATTATGGGTCTCTATATAGCTAATGGACAAAACCTTGAATCACAATCGCTCTGATTCTAGCGACAAGTAAATCAATTACATACGAATATATTTTTTAATTGCTAAATACATTTGAATAATGAGCGAATGCAAATGATTCGTAGTTCCGTTGAGTTTCTCAATCGTGACATGAAGTCGTTTTTCTATCAACAGCTGTTCCCTACAACTGAACAAATGGACGGGAATACCTATAACTTTAACCCACCCATCACCCACCCTTGCACCTTGCACTTTGCACCTCCCCGAGGCAAAACCAAACCAAATGATGACGATCACGATGATGATGAAGGGACACGCAAAGTGTATTGGGAAATTGAAGTGGCAAAAATCAGGAGAAACTTCAAGTCGACGTCGAAATGAAACCACAAATGTGAATATGACTGCGCGGCACAGTGCAACAAACTCTTTGAGAAACTACAAATATTCAACCTTAGCAGTGATAACAAGATGATCTCGAAGCTGTTTTCGGTTGATGGTTACATGATAAAGCCAATTGTCTATTGCAGACTCAGTCTTATCAGAATGATAAGTTTAGGTGAACTAAATGACTATTTCAAATGAATAACCTAATTATTTGTGGAGAGTGAAAAAAAACATATCAAACTTAGCAAGATTCAATTATTTAAATCTTAAATACTTTACTTTCATTAGTTTATTAATTAATTTAGCTTCTTCTTTCTTTCTTTCTTAGAATACAAATTTTGCTTTTAATTTGAATAGTTTTTAAGCCAGAAAGAGATAAGGCAAAAGTATGTGACAAGAAGAAGAAGAAGGAGGGAATAAAAACAAACGGTAAATTATGATTTTTACAAGCAACATTATTTGAGCAAACTGTGACCACTGTGTGACACCACCACCACCAACAACAACAACAACAGCAACAGGAGCCACCACAAACAATTTTTGCTTAGATGACGTAGGCTCTAGCCCAGCCAGCCCCCAGTTACCTCTCCCTCTCACACTGACTGAAAACATTCGAAACGAAAGTAGAAGAAGAAGAGTTCAAGCACTTTTTCTTTTAGCCAATTTGTTTACTAACCATCATTAAATAGTTATTAATATTAAGAAATGTTTATAACAAAAATATATTTCATATTTACTCGTTTTGATTTGATTTCGCTGCCGCTGCTATCGATATTATTCATTAATCATTATTCTTCGCGGCTGCGGCTGCTGCTGGAATCGAACTTTTGTTGTTGCACGTCTCTTGGCCCTCTGGGGTATCGATGGCGCGCTCGGGTGGTTGGCGGAAGGGTTTTTTGGAGAAGGGGGGTGGCGGGGGCGGAGGATTCTTCCAAGTGTTTGCACTTGTTGTACAATTCAGAATTCCTTCACTAACACACACGCACACGGAGAGAGAGGCTAACACACCGAAACTCACACACACACACACGCAAAGAAGACGAGCCAAACTTTTCTTTTCTTTCGTTTTTCTTTTCTTTTTTGTTAATTTTTATAAAAACTGCTAAAACACAAAAAAAATCACCATAAAGTCAAGCAGTATCAATCATTAATTTTTGGTGTTGGAAACAAATGAAAAAAAAAACCAATCAAGCAGCCACATACACATTAACAGAATAAGCCAACAAGAACAACTATTAACAATATTTATCAACAAATTACAAATCCATCACAGAAAAAAACACGAACACGTCTGACTTTTGGATGCCGCTGATAAACACTGAAAGAAAAAATGTTGAAAAAAAAAATTCCAGATATGACAATAACACAGCAAACATTTGGAGTAGTTATTGAGAGTACTGTAACCCAATAGGCATTTGTTGAAATTGCTAAATTGTTCTAAACTGCAATGGAAGGTATATTCAGTTTGTTTATTGATTCAACTTTAATTTTCATTATATGGAATGATTCCATTGAGTTCTTTAAGATTAGTTTTGAAATATTTCAACAGCTGTAAATAGCCAGAAATGTTAGTTAAATAGCTAAATTGACAGCATTAATATGTTATCGATAGTCAATAATGAGAATATGCGCATCACTTGCGTTTTGAAAACTCACCCCCACAATAGCAACAAGAACAACAACAACAACAACCATAATAGCAGTCATTCGCATTGCAAAAAAAAGGAAAAAAATTGGGAAAAACTAAGATATTACTGAAATTCCATAAAAAAGGCGAATAGGAAAATAACTCCAGCTAAGGAAACGACTGTATCCATCTCTCTGTCTGCCTGTCTGTCTCCTGGTCCTACCGCCAACATGGCCAGCGGCGAGCCGGAGAACAAGCCACCCATTCTACACATTCTAGTTGTGGGATTTCATCATAAGCTTGGATGTCAAGTAGAATTCTCACATCCACCGCTAATAGCTGGATCCACCGGACGCCAGGAGTGTCCATCCGGTTGGAAATATTTGCCCACTCTGGCTCTGCCCGATGGATCGCACAATTTCGTCGACGATACGGTCTTCTTCAACTTGCCCAGTCTCTTTGAGCCGGCGGCCAGTGTGTATGGTGTATCCTGCTATCGTCAGATACCAGTGGAGCGATTGAAAATCCGCACAGCCGACATGACTCGCAGCACGGTGCAGAAAAGTGTATGCATATTAGCCCGCCTGCCCATCTATGGTTATATTGAAGTGAAGCTATCCCTGATAGCGGATGCCTTCTTCGATCAGGGTGACTTCAGTTGCACGGAACTGTTGATCAAGGCCTATCAACAGTTAAATGCTTGCCTCCTCGACGATGAGTCGCATCGCCCGCTGCGGCATTTCCATGTTGGACTGTCTCTGCGTGAAATTGTTCTTCACTGGAGGCACAAGACCTTGATGCTATTCAAGCTGCTGCTTCTACAGCGGCGTGTGGTGTGCTTTGCCTCACCCGTGCGGGGCATGTGTGTCCTCATCTTGGGCATGGCTTCGTTAATTCCTCGATTGCTGGAGAAGGGATTTCAGGAGGTTGCCTGTGTCCGGACATCGCGTCCGCTGTCCCCCATGCCAGATTTCACAGCCTCTCTGCAAGCCGAAGCGGAAGCAGATGCAGGGGCTGAATGCGAGGCGGAACACATAAGTGTGTCGGCAATCGAGGTAATAGAAACAGAGACAATCGATGGGACAGACTTGGATACATTAGTCTCGACGGCTGCCTCAGCTGGATCATCACAGTCCACACCCAATTCGCAGACGCAGGAATTAAATTTTGGCTTAACCCAGGGTCGAAGCAGTGCAAGCAGTGCATCCCTGACACGAGAAGCTAGTGTAGATACATTGGCTTGTAAGTGCAATATTCATACTGCTATCTTGCTCATTTCATGTCAAGTCTCTCCCTGTCTCTCTCTCTGCAATCTCTCTTATTTTAGCAAATTTGATCGCCTTGTGCTCGGTCAATCCGGATGAGTATCGAGCACCGGTTAGCATATTTGCCAGTGGTAATCTCTGCCTCCCGTATCTTTCGCTACCTTATATGGACCTACTAAGTGATCCCATGGTCCTCTCCTATATAATTGGCACCTCCAATGTTCTGTTTCAACAGAAACGGCAATTGGCCGATGTTTTGGTTGACATTGAGGCAGCTAATCTCGATGTCCATGACGCTGAGCTGCGTCGCCAATTGGTACTGAGCACCGAGGATTTACGTTTTATGGACTATATACTGAAACATGTGCAAACGCCCAAAGAGGATGCCGAGGGCAGTGAGCAATGGATACGTGAGCAATTCCAGGGATATATTTTGGCACTGCTTCGTACAGCTGTGGCGCCAGGTGAGTAAAATGTCATGATCGAAGCGATTCCAAGTGCTCATGGTTCTTCCTCCCTTCCCCGATTGCTGCAGATGCCACACCAAAGGATAATGATTACTACAACGCACACTTTATGAATGCGTTCAAGAAGACGCAGTGCTATCAGGAATGGTATGATGTCAGACCAGATGCCGAATTCTTTGATGTCCTGCCGGCGGGACATCCATTTGCTGGCACCTTATCTGTAGCTGACATGAAACTTAAACTAGCTCAGTAAGACAAACGAAAAACGATGCTCCAATCTAATCTAATCAATCATCATTTAATTTCGATGCAGAACCATGCAGAATAGTGAGAGCGGACGCAAAATCAATCAGGCAGTTAATAATACAAGTCGTGCTGTTGGCGGTGCCATTTCCCAGGCCAAAGGAGCATTTAGCAGTTGGTGGTCATCGATTACCACAGCGCCACCAGCAGCAGCAGCAGCCACTGTGTCAGGGACAGCCACTAGCTCATCATCCGCCGACACAGATGCGGCCAATCAAAGCAGCAATGAGACTAGCGAAGCAGCCGAAGCTGCCGCTGGTGTCCAAGAGATGACAGTTACATTCCAGAATCACAAGGACATTGAGGACTTGGATGTAGCCGGTGTGAGCATACATCTAGGCTCCAGCGGCAATCTAGACGAGGCTCATGAGTCCCGCAGCCTGGGTCAGGTGGGCCAACAAACGGGCATTGTGGAAATTGGCAGAGAAGCGGAACTCTTAGACAAGTCCCAAACACAGCAGCAGCCGCAATCCCATACAGTACGCAGTAGTACGGGTTGTGGGGGTGATGCGGCGGCCCCCCCCTCATCCGTCGATCGTACAAATGGTGATGTCTTTATTGTCTAGAACCGCACAAGATTCCTGCAATCTTGGCGCATTGTAAAAAACAAACACAAATGCCAAAACTCAGCTCCATACTTAATTAGGTATATATGTATTTATTACACACACACACACAAGCAGGAAAATTTCATGAATTTTCCTTCTCGTTTTTTTTCGTAATTAATTAATATGTGTTGAATGTCCTTGTCCTTGTCCCAGTTTCCATTTAATGTATATGTGTAAAGCCTAAAAGTAACTTGTTCCAAGTGCAATTTATAATCCAAACACACGCAAAGTATCTATTATTATTACACGCCACAAATTGATATTGAAAATATATACATAATTATATATATGTATGTGTATATGCAGGGTATTTAATCTATATGCAACTAATCCACAAGATGTAATCAAAATACAATAACAAAACAAAACGAAAATTCCCAAACAAAGATTTGCTACTCTTGCAGTTAAATTGTTGTTTGATTCTTGCATTATATACATATATACACAAGTATTTGTCCGATCAGAAGTCTAGTTTATTTCTCATGATCTCAATAACTCTACGATCTCGTAACCTAACGAAGACCCCGCCCAATCCTTTAAATGGGATTCCATGCAAGGGTATGCAAATAGGGAAGAAAAAAAAAAACTATATATGTATATGAATAGGGATTCCCGGAGAGAAGGAAATAACCCAGTCTTCACTCGTTGAATTCAAAATATGAACTGATTTTATTTAAAAACTCTTAAACTCTAAGAAGCAACAATTGTTCTTAAAAATACTTATTCTAATGCCCCACGTTTTCGGGGGTTGAAAATTGTTTATATTTCATGCTCAGCGCTGGTTACTTGATACCGCGCCGCTGTAATAATCTCAAGTGTTTTCCACAGAGTGTGGATGCATGTTTTGTTTGGTATTAAGCAATAATTGTCATATGAATTTTATGATTTACTTTTGTTTTTGTTTCGTTTTGTATATTTCATTGGTGCATCTGATTTGGTGAAGCCAGTTCAGATGAACACGATGTTTATTCTTAAACATTCTGCAAAGGGCCACCAAATGCGGCGTTTTGGACTTTATTTTTATAGTTAGTTGTCTTATACAAATTATTATTAAAATATCATTAGTAAGATAATTATTGTTAAAGAAGCATGACCAGTTACATGACTGATGTTTAACCTAGTCAATCTGATGTTCCTTTACCCATTGTAACTGACTTCATATTCTTACCAATTTTCCCGTATGTATTACTGAGTTGGCTTCTACTGGTTTTTATAATATTTGGTAATTTACCTAATGATTTATGTTTCGGGATATCTACCCATTCCTGATGTGTTTTACTGTGCTGACTTCTAGCCTTTTTATAAGATGGAGAATTTAAAAAATAACTACCTTCACTTTTTGAATTGTTCCAATGTGATCGCTCCACTATTTTTAAATCTCGATGATTGCCAAAATTTGATTGGTTATTCTGGTTACCATTAAATGTTGTTCTTTTATAATCATTTTGCCATATCTGCCTTTTTGGTAGTATAGTTTCTGATAATTTTTTACCGGAATCTTTTTTGATATTATTTTTTAGATAATCATTATCTAATTGACCCATCGCCTTCTGAATATTCTCATTTTGTACTGGCTCTGGGATATATACCTTTTCTTCCCCAATTTTCACTTTACCTCCAATGTGAGGTCCTGCCGGGGGCCATAAATTTATTTCTTGAGTTTTCCTGTTGTATTTCTTTGGAGTTGTGTTGTTTTTATTTTTAAATTTACCTTTCCTCTCCCAACGTTGTTCAAAACCTGTGACATCTATTGTTGTTGCCACTACAGATTTATTCTGATTTGATTTGGTGCATCCCGAGACGATCCAACCAAATTGAGTATTTTGGCCCAGCAGGCCATCAATTTTTGTAATTCCCCTTTTTAAGATTTGGGCATATACGTTTACTCCCATTATTATATCAACCCTACCAGGTTTATTAAAGGTAGGATCAGCTAGCACGTAAGTTTGCCATTTTGACATATCTACGTCTGCTATTTTTAATGGAAGAGCTTTCATTAACTTTGGCAACACAATTGCCTCAACCTTTAGATGTCCTTTCCAAGGATTTCGCGTCTTTACATCTATTTTTACCTTATATTTTGATTTATTAGTTTTTATTGAGGACACGCCACTTATTTCTGTATATTGTTTAATTTTAGGTAGTTTTAATATATGAGCGGCCTCTTCAGACAAAATGGTGCTCTGTGACCCACAATCAATAAGGGCTCTTAGAGTCTTATATCCTCCATTTACATTTTTGACTTGTATTACAGCTGTGGCCAACAGTGTTGGTTGTGCCGTTACACAAGTATTAACTCCCTCCTGTTTTTCTTCAAAATGGAGCAAAGTATGGTGTTCCTTACTGCACAATGAACAGACCATTTCATTAGTGCACACCTTATTGCTTGAATGGTTCAAGCATCTTATGCATAGCTGCACTTTTTTGGCTATTTCATACCTTTCAGTAGGTGTCAATCCTTTAAACTTATAGCATTTATATGCTTTGTGCCCGGCAATTTTGCAAATCGGACATTTATCTTCAACTTCCGTATAATTTAAAACAGTTTTTATCGGTTTTTTCTCTTCTTTGCATATGGCACTTAGCGAGCAATATCTCTGCTCCAAGTATTCCATGACATCAGATAGCATTTGAATTTGCCTTGTTTTTCTAATCTGACTCTCATACAATTGTAGAGCCTCTCTGTCAAATTTCCTTAGTAGGAGTTGTGCGAATATAACGTCAACTTCATCGGACAAATTTGCTTTTATTTTAATTAAGTAAACTGACTCATTAACTATGTCAATCACTCCTTTAACACTTTTTGCGGAATCATTGTTGATCATCGGTAAATCAACGATCCGACTTAATTGTTCGGAGAATACCCTCCGATTATTTTCATACCGCTTGGTTAATAATTCCCACGCGGCACTATAATTGTCAGCTGAACCTGACAATAGATGGGCTACCATGCTCTTGGCTTCGCCCTTTAACGCGGATTTTAAATAATTGAATTTAAGAGCAGGACTTAGATCCTCTCTTTTTCAATCAGTTCCGCAAATAATTCCACAAACAGGTCCCATTCTCTAGGTTCCCCAGAAAACGTGGGTACCTGTATTTTCGGCAATACCGGTAGTTCGCCTCTCACGGTTACATTCTCAATCTTACTTTCCTTATTGTTCATTTTCATTTCTAGCATTGACAATGAATTTTGGACGTCGAATTCCAAATCCTCCATAGTATTCTTAAATTTTGCATCACTTGTTTTTTCTTGGCATGCCCGTACCTTCTCCCATAAATAATTTATTTTATTAATATACATTATCCATGTCCCATTGCCTGTAGATTTCAACTCTACTACCTCCAAATATTCCTGAAGCTGTCGAACTCTATCCATTAATATCTCCTGATTACCATTACCGTTTTCATGACTGGAGGTCGCATTCCCGCGCGACTCTCCTTTGCTATCATCAACCATTTCTGACATATCTGCTTCTGCTTCGACTAACACTGACTTACTAGTGCCTGGTTTTTCTGACTCTCCTGCAGCTATTATTTTGGCAACTATCTTTAACATTCCTTCATGTATTTTTTCTGTGAAATACTGATGATCGAAATTCCCTTGTTGTAGCAATTTGTTATGATTAGGTAACCATCGATTCCTAATCTCTTTTACTTCCTCGATCACCTTGCTAGTTATGTTACTGGGATCTAGTGCTTCTAACTGCCTTATCCTATTATGCAACTCTAACTGCTTTCCTAACAACTTCTCAGTTTTGTTAAGAAACATTTTGTATGGTGTAAGTATGTTTGACAATCAATTGATTTTTTTTTTTAGAAAGAGAGAAAAAAAATATCTCAACTGTGTCTTGCACAGTGAGCCAGAGACGTGGAAAAAATGTGGATAGCGTATGTGGTTGGCTCACAATTCAGATATACATTTCATTTTTTAATAAAAGAAGTTTTTTTTTTAATCTCCACCCACATTGTTAGTAAAAGCCTATCAAGGAGTTAGTAGTTCGCAAGTTGCACTTTCGTGCTTCAACTTGCTTATAGAGGCTTATATTTAAATTATTAAATAAGGCAAGTTAAGGCTTGCGCATTTCTGCGGCCCCCTTGCGTTTCTTCGCTCTTCGGCGAAGTTCAGCTTTCAGTTGGTCAGCACGCTCTATGCAGCGTTGTCGGTCCTCTTAGCACAGGGTCTACTCGCAATAGGGTGAGTCAAATGGTCCAGGGCAGTCCTTCACCGGTGTGTTTTTTTTTTTTTTGCTGTGTCGTTGCTCAGCTGCTGTTGTCCAGGGCCTATGAGCTCAGGCGGTACCGGTGCCGGTCCTCGCACCAGATTTTCTCGTCAACTATCTTGTTGCTCTGCTGCTGTTTGTAGTTGCCGACTTGCAACTACATACATATACACTTTTAACTTTAACTTTTTTTTTTTCGATATTAGGGCTTCGAATACGCCACACACCACGCCGCCGAAATTATTGCAGTTGCTCGACTAGCCAAACTGCCTTTATTTAACTCGGTCGCGCGCACTTTTTATTTTTTTTAAGCAATATTTTGCTTTTTTGTTTTATACTCTGTCTCTTACCACTGGTGGGGGAGAACAGAGTTATTTTATTTTTTGTAACCTTTAGCTGATCTTAGCATTTACACTTGCATAAGAATTCAGACTTACAGGTACTGATTCATCCTCTGAGTCTCTTACCACTGGTGGGGGAAAACTACAGAGTTCCTTTTTTTTTCGAAGGACCAAAATGAATAGGGCTCGAAGGACCAAAATGAATCCGGCTCGAAGGACCAAAATGAATAGGGATTCCCGGAGAGAAGGAAAATAACCCAGTCTTCATTCGTTGAATTCAAAATATGAACTGATTTTATTTAAAAACTCTTAAACTCTAAGAAGCAACAATTGTTCTTAAAAATACTTATTCTAATGCCCCACGTTTTCGGGGGTTGAAAATTGTTTATATTTCATGCTCAGCGCTGGTTACTTGATACCGCGCCGCTGTAATAATCTCAAGTGTTTTCCACAGAGTGTGGATGCATGTTTTGTTTGGTATTAAGCAATAATTGTCATATGAATTTTATGATTTACTTTTGTTTTTGTTTCGTTTTGTATATTTCATTGGTGCATCTGATTTGGTGAAGCCAGTTCAGATGAACACGATGTTTATTCTTAAACAGTATATGTATGTATGATTTTTGATATTTTTTAAGAGGGGTGGGGAGGGGAGAGAGGAACGAGGAAAGAAAGTGCAATAAAAGAAATCAGAATTTCAATTATTATTTTATAATTCATTTTTGTGAGATAAATTATTAAAGTATGACATAAATAACATTAACAAATCGTGACAAAAAGTGAGTGGAGGTGGAGTGTCTTCTATTCCAAAAGACTTGAACGTAGCCGATCCAATGGAGGCAATTGTCCATTTTCTAGATCCTGCTTGAACTGCTCAATGAGCGTTTTAGTTTGGGGAATGGCCAAATCGATGGCATGGAAATGTTTTTCGGCCGAATCCAATTGCTTTTCGTATGCATTGCAGAAGTCTTGTCGAGCCTTAATCCTGGTCGACTGATAAGTCTCAGCGGCATCTAAATATTGCAAGTTTATCTGCTTCTTGGCCTCTAGGGATTGCGTAGCCTTATCCACAGCGAGGGTTAACTCCCCGATGTGGGAAGTCAGCTCAAATTTGTGTTCTGCAAGCGTTTGTTCCTGCTCTTCGATTATGCCACGCTGGCTGCGATACCCGTTGACCAGTTGGACTAACTGTTGTTCCTGGGCTTTCAGATGGGCCACCAGTTTGGACACCTCGGTTTCCACTTCCATAGTTTTCAGGCTATATTCATGCTTCTGGCGTTCTAGCTGCTGAATCTGTTGCTGATGACATGAGATACGTTTGGTAAATTGATGGGCCAGCTGGGTGAGCTGATGACGTCGTTTGGGCAAATCGTCGCTTTGTGGTTTCAGCGACAGCGACAACTCCAGATGATCTTCCTGAGGCTGGATCTGCTCCTGGGCTATTTGGCGCACATCGGTGTTGAACAACTCGACCTTATCGAGAAGGTTCTTCTTGGAACGTGACAACATTACCTGCTGATTAAGGGCACGCTCGTTGCTTTCGATGACCCTACGCTTATGGGCTTCGTTTACATTCTGCCGATCGGTGAAGTGGACCTGCAGCTCATTCAATTGGCGAGCTGTGAACTTCTGTTGGGCCACCACTTCCTGAAGGCGCTGTAGTTCATAGGTTAGTGTTTGGATATTCTGATTGCTTTGTTCGCATGTGCCAAGCATCGCCATCGCTGACTCTTTACACTCTTTGGCATTGTCCCAATTGGCTTTAATCAGATTTTCCAGTTGGATCTGCTCTTGCTGCAGTGTATCCCATTGCTGGAGCCTCTTATTGTCCAATGCCTTATCCATATCCTGTTCCACTTGCTGCAATTTGTCGACCAAACTTACGATTTCAATCTCGAGGGCAGCACCATCGCTTATCTGCTTTCCGCACTTTCTCGCGATCACAGCGTCCCTAACATTTGACTTTAGCTTTTCCTCCTTTTCCATCAGCCTCTGGTCCCACGAACGAAAGCAGTCCGCACCATGGGCAAACAGTATCGCATTCAGTTCCTCATTCAGGTGAAAAGCAGCGCGAGTCTGATTCGTATGCGTGGTATGAGTATGAGTGGTCGACATGGTCGAATCGCTGGCCATGCTAATCTGTTCGGCCGTCTCCATGAATGGAAACTCGTCATCCTCCATATTATATGAGGGTGGATGGGCCAGATCCATTAGGAAGTCCAGCATTACAATGATTTGGCCAAAGGAATGTTGTGTTGTTGGCGTCATTAAACTAGACTTATTTATCTGGTATGGATATTTCAATTTTGTCAGGGCACTCATTATGTTCTCCGCTGCCATATTATTGACCGAACTGACTGTAACTCGGTTACGCCAAATGTTATGGAAAAAGAAATTGACAATGGCGATAAACTGCTTCATTGTCATTTGACGGAGGCAACCGCTGCGTTGGAAGAAATCATTGCCCACACCTTCAATGGGCTGGTCAGAATGCACGGCATCCAGATACTCGACAATTGCCTGTGTCCTTTCTGCCACCCATTTCTTGTCTAAATGATGCGGACCCGTTCGCTCCACGGAGGAGCCAAGCCGTCGATTGGGCGTACTGCCATACATTTGAGTGGCACGATCACGTTCCAGACACAGGGGTTGGCCCAAACGGGATGACGAGGACCTTTACATATTATGAAACTTTTATTCTAATGTGTATATATTCGATAAAATGGGGACATGATGATTGGTTACCTTTTGTTTGTAGGTGGCACTGCTTTTCCTGACAAGGGAGTAGCAGCAGACATGCTTCGGATCTGCGATCTACTAAGAAATATAAAATGTTAGTAGTCGATTTAAATTATTGATGAAAAATAAAGGAATACCTGGTCGGCCGCCTGGTACTGCCGACACTGACATCGTTACGGGCTTCCTCTCGAAATTCTGCGGTTCTTCTTGGCATGTACATGGCGGCGAAGATTTTTGTTTTGAAATTTGCACCAGTTTTAAATATGATCGCATCAGCATGAAGTTGGCTGCGTTTGACAATGCGTACTATCGTTATGATTACTATCGATATGTATATACATGACACTCCACAAAATATCGATAACTTATCGATCTGCGTTAATTTGAAATAGCAAACTGATTTTTTGTGCCTATACATTGACACTTTTGCTTTTCCCCGTCTTGAGTTTTCATCTGAGTTTTTAATAAATCCACAGCCAAACTAAAAAACGTGTAATGTGAATTGTTCTACTATTAAAAATAAAGTCGAATTGTTTTTTTTTTTTCCTATTTGCGTTCCTATTTGTTGTTTACTGTTTTTCTCATGTATTTATTTTGCTTCTTTTATAAGTTACACATAAATTTATAATTATTGTTTATTAAGTTTTACAATTAAATATCGATCACATTTCCTTTTAGAACGTTTTTTCATCTTCGTCTTGCTCTCTCATCGTACATACATACAATATATAATCATTAGAAGTTTTCCCTGTTCGCTTTCCAGCCTTTGAAAAAAATTAAAACAAAAAAACCAAAAAAAAAAAACACACAAATAATAAACATGTTAAACAAAAACAAATTCTAGATCATTATCGGATATTAGGTTTATACATACATACATATAGAGCTAAACAAAATTGGAACTTAAAAATCTATACATACATATCATCTATACACAATTTGAATTAATAAATACATTTTATACAATCATTATTTTGCTTCATAATTAAAAAAAAAAAAAAAATTGTTTCTTTTTTTGTGTTTGTAAAGGGGGCGAAGGCGAAGTTTTTGTTTTGGGGGGGTTTTTGGATATATAAAACGAGATTTGTAAAAATCAAATCTATTTCAGATCCGCTAGAGTCTACGATAAGGAATTAGGTGGTGGGGACGGGGGTCATTGCAATACATTGACTCCCTAAGGAAAGCATACAAAATGAAATACATAAATTAACAATACAAAAAACATACACATATACATCCAATATGCATAAGTTAATGAAAATTTACATTTCTCATCATCTGCTCAATATCTTTTTGCCCTCATCAAATTTTTTCTCTCTTTTTGTGTGTGATTGAATGTGTTTTGCTTCTTTTTTTTTGTATATAATATTGTCCTAAAAGCCTTAAAAAATTAATTTATGCAGAATGTTGTGTGTGTGTGTGTGTGTGTGTGAGTAGCAAATGAAAAGCCAAATTTAAATACAAACACAAATATATAAATTAATCATTCTATGGAAATGAATAATATTTATGAAACGTTTTTCTTGTTTTTGTAGTAGAATTTTTTAACAATTATTTTGTAGTTTTAGATTTAAGTTTGCTTTTTCGTTTTGCTTCCAATTTAATTATTAATATTTTTATTTTTAGGTACTTGAAATTGTTTGTGTGTGTGTGTGTTTGTGTGTGTGTGTGTGTGGGGCTGCATTTTAAATTTGCAATTGTTTTGTCTTTTCATTTAGTTGCTAACTAAGAGACAATAATAAAAATCCAAAAGAAAAGTTTATGGACCAAAAAGTGGCCATATCTTTTTCTAGGCTTAATGGATTGGTTTTCTATCTGTGTGTATATGTGTGTGTGTGTGTGTGTGTGTGTGTGTTTAGTTGGGGGCATTTAATGTTTCTAAACCGGCACCGTATTGTTTATTCACAGACATGGTAAATAGCCAAGCCAAGGCAAGTAAACTGCTGCCCAATAGATCACCCAATGCAGTTAAATATGGAATAGACGAATTATCCGGATCGATTTTCCATTTCCACATGGCATGCACGATAATGTGAGCTATATAAAGCAACAGCATTACCTGGAAAGACGAAGATCCGAATCGAATTAAGATATGTGAAAGCATTTTTAAATTCAAAAAACGAACCTGTATTAAACTGGCCGTCAGATAGGCGAGCACAAATACCCAAGATATCGTCGATGTGTTCATATTTATATAGTCAGCGACAAAAATGAATAGGACATTGCCAGGTATGGACATGGCAATGAGTATCCTTGCCGTTTTAGCATAGGGCACTAGAAGAAATGATCAGCATCAATATGAAAAGTTTTTCCAAGTCAATTTTCTATAGGTACTTACCACCCTTGAAAAGTGCCCGCCAGGGCCATTCCCAGATCTTTGTATGCGGTGGTATAATGCCAATAATTGAGCTCTGATGCAGCATTGTTGATATTTTGCTGGCCTGCACCGATACCAGATTGCCGCCAATGCCATTAATGATCGGTTGAAAGACCACGAAACCATTGAACACCTCAACAGCAGCATCCAGCACAAGACCGCCCAGGCTGAAGAAAATAGAAGGGAATTCCAATATTTCATTCTCATTTACAAATTATTTTTAATGTTCGCTAAATCCTCTTCTAATTATATAGCTATTTTTGTTCAACCAATATTAGAGACGACCCCTTCACGAACGACTTGTCCAATTAACAAAGAGTCAAAATGTTGTGTAGCCAAATTTAGCAATGGCCAATGATTTGGCACAAAAACCATTGTCATCATCATCAAACAAACAAACGAGATATCTATATATACATCTACGTATTGTATGTTTGTGTCGTTTTAGCAAAAACAGAAAAAAAGTACTTATCATGGCCCCAATTTACAAAAGAAATAAAAATAAAAACACTTAGAAAAACATACAAGTGGACACACATACGTAAGCAACAGCAGTAGACATCGACCCGGACTTTGAAGAAATAATTAAAAACAGATAGATAGATCGCCATAGAACGAAACTCTATAACTCTATAGATGCCCTCTCAGCCTTAATCTGCATATATGCCTTGATATTTACGACTTACCCGCTTATGCAGAGGGCAGAGAGTACGGGCACCCAGCCGCTCTTTAACACGGGACGTGTAAACTCATTCTTCAGAACAATGACCACCCACATGGGCAATAGGACCAAATAGCAGGTAACCACAATAAAAGTTATCCAAAGATGCGTTTCTGCAAAGACAATAATTCACTTTGAAATATCACAAAAACATGCGAAGTACTTATATGTATGGCTATAGTCCTCACCGATATGCTCGTAGAGCAGCGAGGCAATAAATGACAGCAAACTAATTGATACCACATCACCAATGGAGGCAGCCAACGGTGTGGCCAAATTATCGGGATTCAGACGATACTTTTGCGAGAATAGAATCACAGCAACTAGCACAAAGTCTAAATGGAAAGAAATTACATTTAATGGTCATCCTTGTTGGGCGCACTTGGGAGATGGGTAGAAGCTCACCTAGCACAAAACATGATGAGGTGGCCGTAAACATCGCTGAGGCGGTCAATAGCATGACATTGCGAAAATAGAAATTTCCTGTCATCGCAGCGCCAACACTAACCGCAAACATGGCCACCAGGAATGAGGCGACTGTCGCCTGCACTTGCACCAAGGCAATATTGCCCACTATCATTCGTGTCACATCCTTGCGCGATGTCATATTACCCAAATTGACCTGAGTCGAGAGTCGTGAGGCCAGACACATATCCAAATTGCCTTTCAATCCAAGTAAAGCTGGTACCAAAATGAACAATTCGCTCACGTTCTTGAACACATACCATTTCTAATAGAAACGAAACAGAAAGATAAATAGAAAGAATATAATATGTAGGTATCTATAGTATATATATTTTGATTTATGGCCAACTCCCTCCCACCCATCGACCAGTGTCAGATGTGCAGGTTTTGGCCGCTTAGCGTCAGTTTAGCCCAGAATTCTCTTGCCCATTAATTAGCGGGCCCATAAATATACATATCTCTTAATATTTAAACACATTTATTTCATTCATTTCATATTCAATGTAAATTTTAGTTGAAATATTTCGCATCTCCTCTCTCTCTCCCCCTATCCTTCTCCTCTTACCGACAAAATCTATTTGGCCATTAAGCAACCAACAGTCTAGATTGTCCAAATATTGACTCAAGTTTCTATTCTTGGATTCTTAACGTATCTGTCTGAAAATTATTATAATATCAATAATGCCTAGGGTCTAACTAACAGATGACCCCCCTCACCCCTCACTTAGACTCCAAAAACAATAATCAAAACTGCAAAAAAATGTATCGAAAAACTTTTAGTATGTTTCGAACTGGAATACCAATACTTTCAATACTTTTCTTTCAACATTTATTGGTGACAAGTTTGTTATTATTGCTGAATTTTTACCTAGTTTTAAACGAAAATCTCCCATTTCATTAGGCCTCTTGTATTTGACCTAATCTAAAGAACTTTTCCTTAAACTTTCCTTAACTTTGCTCACCTATCCGAAAAGTAAAGCCAAAGATACTAAAATTAATCTTCTAAAATATCTTTCTTCTTATTATTAACCATTTCAGGGCCAAAGTTTCCCATACGAAACATTTTGTGTAAAGCTAAATAAATTCGGTTCTAAAAAGAGTTAACTGATTTGACTATATGACTAAAGCATATTATCTCTACTTATGTCCTAAACATTTCTAATGACATATGTCTATTAAACGCTCCATTAAAGTTAATGCTTTTGTTTAACGGTCAAACAAAGAAAAAAGTAATATTGCTTAGAAAATAACTAAACAAGTTTCTAAGACTAAAAATGTTTGATTTCTAAACCGACTTAAGAAAGGAATTGGGCTTACAACAACAGTCTGTCTGTACATACATATATTCATCACTTAGACTAAGGAAGTTATTCGCTTAGACTTACCTCGACGCGACCAAGGACAATGCCAGCGCCTATTGTACCAATGCCGGCCAAAAAGAATGGTATAGATACTTGTAGGAGAATTGTTGTCCATTTCTCTTGTTTGATGCCGCCGGGTCGATTGAGGGCCAACTTCTCTTCGGAACTGCCATTGATGCCAGCAATGCTGGAGGCATCTGTGCCCAAGATTTGAGAACCATTGCCGCCAGGACCACTGCCGCCTCCTCCACCGCCGCCGCCGCTGCCACCACCAACTCCGCCACCGCCGCCGCCACCACTTGCCGCACCAGGATCGGGTTCGGAGGATGCTATGGACGTCGTGATGATTGAGCTTAGTGAACCAGTTGTTGAATGTGGCGGTAAGCCGGACAATTTCTCATTGTCTGTGGGGTCTAAGTGTATATATGTGTGGGTGTGTTTGTGGGTGTGATACGAAGGTGATGCATAGGGAAAGGCGAAACAAAAATAGGCAAATGGCTGGTTAGTATTAGAGTTAGATATGTACACATGTACATAGATATATACAAGACACAAAGGAGCAGCACAGTTAACATCAAGATCAACACATTCATGAATCAAGCAAGGGACTAAGGCTAAATTTAGCTTGTATTATTCAATTAGCAAGCCAATTCATTAGCAACACTATAAATTATGATTTGTTGTTGTTGTTTTTTGTGTTGGTGTTTCTGCTTTTTTTTTGACAGCAATTAAGACACGCTATTCGTCTCTCTGCGCTCGGCAAACGAGTTTTTCGTTTTTCTTTTTTCTGTTTTCTGTTCTCCGTGTGTGTTTCAATTAATAAACCATAAGCAAATTCGCCAGAGACTGAAACAGAGACCGAATCTGAATCTTTAGGTATATTATAATTCAACAGCAACAAAGAGTGCAAAAAGGCATGCAAGTAATTAATATGAGTAGTAACATTTTATCATACATCATCAACGAGTCAAACATGCTTAAAGCTTTTGCAATTGTTTATCTCGAATAAAACTGTTTAGAACGGCTTATAAAGAACTAAACAAAATAAAGAACAAACAAAAAACAACAAAAAAAATTCCAACAGTCATTAAAAAACTGTCTACGAATGTTTGCTTTTTATGACACAAAGAAATTCCAAAAATTAAAGGTGGCATATTGGTCTATCTATATGTATATGACCAGAATAAGAGTAGGAGTAAGATACGTAAATAGATATAAATAAAGAAATAATGAGAGAAAGTAGAAGGGGGGAGAGAGTAAGAGAGAGAGAGAGAGACAACAACTCATTTCACACAAATCTTAACAAATTACGGATAATCCTTCATACGATTGGAGTACACAACAGTTCAGTCTAGTCCTGTCACTTTCCTACATACATTTGTACCTCTTTTTGTCGTGATCATCAATACAGTAGGCTCTCGGTCAACAAACAAACACCATCGGACGTAAAGGACGTAAAGACGTGGAAACCGTAATGTCAAATGTCTGTCTGTGTTTAGCAATGTAAAAAGGGGAAATCCCCAATATATATGTACATATAATAGTGCTGTCCAGTGTAACCGTTTGCAATTTAGATACAAAATCGAAAGTTTCGCAATCCAATACAGTTGTCTGTATAATTCAAAGGATATCAATGGCGTATGTAGGGATATATGATGACAATTTGCCCCTTAAATTATGCAATATGCAGGCAAAAGTTCGTATAGTATTCAAATAAAACGTATGTACATTGCATACTTTAGGGGAAAACTTTTCTAAATGTTCTAAATTTTACAACTTTGATCATATGGATGTATCGATAATATCAATCTTATTAGGATCGGAACACGGAAACCTTGTCTTTGTGATGCCCCAAAGTATGCTACAGTCAATAAACTGTTTTGCGGTGACTCTCCAAGAACGAGAAAGAGGACTTTATTCCATGATACGTGTGTGTGTGTTTGGGTGTGTGTGTCTTTCTCCGTATGTTTGGGTGTGTTGGTGGGTTTGTGTGGAATTTATTTTGTTTTGTGGGACGCACTCACCGTCGTTTCCATTGTAAATTGTGAATAGTTTGTATTTATCATCCGCAGCGACATCTAAGGGTGTTGTTGTTGTCAATGTGGACAATTGTTGTTGGTATATTGGTGGTGTTGAGTATAATGATGGTGATGGTGATGCATTTGTATTTGTATTTTTGTTATTTGTATTATTATCATTATTATTATTATAATTATTATTACTATTATTATTATTGTTATAATTATTGTTATTATTGTACATGTTTATTGTTGTCGATGGCGGGGAGGAATGTGTTGCTCCTGTCGATCCTGCTCCAGCTGCTGTTGTTGTTGTTGGTTCGCCATCGACAGCATTGGGATCCAATTGGGGATTTGTATAGCCTGAGAGTCGTCGCACATTGAGCGGCGAGAGGTTATTCGTCGATGTCGTTGATCTTTGTCGCAGTTTTAGCTCATTTGGTTTTGGTGTGGATGTTGTTGTGGATGGTATTGGTATTGGTATTGTTGTGGATGGTATATTCTGGTTGTGTTGCTCTGTCTGATGTTCGTTTGGTAGCGACATGTTTGCATCTGTCCGGTTTCAATAATGTCGTGTAGAAGGTGCCTAAAGCGTGCCTAGCCCCAAAAACAAAAACCAACAAGAAACGAATTGATTTATGGCTCGATTTTTGTGTGAATTATGTTTTTTAACTAAAATTGTATTTAACTAATGCAATTCTATCTGCTGTGTGTGTGTGTGTAGTGGATTTTCCTTTAGTTCTTTGCTTTGAAGCAAAACGAAACAAGTGCAGCAATAATTTATAATATATGTATATATAAATATTTATATATTCTTTTTATTTATGGATTTCGCATAGTTTTTGGGTTATTTCTGTTTTTTTTTTTTTAAGCCAAACTAAAATTCTATAATTTGAAATATCACACGATTGATTGGTTTCTGTTTTTCTTTAATAAATTAATAAATTAATGAAAAGTGATTGAGGTTTTTGCAATTTTTGTTGTTTGTTTTGTGTGTTTGAAGTGTCATAGAAGAATGTATGAGAAATTGGGATAAAAATTTGAGAAGAAAAATTCCAAAATGGCGTTTGGTTTACATTTTTGAACGGAAGTGTTTTTGGTTAGGGTCTTCTCTTTCGTCGTCCTATGGGAATCTGTTCTTTTTTTTTTTTGTTTTTGTGAGCAATATTCTTTGGTTATGGTGAATTCTGTCCTGATCCAGTCGTGTGGGTCGTTTAATCCGTTCCTTGTTGTCTTTTTTTTTTTGTTTGATGATGGGAATTATGAAAGGATTAGGAGGAAGTGGTTTTTGGTAATGGTGAAGGGATAGAAGAGGTAGAAGAAGACGAGGAGGACTGAGCTTTAGTCACCGGACCGTTGATATGGCTGCAATGCATTTGTTTTATACATAAATTAAGTAATTTACTTATTGTTTTTTCTTTACAGAGTTCAAACAAATCAATGGAAATCAAACGAAACAAAAAAAAGCTACATTACTACTACGTGAAATATCACATTGAAACGAAAACTAAAATATCTTTAATAAAGAAATCAAAAATTTACATTGACAAAAATGAATTGACATGTGGTTCAAAGGGTTAGCCACTCCCAACATCGATTCCCAACCTAGACAAGTTAGCCAAGTGCTCGTCAGTCCAAGCGAAAGAATCTTCCGCTGTGACAAATTACGCCAATTGTCAAATTGAAGAAGTCTTCATAGCAACTACCTAAACAATCTGCCACGAGCCATCATCTTCGTCATCATCATCATCATCATCATCATCATTATAAACCACCAGCAGCAGCAGCACCACCACCAAAACGGCACCACCCGGCGTCATCTCTCACACATGCCAGAGAGTAGACCAGTTTTATTTCTTTTTCAATCTTGTTTTTTGTTTTTCTTTTTATAATTATTATTTGTGCCCCACGCATTTTGTGTATTAATGAAAACATTTGACAGTTAATAACCAGTTTTATTTGAAAATCTATTGAAAATGTGTGCTAAACCTGCAGCTGCGAAGTGTTTTTTTTTTTTTTTTTTACTTTTCAAGTTTATGGACTCTTTTTTTTGTTTTTGACAACCGATAAGCACATATTTTTTGTTTTCAGGAAAGAAGAAAAAAGAAACAAAATGTGATTAAGCCCGTTAGCCTGTTGGCAATTGCCTCGGACCTGCCACCACACCACAGCCAATGCCTCGCCCCCTCTTGGCCGTATTGACAGCAAGAATGTTGGTCGTTTGGTTGGTTGGCTAGTTGAACAGACTGGCCAAATCCATGCCCATGATTGTAAATCGTAAGTTCAGTCAACGATCCACTTAAAACCATCATCGAGAAGGGTTTCGACAATAGCAACAACAATAACCAGACTTAACTTATCAGCTAAAGAGTGTGTGAGTAGGCACAGTTATGAAGTTAATAAAACAAAAAGCCCCAGGGACTTGAACAAACTCAATTTCAAATCAAAGTCACACGGCCACGCGCCAATTTTAGACCCACGAAACAATGCAAATCACTATGAGGATTATGAGTATAGTAAGAGAGATTTAGGGTTCGTGTTCATATGCACTTGCCATAAATTCATTCATTCATGTCAAAACTAAAGTTATTCTTGGTTATTCCGGGTTTTTTTTGTATTTATTTTACCAGCGTTTTTCCACCTCTAATCTTATCTCTTTTCCGAAACTTATTAATGGCCAGACAAATTCAACGAATTAGAAGTCAACACTAAGCTAACCAACTTACGAGAATATGATTTGTATCAATATGTAAACAATTGTTAGCAATAAACACAACATTTCATTATCATTATAGCAAATATAACACACACATCATTATTATTTTTTTAATCAATCATCATTATTTCTTCAAAACGTAGCGACGACAACAACATAGCAAAATGTTTATAATTTACCTACTTAAAATGAAATACAACAGCAAATAAACAACATATAAAACATCTTCAATCAATGTCAAATTTGTATGCATAGATATCGATCGAATGCCAATGGAATATCGATAGATAGAACTCATTGTACATTGTCGATTGCCAAAGACATGGCAAATTGTTAATAGAGCGAAAAGTTAATAAATCCTACTTATTAAGAACGATAGTTAGATCTTGCGATTGATAGATTATATGAGAGATAGATCTCTAAATTAAGATTTCGTGATACAAATATCACAGAATACAAACACATATTGATTTGGATTGATAGATAGATTCCAAGATTGTTAGATCTTACATTAGCGAACTTGGGCTGAAAAAAAGTTAGTCCCTTAGTCCCTACCAAAATGTTCAAATGTTCTTCTTCATTTGCTGTGGAGTAAAGATGAGTTTGACGAAAGGTAAAAAAAAAAAGGTCATTCGATACCCTATTGATAGTAGGATAGCATAGACAGTCCAGGAAGTCTGCAAGATGACCTTTTCAACAATCAAGCCAAATGGCGGCATCATTTGGAGGATGGTTGGGTTAGATTATTTCAAGGCTGTTGCTGTAACACCTTCCCATAGAGACAACTTGTGGAAATTGTTGTATTGTTATCAAGCTTTTGATTTGTTTTGAGATTCACCTCTACTATTAAGGCATTATTATTAATTAACAAGCTGTAAGAGGGGTGTATAATTAATATTTTATCAAGCTGCAGCAATCAATTAATGAATTATATATAACACAAAATTGTCAACAACAATGGACAATCCCCCCTCTCCCCATTCCCACCGAAGGGAGAATACTCTAGAGGGCTCTATACACAGCCTCGGAAACAGAATTGCACATTGTATATTTTGGATTGATAAGATTACAATAGAATTTCATGTAAGCGAGTAATTCTCATTTTCCTTTTCCCTTTCTTTTTGTGAATAGAAAACCTATTAACAAAATCCATTGAACATTGCAATATTTGCTCAAGTTCAAAGTCAAGTTGTGTGAATTTTGTCATTTCGCTGGCGACTAATGACAAATCGAATGGCTAGCTAAATGCAAAACTAAAACCAATTTCGTTTTTTATCTCTTTCCTTTTTGGTTTTGCTTTTCAATTTCAATTTCATTTTTTTTTTTTTTTTTTCGTATGCGGAACTTTACTCTGATGACTATATACATATACACAAATTGTAATTATTGTCGGAAAGCGCCGCAAGCAAACAAACTAGACAGACCCAACCAACCAACCAACCAACCAGCCGGTCAGACGAACAGCCAGCCAGCCAGTTAGCCAGCAATCAGACACTTGGTGGGGCATATACATAAATGCAGCTTGATTAGGGGGCAACCACACACAGAAATGCCGCCCGCTCTAACCAGGGGCGTCTCAGAGGAGGTGTGCAGAGGAGGAGAGGTTGAATTGAGTTGAGCTGAGGGTGGAGATGGGCAATCAATGGCAATAGATAAACAAATATTCATTTGTATTCATTTTTGAATTTTTAAAACGAATCCTTGAACCTACGATCTCTTGTATTCTTATTTTCTGCACTTTTGGTCGATCCTTAGTTCCTTTTCTTGGCAATTTCCTAAGGATTGAAGCCTAATCTCTTGATTTTTCGTTCCCGTCGCCGTCACCCTTTAAAGTCTTTGGATGTTTATTTCTAGGTGGGCAATTGAGAGGCAATTTGTTGTTTTATGACATTTTCTTTGGCTTATCGGTAAAAAAAAACAGTAACTAATCGATTTTTGATACTTATTATTATATGCTTTTATTTGGCTTCTTCTTGCTTTTTCTGCTCAAATACCAAGAAGCTAAAAAAAAAAACAAAAACAAAATTGAGCTGGTTTTTTTTATTTCCATGAATTTTATTTCGACTTGGTGACAATTTGTCTGCCAAATTCCAGTTCTCTGCTGATTGTATGGAAATTTTGCACAGGGTCGTCAAGTTGTCGAATAATAAAACAAAAACAACAACAAAAGTCATACAGATAGTCTGTGCTTTACGATCGGGCAGAATTAAGAGTTCCCCCCTTAAGGTATGCTAAACGAAATGCAATTATGTCTAGCCAAATCTTATAGTCTAAAAATAATTAAATAATTGCCCTTTACTTTATTACCTACTCTCGAATTATAGCTTTTGGAGTAATCTCTCTCGTATTAAAGTCATTAATCTAGATCAAGGTAAGTTCTAAAAGTGTGGCAGATAGAATTAGTTTTTATCACGGCGCCAGGTTACCAGTTAGAAACTTGGCCAACTTGTAGTCCACAAGAAGAACCGAAATTTATGTACTATATATACTTTTTTTACAATTCCCCCATAAAGTTTTTAATCTGTCCCAAAGTTTTTATGCTCTAAAAACACAAATAATATAGAGAGAGAGAGATATGCGACGCGTGTTTAGAACTTGTAAATGTAGAGTTTTTGCATATAACTCAACCTATTCGCACTTGGATATATGTATATATATGTATTTAAACCACTGATGAAAAGATATAACCATTTTGACAAAGTAACAAGAAATGTGGAAAGAATGGGATTTTTGTTTGTCCTTTAAGCTTAACATGATGACATGAGAAAGTGAAAGGGTAGTAAAGACTTGAATTACACTGAAAGCTATGTAAAGGGTTTGCATTTCTTCAAAGATAAGATGTATGTATTACCGATTCTAGCTATAAATATATAAACTATATATTTATGTGAGAATCATGTAGTAGTAAGTGTCTGTTTAGGTTGTTAAATGCTTTCGAGGAGACGACAAGTGCCAGCTTAATGGGGCACAACATTTTAATCCCAGCAGAATGCGCGTTAATTTGTAAAACGTGCGCTAAATGTGCAAGCTTCAACTAAGCTAATTTCTATTTATTGTGATTAAGTCTCGGCAATGTTCAGGCATATACAACAAACACACACACACACTCTATGTATGTATGTATCTATGGAGATAACATAAGCTCGTTTATTTAAATAGTATTCCCAGAGATTTGCCATTCGAAGTAAACTAGCTTCTTGGTTTCAATTAAAAAATTAAAACCAAATTGTTTTGCGTTATTTACATTGAATAAATAAAGCACCCTGTATACCCTTCTATCTAAAGATACCATTAGCAAAGAGTCTGCCAGGGTATTTGGGCTTCGTTGTGGTTCGATTAAATAACGTGTGACCCACATGTCGGCTACGTAATGCCATTTAGCTTGTCTCGTGTTGTCTCATAGATATGCAAATCTATGGAAAGCATTCACGTGAAACTCACAGCTTCCTCTCTCTCCCTCGCCCCCCTCTATGACACTCTCTCTCTGCCCTCTATCTACCATTTATTTAAATCATAAAAATTTGCATTTAGTGTAAACGAACTTAAAGATCAAATTGCAAATTGACATTAATTAAATGCCAATCAAAAAACAAATTTACCTAACATATTCATTTGTTAGTTTCCCTAACAGATACTAAAAAAAGGAAACAAATCTATTCCCCCCTGAATTATTATTGTATAAGTCTTTCATTTCGGCAACATTTTGTTGTTGTTGTTGATGACGCAGCTTTACTTATAAATTTGATTTAATGAATGGACACAATTTCGTTTTGTAAGTCCAAAAACTGGAACTTTTGCTTAAAATGTCGTTCAACTTAACATGGCACACACACACACACACACACGCACAGAAATAAAACAAAACCAAAAATTAACATTGTTTATATTATACCTAATTATATGCAAATTGGTATAAAACATATATATATAGACAGAATGCTAGGAAAAAGCATAAAACAAGTCTTTTGTGATTTATTTTAACCAAGTAGCAATTCATTTTCCATTTTCCAAAACTTTTAAGCATTTTCTTTACACTATTTCTTGAACAAATTAATATTCATTAAGATCTGTTGATCAATCAGTTTTAATTTGAATTGAAATGAAATTGGATTGTACAATTTTTGAAAAATTCATAGAGAAATCAAATATTAAACCAAACTTGAAAAATTAATTCAACATAGATACTAGAAGAAGTCTAGGCGAAATGACAATGAAAACGAATTTTTTTGTATAAATAAATTCTATAAATACTCTATGAGTAGAAGTTTATAGAGTATATAAATATGTATTAGTATAAGTCCTAAGTGCATTTTTATAGTAAAGGAACTTGGCTTACTTAAAACGTCACAAATAGCCAAGACGCAAATCAAAGACAAAAACTATCATCAGACGATTTCAATCGATAAGGAATTAAAGAAGAAATGACATCATTCCCTCCGCCGTCTCTAATACCACGAAAATGCTGCATCATCGAGATTGTTATCTCAGCGGGCCAATTCTCAATCAATTTGGCTTAAATCCCTTTCAAGCCTTTGCTCAAAAACAAAACAAAGCTTGAGAAGAATATCCAAGGAAAATGTACTTTCTTTTTTCAAGACAAATGATTTCATTTCAGTTAATGAATAATTTTAGAAATTTTATGATGGGAGTTTTTGTTTTTCTATTTAAATGTAATTAATAGATGACATTTTTATTGAATTTTTTTTTTTTTTATTAGTAGCAATAACTAAGGATTTGTTAATTGAAATTAATTTTTTGTCATTTTTGCAATACATTTTTAATGATAAGTTTGGGAAAAATTTGCATTTCAAAAAATGTTCGAAATTTTTCTAATCTCTAATCAAACATTCCCCCAAACAAACACAAACACATCCCCCATCCCCCCCCTCACCCTTTCTAATAACAATTGCAATTATTTAATCTTCATAGTGATTTGTTTTTATTGTTGTTCTCTTTTCTAATAACATTATACAATGTTATTAGCAATTGGCTTGACCTGGTCTAAAAGCTAATTAATACATATGAAAAGTAAATTGCAAATTCCAATTGTCGTTATAACAATACAAAAAAATTGTTTAATTGCTTATTATGCATTTAGAGCACAGTTTAAAACAAAAAAAAAAAGTATAGGAAACTGAATGTTAGTCTTCCTTTCTCCCCCAATGGAGATATCGCCTTGAATCTTAAACCTGTAAAGTTTAGACCTCTTAAGAATTCCATACATACTGAATAAACGTATATACATATGTATGTATATATATTAACAAATTTTTATAGACATATGTATTAAGAGTACAAGTGGTGAATGGCAAGAAAACAAAAAGAGGACAAAAAGTGTGTGGGGTGGGGGGAAGATGGAGAACCTCATTAACCACACGCAGCAGTTGGCAGTTAAATGAAAATAATGAAAATTGCACATGACACAAAATAACAAAAAGAAAACAAAAACCCCCTCCCTAAGCCCAATTGTCAATTGATTGGCGACTTTAAGACACTCTATTTCAAAGTAAATATACTCTATCACCTGCAATTGACATAGATTTGAGTTCTAAGAACTTGCAGATAAAATATAGAAACTTTATCCAATATACTCTGCTTTTGAAACCGCTTGGAGTCTACTTGAATTCCTCACGTATTTGGCGTTAGTAGAAAATTCATTTCATTCTGGGAAAAATGTAAAGGATTGTGGATTAACAATGTGTTCTTTTCTTTTATTTCATATCCCAGTTTCGTTCGTTTTTGTTTTTATCTGATTGTAGTGTCACTTTATTTCATAAGATTTAACATATATTTGGTTTGCTTTTTCCCTGTGAAACAGTTGATCGACATTTTCTGACATTTGTTTGCCCAAGAACACAATTCACAATTCTATTTGTTAATATTTTTGTTTTGACATACTTTTCAGAAGGTTGAAACAACAGATAATATTTTGTGAAACAATTTGCTAAATGTTTTCACACATTCACTTCCTGCTGGAAATAGTTTTTTTTTTCGATAGGTCGAATCTATGTATGTATATCTGCTATATGTGGATTTTTGTGCAAAATATTAAAAGCATTCATAATTGTTCTTTGAAATCTTGAAAATGTACCATAAAAATTGAAATTTCTTTCACTTCATGCATTCCAATTTAGCCAGGCCCGGCGCATTGGCAATTCATTGATGAGGGGAAAACCCAGACAAACAAGTCAAACGCATGCGCAACGATGTTGCCGGGCCAAAAATTGAAAACGATTCATCGATCGATCGATCGATCGGTCGATCGGCCATAAGAACTAGCAAACAAAACATAAAAGACAAAACTCAAACAAAATGCAATTTGGCCGTGAAATGTTTAACTCGACGTGGGGTAAACATAAATTAATTATTATTAAAATTGTATTTGAGTTTGTGTTTCGTTTCGTTTCGTTTTGGTTTGCGTTTTGTTTTGTTTTTTGGTTTTTGTTTTGTTTTTGTGTCTGTTACTTTTGTTTCTTTGGCTTTTTTGCATAATTAATTAGAAAAACTAAAGGTTTTTGTTGTTGTTGTTGTCGGCACTGCTGACCTGCTGGTCTGAGGGCTGCGGTTTAACTTAAAGGTTGCAGTTTCATTTATGGCTTTTCGTCTTGAAAATTGTTTGGAAATACAAAAAGCAAACGATAGAAGATGTTGCCAAATTTTCATCTATCTTCTTTTATTTTGATGTTTTGACAAGTTTAAAAACTTGAAATATCAGTTCTAGGCTCTCTCGTTTCCAGATAACCAGTTTAATTATTATTACAAATAAAACTCTTACTCTTACAAAATGAAATGTATTTTCAAATTTCGTTTAATTTGCTTTTCTTCCATTGATTTCTATGTCTCTTTTTCTCTCTCTTATGTGTGGGCTTACGTTTTCACAGGGTTTTCTTTTTTATTTTGTTTTTGGTTTTTAATTTTTTTTTTTGCACACTTTTCAATACTTAAATTGTTGAGCACAAAAGACTTTACAGATTATCTTCACACACGCACAGTAAAAAAAAAACAAAACCAATAAAGATTTCAAATATTTGTAGCTCGCTTTTCCGGAACTTTGGCGGCTCAACGAATTTGTTTGCTGATTTTAGAAAAATTTTCGTTTTGGTTTTACTTTTTTTTTTTTTTTTTGTTATATTTATACTTTTTGTTTTTGGATGGGGGTTTTTTTGATTTTGTACTTGTAATGTCTGCACCGTGTGCCGGGATATCGTACACTGAATGTCCAAAGACGGCAAACACTTGTTATTATAACGCTTGACGCGTTATTTCATTTCGTTTCCATATTCAGAGTCGGCAACGGCAACGGCAACGCTTAACGACAGCGGCGAAACGCTCTGAGAGGCGACTAACCCACCAACCGACCAACCGTCCAACCAATCAACCAACAAACCGATCTCGGCCCGAATCAGTAAGCCATTTTTGGCCGGATCCGATCCGATCTGATGGTGATGTTGTTGATGATGATGACGATGATGATAATGATGATGATGTTGATAAGCTCAAGACTACACCATGCCCAATATATATTTGTACATTCACATGTATGACGAACGACACAAAAGTTGTTGGATTGCTCTCAGAGATAACGAAAGGGAACGACGACCACAACGACGACGACAACTAAAACGCTCTCAACTCTCGATTCTGTTCATTGTGTGTTATCACATAAAATCAAGTTCAGTTGTTGTTCTTGTCCAATTATTTTGGCCATGCTTGTATTAAAATTGAACTCAAAATCATGAATGAACCCTTTAGAACCTTTATGTCTCTTCTCTCAGTCACTCTTTCTCTCTTTGCTGGTTTCTGTGATACACTATAAATTTTGACAGCTTGTCGGGGATCGTTACTCACTCATTGATTACTGCCCCATACTTAAGGCGGATACGTGGCGGATGAGTGATGTCGTCCGCGTGATTTTGGATGATGCGTTTGTTGCAAAAAGCTGCTCTATATACGTTATAATTTAGTTAACTGTAAGCCCTAAAAAAACAACAAACCATTGGCATTTAAAACAATTTTGAGCAATTGAATTGAAAGTCACATCTTTTACTATCTACTAAGTAGTCTAACTCTTTATCTTTGCTTTCCTCCTTTCATTGAGTTTAAAAGAAAAACGAAAGACAATTCAATTTCTTTCTTAAATTTACTCAATTTTGCAGAATTCAAAATAAAAATCATTTATTCATCGTTTTGTTTTTACAGATTAGATATTCTATAAATGAAAATATGGAAAACATATCTATCAACATATATATGTATATTTAGAATAAGCCAATCAATAAATAATTGTTTCAGTGTATTGAAATTTTAACTTGTTTACTTTTTTTGTGTAATTTTGTTAAACATTTAATAAAATAAAATGTTTTTTGTTTTAAATTTCATTTGCCACGCAAATTTCACGCGTCGTTACGCGTGGCATCGATCGAGCACGTTCCATAGATCGGCATTGGTGCAATAAATTTGATATTTTTATTAGTTGTCATCCAGATTTAGCCGATTGTAGCAGGATTATCATTCTAAATCGAGTAGAACGCCCAGCGGATAAAAATTTTAAATTATGGCTAAAGCTCAACTAAATTATAGATAAATGTATCCTCATTCATCAAGAGAAACGATCCTCCTCGATGAGAATAGCAAAACTCAATTGATGCTGAATTGGCAAATTTTTATATATTTTACGTTAACTGAATAAACAAATTTAATGGATGACAACAACAAAAAAACAACCTATTGCCATTTAAACGTGTAAATTATTTTCTAACTTTTATTTTTTTGTTTCTTTCTACAAGAAGAATTTAAATGCAGCGAAATTTTAAATTGATTAAACATGAAAAGACATTTTAGGTGATTTTTTTTCTATTACCATCTGAATGGGGCGCCCAAAATGACGCACAAGTCGACAAATTGCTGATGTGCACACACACACACACACACACACACACACACACACACAAAATGTATGTAAAAAAGTTGACAAAATGTGAATGAATGACCAGATAGATATAATGTCTGTATGTATATATATTTAAGTAGTACAATCGACATTGTTTCTGTTGCTAAATTTGACTGTGATTGTCGTAGATGTCTTTCGGATCAATGGAGAACAGGAGAGGATTTGGAGGAATGAACCCCAATAAACTGATAAACCAACTTTTGCCTAAGAAGAATAAGACAAACATTAACAAAGTTTTACAGACATAAAAATGACTTCAAAGATTTAAACGAGTTTTCAACTAATATGTTCTTGTGACTTCACTCATATATGTATTAATCCAGCCCTGTAGATTTTAACAGGCTTGCCCGGGCACACAACCCGGATGAATTGAATGGGCATAACGTGAAGAGTGTGTGAATAAGTATATATATATATATATGTACATATATACATGGCTAGGTATACATCAGTTGTGTGTATAAGTGTGTCTTGTGTGTGTGTGCGTACAGAGTCCAAAATTTATCTAATGTGGCTAAGTGCCCGCGGCTTTAATTAATACATCATTTTTCTTTCTTGCTTTTTTTTTATTTTGAGAATGATTGAAAGCAAAAATGTGAAGAGAGTTTAATTGTAATCTGTAACATAAACAAAGTAAATGATCGAGAGAGAGAGAAAGATAGAGAAAGAGGGAGGAAAAACGTATGAAATCTCCTTATACAAAAATCATCAACATTTCAGTTAATACATGAATCCTAAAGAAGGATTATGATATCTTTTCCATTTCCAACATTAAGACCACAATATGGGAGGGAACTATTATATGGAAATTATATGATATAATTGCCCAATCCTAATGAAGTTTGATGTAATGATAAATTCGAGTATTACAATAATCACTTTGAAATTTTATGAATACCTTTTGGCCTAGAACTGTTCTGATCGGGTGTTTCTATAACAGATAATGGACTGACAAATGAACGAACATGGCTATATGATTTCGTTCTGTTGTATTATATATATATAACTTATATGGCCGGATATTCTTCATATAGGTAGTTCACAGTTCAAAATCAATATCTTCCAAGTCGGCTAACTGCATTTGTGCATAATGCATTTATCAGTAAATTACATATTCCGCTTCTATGATGATATTAATATGTTGCAAATAATGTTGGCGATTACAAGAATTGCTAATCGATCTGTGTTATCATGGACAAGATAAGAATGTTTTCTGGGAATTTTCATCACTTTGGAGGAGTGAAGGAGAGACAATCGAATCGAGAGGTGTAAATACAAATACCTTGATTTATAGAAGGAATCCCCCTCCGTTTAGGCGGGGGATTTCTAGAGAAAAACAAAAAATAAATTACATACAATACGCAAGCTAGCATCCAGATGATAACGACCTATCAGGAAGGCGTCATGCAATCCCAAGTACACTTCCACACACTCTCCCCGCAAAAAGATACACACCCACTCGGATGGAGTGTCTGTCGGGGGGTTTGGGTATGTCCCACCTGTGGCTAAATAGGGAAGTACTAAAACGCAAAAGACGTTCTGACACACACGCACATGTTGGCTTCGTTTTCCTTTCTCTCTCCTCCTCTCTGTCCCTCTCCCTTTCTCTCTCTGTCTCTCTCGTTGAATTGTAAAATAAAAAACAAAAGCAAGTGACAAAAGGAACTTATCAGAAGACAAGCTCGTGTGTTTTGAAGAGACTAGAGGCTCGAAAAGGTGGCTGAGGGGGAACAACGACTGCGTCACAGTCATTTTTTGATGGGCTTTCCATTTACATAGTTGGCATAGTTGAGAGTTTTTTTTTTTTAAGTAAATTACTTAAACGAATTGCATTTAAGTTGGTTGGTTTTTTTTTGTTTTTTGTATATCGACAGACAATTGACGATGAACTGGCGGGCGTTCAATTAAATTGTTGGGTAATGGTAATCAACTGTAGCTTTTGATCTTATTGACCCGGGTACTATGAACGTTGAAACCAATCCGTTGATCAATCATTGGTTTGATCGTCATCATCGTCATTAGTAGTAGTAGTAGTAGATAGTGATCCCTGCCCTGTGCCCTCTCCCATCAATTGTTTTTTTTTTTTTTACGGTTTTTCCAATAGCGGCAGATAAATATCGATGGATGAATGGATAGATGTCGGCATGCAAATGTTTTGTGTTGTGCTTTGTTTTTGTAGACCTCAAACTTGAACTTGGCCGCAACTTGGCACTTTATAAATTACCTACGAGTACATTGAGCATATGTTTAAATGTATAGAGAGAGAGAGATGGGGGTGGGGGAGGGAGACAACCAATAAATATGTGATGGGTGGTGGGGTGGGCTTATGCACGCGATCGAAAATTAGCAGCTGCAATTTGCGATATTTGTACATGAATTATTACTTCCCCCCTCTTTCCTTATAGGTTGGTTCGTACTGGTGGCAAGGAATGTCCCTTTTTTGTTTTAAGGCAATTAGACACGTAATCAGTTTTAATTGTGTTTCTGGGTAATGCTTAAGTTAATTTATTTATTTTATCATTCATTTTGACAGGCCATCTCCAACAATGATGTAGGATAATACTTTAGTACTTGACACTAACGCTCTCACAACGACCGATTAAGGTGCCATATATATATACATATATTTTTTGTATTTTTCTTTTAATTTAATTATCTGGCAATTCATTTTATAACATGTATATACACAATAGTTAAAGACAGATGTGATTTGTAGTAACAATTTTTGTTTTTATTTGTGTTTCATGGCGTTGAAGTCTTAGGAGTCCAAGGATATTTTGCTGCAAATCTTGAGATCGCATCAAAAAAGGGAACAAACTATTAAACTATAACTTAGTTTTTTATTAAAAGATAAACAATATATTTGACTAAGGCAAGATTTCCACCAATTGCCTTCATTGCATGCATATGAAAAGTTTTATAAGGAAATCAAAGATGTAACTTGTTTAAGAAATCATACGCCCTGTACGCCGAATTGCAAGGGTGTTCAATGGCTTTTTGGCTTGCTTACGTTAATTCTTTATCTGAAATGGGCTTCTAAGGAGGGGGGCTTATTTGTAGGACCCTTTAGGCATTCCAGACACACGTAATAGAATTATGACAATCATTAATATTATCAGTTAAAGTAAATTTAGAAAGATAATAAAGACAGGAGAAAACGTAAATACCGTAAACGTATGCTGATTCCCTTCCCTTGCTCTGAAAAAAAGCTCAGAAAATAGTTTGAAATGGATTATGAAAGCTAAGCCGATTATAACGAATTTACAAAAATTTCTCTAACAAACAAAAAGTATAATCTTTCAGTGTCCTTGCTAATTTATATATGATTTATGTAGCTTTTGCCAGCTTGATTCGTTTTTGTTAGCATATCACGTGACCCTTGATTATCAATATCAGTTAGATTCAGGTGTTCAACAATGACTCAGAAAGGCCAACATCTTATCCCTGTTTGTCTTGTTCCCAGAATAGTAGAAGACAATCAGTGGTTAAATCATAAAACAAAGACCTCATACATAAGTTAGAGTGAGAAGCAAACAAAAAGAAGCTTATCAAAATAATCAAAATGATATTTTCAAGTAGTCGTAAATGACGTTATATGTACATATGTATGATGTATGTATGTATGTACATGCAAGAAACCAAAAGGAATGGAAACATTGGGTCTCCTTCTATAGTTCATTCGCATGTGAAGCCTCTTGAGAGATACAATCGTTGGAAAGTTGTGTTTAAAAGTGTGTGTGTTTTGCCCAAAGGCGAAAATCAATTTTTCTGTTTTTATTGGCCATAATAATCTGGCTTTTGATTCTGTTTCTCAAGTGGTACCCAAAATGCCCTTGTCTATACATAATACATACACTTCACCTTCATACCCCTAACCCTTGTCCTCACTCTTCTCTCCTGTGTTCCATATGCTGTTCTTCCTTTTGAGCTTATCAGTTGTCACGTAGAGCTTGAAAATTAATCTGTCAACAAAATTTGATAGTCTCTCCCTTGGCCTTGGCCCCAACTTATTTCGCCCCGCCTCAATGGTGAAACAGTTCCACATATTAATCTTGATCTGGGCAAAAGAAAAAGTATCAGTAAGAAAGGATGGCCAATAAAATCTCTGTATTTATTGGCCATAACAAAATGCTAACAAATGCCATCGATCGTATGGTTATTTTTCCCTCTCCTCCTTTTTGAGGTAGGAATACAAAACTGACTTTTTGCTTTTCGGCACGCGTCATTCGTTTTGATTAGTATGTAAGATGCACAACAAACATATACATATGTACATACATATATGTATACATTTATAGGCAAATGTACATATGAGGCATGGCATGGTAGAGTCGACGTCTTTTTACTTAACACATTCAACTTATTAAACGACCTTGACAGTGGCCTTGGGGTCTACTAATACACATTTGTACCAATGTGATCACCCGCACGATCACCTCCCTTTTTTCGGCCATCAACCGAATTCTAAGTCTAAACAACATTACACATTAAATAAATATTGTACATATATAATATATATATTTAACTTCCTAATTTGAAGCAATCAGCAATCAATCACTTTAGTCATTCAAATTCTAGGCAGATAGCAAACGAAGAAAAAAGTTGAAAAAACCCACGGATCCATTTCAGATATAGCCAAGTTGTACAAATAAGTGTTTGAAGTTAAAGGGGTTTTTATACTTAACCTAATTTGTGTCCGGTTTCGTGATTAAGATTACAGTTTATATACACTTTCCCTCTGTTCAATCAATATTATAGAAAAGGGTTATAGATAGATACTTAAAATAATAACTATTTCCTGTCTCCTTGTCACTGATTGATAGATAACTGTCATTTCGTTAGGGAAACTATGCTTCTTCTCAAAACTGCATTTGGTTTTGGTTTGGAGACATAAGATAACTTCAAAACTAAGTTTTAGTAGTTTATATATAAGCCTATCCATCTGCAAAAACTCATTTGACATTCTCTCTTAGACGTTTTTATTAGTATTTAAACAAGAAAAGTTGTAAAATGTTTCAAAATGCTTAGCTATTTCGGTTTAAATTATATTCAGAGCTAGATAAGTTAACAATTCATGAGAAATGTTTAGCCATGTGGCGCATATACACTTGGAAAGGGTATTCAAACTTTGGCATAAAGAAAGAGTCCTAATGACGTCAACTTTTCTTCGAGTTTGAGAAACTTCTTATATTGATGGATTTTGATTAAGGTTTATTAGAAACATTCTAATAAAATGCAAAGAAAATAAATCAAAAGTCAAGTTGTTAAATAAGATAATAATTTCAGTTAAACTTTTAGCCAACCTCTCAGCCTCTTCTCTCCTAGAACATGGGGATTGGCCACCATGTGAAGGAAATGTGAGTAATATGACTTAAACAAAATAACCCAAAAAGATTAGCAAATGGAAATATGACGATATACGAGAAATTTGGAATTATCATTAAAAGCTAGACTATATATATATATGTGTGTGTGTGTGTAATAGGTATGCCTGTAGTTATGCTTATCAGATAATTACTATTAGATGGAAGGAGGGGAAATTTCGACACAATAATTCAAGTGAAACGTTTGCCAAGACACGCAAATTATTTTACAATGTCTCACACACAGTTAGCTTGGCTAATTGTGGTCGGGTCTAACTCTCTTTACGGGTTGGTCGCTTAGCTTAATGTCTCTGATAACTCAATAAGTTGTATGGGGCCTCTTGGTCTGGGAACTAAGCAATAAAACGTCTCCACAAACAATGAGAATTAATCATAAATTAGATAAAAAACTACAAAGAAAAATGTTAACCAAAACGAAGCAACAAATCACAATAATCAGAAAACGCAATGACGGTGTCAACAACAACAACAACAACAAAAAGTCCAGCAACAATGAATGCTCAAGCGAATAATTTCAATTACAGGGTGGTAGGTAATGGTGGCAAAAAGAGTTTTGGCATTTACAATTGTGATCAATTCATGGAATAAATGGTCAATAACAACAATAAATTGTTTTCTTTTTGGCCAACAATGACGACATATTTAATTTGAAAAGCATTCTTTAAGTCGTAATCGCCAGGTGATTATTAACGTGGTCTCGTGAAGCCCATAAAGTTGAACTTATATGAGGGTAAACAATGAGCACAGAAGTGAACAGACATACATAATTTGCTTTAAGAGATCTATAGGATTCTATATATTTATCAGAAGTCCTTAGGCAACGTCGGGGTCACCACTATGATAATTCAAATGTATTTTAATCGGAAACCTAACAAATATGGAAAATGGGCTTCATTCATTTGAGTTATGGCAGTTAGAGAGATCGAAACCAACTCTGACTCTCCGAGGTCACAAAAATTTTAAAAGTTCTATAATACTATCCTCTTACATATATTGATTGAAATTTGCACTGGGAAAGTATTTCAGTATTCTCTTGCATGTCTTTTTGTTTTTGTTGTTTTTCTCATACCTGCCGCCTCTGCCTCATCAGCACTTTCAACATCGTCGTCATTTCTGAGCGGTAAATAACCGCCATACTTGCCACGCAAAACGACCATTTCCTCCGTTTACGAGTATTAGTTCACAATGCAGCAGACTTTTCATGTCAAATATAAAGAGCCACAGACAAGAAGAGGGAGAGACACAATCGAATCACGGCATATTTCGGATGATTTCTTTTATTTAATATATATGTATGTAGTTATTCTCCCTCAATTGAAACTCGAACGCGTCTGTCTAGCTGAAATATTCAGTGTTTACTAAGTTTTTTCTCTCTTCTTTTTTGCCTACAGCTCTATTTCAAATTGCCTTCTCTAGCTTGAAGATATTGTTTGATCTAGTTATTAAAAGTAAAACACATGTGTTCTTGTGTCTTTGTTTAGATTATTAGACATAGAGACAGACTTGAGCCGTAAATAATTTGATTGGATAAACATTGTGATATAAACGATATGGTTAAGGCATAAGACTTTGCGAAAACATTTGCAAAAAGAAAATTGACGCCACAAGGTTGAAACAAAAAACTATTTGACATTAGATTCCTTGTCTCATTGAATGTCACATAATAGAAGACAAATAGATAAATACATACTTGTTAGATTGAGTATTTTACTCACTAACTGATTCATTTGACTTACTAATCCAAATTTTGGTTAAATTTTTCCCATAATCAATTTGCAGCAATCTCTTAATTTCAACTTCGATGTCGCCTCCGACAGGTGTTAAATCTAAATATTGACATAAATGTTTACCGACCGACCAGCATCACTCCTTGACGTCATTGACGTCATAACAAGAATCGCTTGAACGATTCGTTTATTTGCTAGCTGCGGCTTCATAATTTATGATCAATCTGTCTCTATGTTAAATTTCATTAATTTCAATTTTGTTTACCTTTTTTGTTTCTGTGTGTGAAGCGTGTAAACTCTTGAGCAGTAGGTAGACAATAACTCCATTTGATGTCTGGCACGTATATACCCGTTTATCGAAATGCCAACAGGGTAGGATGAGAATAAAATAAACCATTCAACTTGATGCCCTTTTGGGAATGATAAAAACCAAAGGGGTAGACAAACGAAAAGTACTTAACTAATAATAATGAAGCGCAGGTCAAAACGAAAAAACCACTTAAACAGCTGACTGACAAACAAAACCGTTATGCGTCGCTGCCCCATCGCCTTGTTGTGGCTACTATTTCATGGAAGGCCGAACCGAAGTCAAGCCGATCAAAAGTGAAGCCAATAGCCGACAATGGCAATGGAATGTAATTTTGCAATTGGGGTCAAATAACAAGGGTTTTATAAGGCTAAGGCAAATCTATTGGGCACATCCATTCAGAATAACTTCTATGAGAATGGGATGGACAAGGAGTTTTCCCTGTTAGTTTAAAAGGATATACAAAATGCACGTAAGAGCTTTGCACAGTAGCGGTCACAAATTTAATACCAGCAACTGCAAATTTGTAAGGTTATCTCAAAATTCAAATTTTGTCATCTCAGTATTATCAAAATTAAAAGAGTAAACCCACTTTAGATGGAGAGTACACTAATTGAATGACCACCACTGTACATTACAATAAGAACATATATAGTTTTGGATTCATATTCATGTGGTCGGAGGTGTAATTCTGGTAACCAAGTTATCTATTTAGTTTTATCTTAAATGCGTAATATTCCACGATTTAATGATATCAATTAACAATAATAATTTCCATAATTTCGATATGAATTAAATTTTTATACGTATAATAATATCTATATACATATATAATCAACATCCCTTTGCTTCGATATTCGATATAGTAGATATCTGTTTATACCATATGTTATTATTCTTTATAAGAATCAATAGTCTGTCTAGAGTCCTTAACCCTTTCAGCGTTATTCATAATTAAAGCAACTAACTACTTTTAAACTAACCAAGTGTTTATATTGTGTTCTTTTTAGAATATCCCAAGCATACCTTGAACTTCATTAATGTGCACCATGAAATTATCGATTCGATTCGATTTGATTCGATACAATTCAATTCGTTGTTATGAACTTACATCAAGGCCTAACAAAAAGAGCGGAGCCCTCTTTTGCTATTGCCAATTGCATTCATTCTCATGGCCAATGGCAAGAATGGCAACTTGAGCAAGGGTGTAAAAACGGCAATAGACTAAAATATATAACCAACTGCATAATTAATAATAAATTAATTGTTTGCTATACATACATACAATTGCACTTGCCTACATACAAACAAACATAACTAAATAAATGGCATGAGAAATGCTATAAATAGCGTGCAGCAAATTATGGGAAAAGCAAATAAAATGTCAAAGCTAAAAAAAAAACTAATGAAAATAGAAATAAAAATAAAAAAAACTACATTGAAGTGCAAAATGTTTGTTTTTGTTTTTTTTTTTTTGCCATTAAAATGAGAAGTATAATTTGTCTTGTTGCCTTTCCCAATCGCTCGACAAGATATGACAATATGAAATTGATCTTATTCAAATTGGAATCTCAAGCAATAACTTTGCCACACTGTGCAATCCTTAGATTACAACATACCAAGACCTTTCCAATTGGCACAATTCCTACAAAAGATACTAGAACATGTTTCTGATAAATAGCCGAAGATAGAGAAAGAGATAGTATTGCTATCTTCTACCCAGATCTTTCTACTGAAAATAGCTAAGAGTTGATATTCTTAGTTTTAAAATTGCAAAGTAGTCCTGGATTTCTCTTAGCAAAGGAATAGTATATCGTTAGTAGGATTTTGTCAAAGAAATTCAAAGTAGGGAAATTATAAAAATTATATATTAGTTTGCCCATGCATATTAAACAAATACATGTTTTTTTATGATTGATTTTCCAAATAATTTCGAGTTATTCAAGGTTTGACAACTTCTTTCGCTCTTGCTTATAAATTGTTAGCTTTCAAAAATATTTGAACTTAATTTTCCAATTAATTTCGGTTCAAAACCACATGTACACAACTCTGAAAATCTCAGCTAATGTTATTTTCAAAATAATAAACAACAAAACAAAAGGGGCCGCCGACTGATGTTTCTGATGTTTCGAATGATATGTCTGTATGTAACTGTTAAAGGTTTTCCTTTTTGATTCTTATTGTTTAGTCTGTTAAGTGAAGTGAAGGTGTATTAAAAATAGCTTACGTATGGGCCTGCGACGCATTCTGGGAGCATTATTTTCGCCGCCACTGTTAAGAGTGTTGCTGCTGCTGCCGCCGCTGTTACTCATCGGTTTCATGTTGCACTACTGTTGCTGCTGTGGCTGCTGCTGCTGCTGCGACTGTTGCTGCCCCCCCGGATGAGTGTATAAGCTACGTATGTGGATAATATATGTGGCACTACGATGTTTGTGTTGATAGCTGTACGATGTTTCTACGTAGGCGTTTCAATTGAATCCCAAAGAAAAGAAGAAAAGCAAAAAAAGAAAAGTAAAGAACCGAAAAAGAAAGTAGGTAATTTGTAAAAAACTGAAATATATCTTTAATGAATGGGAAGAAGGGGGAATCGAGCGAATCGAAGACTAGTTCACAGTCGATGCCAGAAATGTTAGTACCAGCGAGAGAGCTTATCGAGAAGCTCTTCTTTAGCTTTCTGGGCAGTCTTCTTTTCACACCAGTTAACTGCTTAAGCACAATGCCAAAAAACAAAAAATTGCACAACCGCTGAACAGAGATAACAAAAAGTTAACACAATTTGCCAGCGTTTTTTCTGAGTTGCTCTGCTTTTTCCATTTCCTTCTTCTATAGTTTTTCCCTATATATCTATCCATCTATCTATAGAGATATGTATACCTTGCTTTTCCTTTCTGCAGAGACACGCGACAAGCTCAATGTTCGAAGGCAACTAAAAACGTTAAACAAAAAAAACTTGCCACTGACCAGACACACAGACCCGGCAAAACCAAATCGCAACAACAACAACAGCAAAACGAAAACAAAATACAAGAAAATAAAACAAAAACAACAGGCAACAAACTATGACAAAAACAACAACAAAATGCTAAACAAAAAAAAACACAAAGCAAAAGTGCTGGCAAATAGTTGTAAAAAGCTTGAGGGGGATAGATTGAGACTTTACACGAAAGCGGTCTCTCTCTCTCTCTCAATCTTTCTCTTTTACACACATTTCAAAATCGAGAGATAGTTTTTTTTTTATTAAATGCATTATATACTTACATACATATACATCAAATGTTAGCCCACATTACCAAATATTAACCACATAACATTCAGTGACTATCTTAGCAAAGGTCATGCCCAAATTGACATACCCTTTGCAAAGGGTAACTGGGAAAAAGCTTATCATAAATGTCGTGATAAGATAGGCTCAGCTCTGGGTCTGGGTCCAGGAACATATTGAGTTGTGTAAGAGCAAACTGATTGGTTGATAAGTTGCCAATGACTTTCGACTTATTTATAACCACTGCTTAAAGTAGTCAAGTCTTATGTCACTGCTTTGCATTAGATACGCTTCTTCCTCCCTCCATGCCCCCAAAGATTGTTCCTTTCAACTAGGAACTAGTTTCGTTTAACAAAAAATTACATGGAGAAGCTGAGAATTTCAATAGATATGTAGATAACATGATCATTTAATGAAGATCTCACAATTACGATTATGGATTACACCAATCAAGTAACGCTCCACTAAGTTTAAGTCCAAGTTTAGTTCGTATGATCTTACAACCAATCGATTGACATTTGAATAACACTTGGTACAGGGTATTCCCAAGTCGTTGTGACTATTTATTGACCTTATTTTTACTTTATATGTGAGTTAACAGATGAAAAAGAAGACAGTCTTAGTATATAGTTAATAAACCTTTTCTCAACGTGAACTTAACATACTTTTACCCTTATTACAAGACATCTTCATGATTACGATTATCATTATCAATCATTGGCTAAATTGTTTATCGATCACGTCATGCGTCATTCTATTCAGCTGAAGGCAAAAGGATGGGGATTTGTTTTAGCTTTTAAGCCTTTATTCAGACATGCACAACCTTCTGAACTCTTACAAACTTTTGGCCCAAATGGGGTCACTCACTACTCTTGGCAATGATAAAACGAGAATCCTTTGGGCTTAATCACGCAACTGTTTTTTGTTTGTTTCTCGCTTATTGTAATAAATAACAACTAAAAACAAGAGAAAAACAATTGAACAACGGTAAACAGATTTGTTTCGACACCGGCTATATGACATTGACATAGTCGTAGTAGTATTCAGTTGATGACCTCGAAGTGCAAGTACATTGCTATTGCTTGACCCAGTTATTAATGACAGATTTCACATCCCATGTGACATGGATGCTAGGATTCATCGTCAGAAAGCTTGGAACAATGGTCAAAGGTCAACGGGTGGAGCCAGTGCTGGGTGGTGGTGGGGGTTGGATTCGATATTCGATTCGATACCGCAAACTTGATCAACTTTTATATTGATTTACCATAGTTGGGGATGGTGAGATGGTGAGGAGTAGTTTGTATGTGAAGAGGAACACGTGTTGTTTCGATTCTCAGTTTCTATTGATTTTTACCTCGCCGTGCAAAATAACTGTATATATTTCATAATCACATGAAATGAATGAAATGGCCCCGTTCCCCTGGCAAAGTGATGCCTTGTCCTTTGTTAAACACAGACTTATGGCTACGGAGGGGGCAATGAAGACAGGTAAAAGGACTCGGCGACAATGATGATGATGATGCATTGTTGTTGTTGTTGTTGTTCACACACGTGTGCAATTCTTTTATGGCTTTTATTTTTTTTTTGTTATTTGAATTTTTGTTTGGTTATGTTGGATGAATTCTGTGAGATGGAGTTTGGAACATATGATGAAATACCGATAGTTGTGGAAAACGAGCAACATCAACGACGACAAGCAAAAGAACAGTGGTAGATAACAAAAATCAATAACATTTTTTTTTCTTTTAAACACAAAAACCAAGAACTACACACACACACACACACGCAAAAAAAAGAAACATACACATACATATGCACATAATATGCATGTTGGATAAATGAAGTAGACACAGCCACAGGCACTCACATCTCTTCCAGACAACTTAAGCCGCGGTAACAGCGCGAACTTGAAGTTTACTCCTGGCTTCATTGACTTGCAATTTCAAACTGAATGGTATCAGTGGACAACAACAACAACAATGCAAGAAAAGCGCACAGGGCACAGCAGACGAGAACGGCATTTTCCACCCCATTCTGGCCACAGACACTCACTCACACACACACACACTAAACACACGCATACGCGCATCTACATATTGGCACACACAAGAGCAAAACAAAGAAGCGGCAAAAAACGATACCATCGAGGGCTTAAAATACCATCGCCAAATCTTATCGATTGCGCGATGAATGTGAATTTCTTTTTATCGATATGTGCAAACATTTGATTTAATATTGTAATTATAAATTTGAGTAAATTTGAAAACAGTTTAGACTATTAACACGAGTGCGTTGCTTTTTGAATTTTCCATTCGATTTATTATTATTTCAATTTTAGCATTATTTTTAGGTATTTTAATACTAATAAAGTTATTAGTGCCGTTACCTTAGCTTTGTCCATTTTGCTTTTGTGTTCTCCTTCTGTTTCCTTTGCCACTTTGCTCATGCGTCAAGATCATTTCAATGCCAAAGCGTATCTTCACCTCGAGCACGGCGCGTCTTCGGTTTTGACTGAGCAGTGCAACATATTAAAACATAAATTAAATTAAATTAAAATTCTTAAGTTGTTTTGTGTTTCTATTTTTTTTTTTTTAATATTTTCGTTTTTCTTTTACTTGCGGTCCCTGCATACGTATGTGATCAGCGGTCACAACGATCGTTTTTTTTTTATCTTATTTAGTTATTTCATGTGATATTCTTGTCATTATTTTCTGTTTTGCACCTGAGTTTCGTGGGTTTGCCTTCTGTTTTGCACCCTTTTTTGGTTTAACGGAGAATCAACCTCAGGTGTCCAACGCAATCGAGGCCGAAAAAGAAAAAGGAAAAAAAATTTGGCTTGGCGTGCGCCATATTGGCGAACGTAAACATAACATAGTTATCTCGCTCTAACGCGTGTGTTGTAACGTAGAAACGGAAAGAACCGTTGCATCAACTTGTTAATTCAACCGACTTTTCATTTTTTACTTTTCAGTTATAATACGCGGTGTGTAAGATGATGGAACAACAACAACTGCAACGTCCCATTACATCGGGCAGCCGTCAGGCACCCGATCCGTACGATCAGTACCTAGAGAGCCGTTGTCTCTATCGTAAGCATACAGCTAGAGATGCTTCTAGTCTTTTTCGAGTCATTGCCGAGCAAATGTACGACACGCAAATGCTCAATTATGAGGTGCGTTTGGAATGTGTGCGCTTCATGACACTAAAGCGTCGCATCTTTGCGCAGGTGAGATAGATATACAGTGGGAGAAATGGCCCTCCTCCGTTTTGCTACTTTCTTTTCTCTCTCCTTCCCAGGATGTGAGTGGCGATTTTGATAGCTACTTGCATGACATGACCAAGCCGAAGACTTATGGTACCATGCTGGAACTGCGCGCCATGTGTTGCTTGTATCGGTAAGATAAGCAATATGAATATCTCTATTTCATCCATTATCTCATACTTCCGCATTATCATCCCAAAAGTCGCAATGTGATCCTCTTTGAACCGTTCAATATGGGTACACTGGTTACTTTTAATTCACGCTATCGGGACTACTTTCGTATTTTTTATACCAATGAAAATCATTTTGATTCTGTCTTTGAACTGGACTATGTACAAATGGGAGCAATTTGTCAGTGTAAGTTAATAACCCATTTAGTTAATTGTAATTAATCACTCTCTGTGAAAATCTCTTCTGTTTAGCAATTACATACAAGTTGCTCTACACAATGCTCTTCAAATTGCCCGATGTGAGCTATGCCGTTGAACGAATGCTCCATCCGCATACCATTGAGTGGGGCACCTGTGACGTAGATGTGGACAAACGTGGCTATATTTTGCGTATACGATGCTACGATGGACGTATCTTTCAACTGGATCTGCCCGAGAATACCAAGTGCATACTGGAGAACTACAAGATGTGCAGCTTTCACAATAACTTGCCGCTTCAAAGGGACAGCTACAGTGGAGGACAAGTGAAATTCGATCATAATGAGAATTTGCCATCAACAACTGGACAAAATGATGGTAACGAATTGCAGCAGATGTGTCCAAATCGTTTCGTCTCTTGTGTCCGGCAATTGCTCGATGATGGTAAAGAACAAAATCATCACAATTATCAATGGAAAATGTTCAACTTTGTTTGTGTTTAGGCATAACTCCATTCCCCTATAAGGTGGCCAAATCATTAGATCCATTCATGTATCGGAATGTGGAATTTGATTGCTGGAATGATGTGCGCAAGGAGGCAAAACGCTTTAACTCATATGCAGGAGATTATGAGTTTAAGGTATGATTTACTATTAGTATTGTTATTATAGAAAATCCAATTCAATTCCAAGTTCCAATTCCATTCTATTCAGTTTTGTGTCCTTTCTCATTCATTTGTCATACTATGTGTATGTCTTTCTATCTTTCTTTCTATCTATCCATCGAACATGTCCTGTCGTCACATTTATTTTGCAGATCGGAGCCAAATGCCGTGTCGAGTTGGAGCACGAGTCTGAGCTATCTACTTGCCACATACAAAGTATATCCCAAGACAAGACACACTGTGTTGTCTTTGTTGAAGAATGTGGCAAAAAGCTTGTGGTACAAACACTTTCGATTATATTTATTCACTACTCATGCAAAAGGCTTTATTATAGCTCGTGTGGAATTGATTGATTGATTTCGGAATTCAAACTTTGCATATTCCCCAATCGAAGGTTTTATCCTTTAGACTGTTAATGCTAACAGTTCACCAGGTTTATCATCGCAGGGTGAATTCCGAACGAGCTCTAAAAAGCCAAAGAAAATAATAAACAATAATACTAATATTATTTACCCCTAATTTAGTATATATAAAATATCCATATATTTATAATTAATACTATACGGAAAATGTATGTATGTATATGTATATGCATGTACATGGAAGTTAATTCTTCTGACTTTGTGTAATTTCCGAAATCCCTAACTCACCCCCCTAATTGACTCACCCACCCTAATTGACTCACCCACATCGCATTATGGTATAGAATTTTTGTTTAATTGGTTTTTCATATAATTTGATTTAGGTACCCTATGAAGCAATGCATCCATTGCCACCCGATGAATTCCGTCCATGGACTCTGCCCCATCGCTGTCAACGTCAATTGCAGCGTATGCA